>BROE01000022.1:10793005-10863779 GCA_036571765.1 Plecoglossus altivelis
GGGGGGGGGAGGTGAGGTAGGGTCACTCCTATGAGAGAGAGAGACTGGGTTTGTCATGGACCGAGGAATGCTGGGGCCATTCATAAAACAAGGGCGTCAATGAGGTAGTGGCAGTAAAACTGTAAAACATTGTCAGACTTTGATACGACTGAACTAGTTGCCCCCTCTGATAAGATTTGCCGTATTCATGGTGCAATACTGAAAGTCAAGTCGATGTTAATAACGCTAGGTGAAAGCTAATGGTGCAAGTGAACTCACCTGGGATCAGGTTCATACTAAGGCAAAGGGGGCACGGACAGATCGGTGTGACCTTTGTGAAAAAGTGCATCTGTGCAGAGGGTGTCCAGTTGTGATGTCTCCGTTCTAGTTATGTCATCTTTCAATGAAGACAAGGCCAGCAGAAGACAAAGGATGCTTTCACCCCTGCCAACAACACGCAAACACACTCCTGCCAAGTGGCTTTACATTGACTGTTGTCAGGGCAACTGTGCCTAGCCTTTCAATCTTGTTCCCAGTAATAATCAGCTTTGTGTATTGACATTGGGGAAGATAGGGCTGGTTTGTCTCTCTCTTTTCTCTGTCTCCATGTCTCTCTCTCTCTCTCTCTCTCTGTGTGCGTGTGGATGTAGGTGCGTGTCATGAAGTGTTTAAACAAGCGAATGCATCCACACGTAAGTCTGTGTGTGTATGTGTGTGTTCAGGATGTCGTTGTGTGTGTGGCCTGATGTGTTGCAACACATGGCTGTTTCCAGCCAAAACAAGAAATGACATGATCTCCCCTCTGGTCCATAGTAGCCCTTCATGTGGTGACCATGAGTATTTGGGTGTCTGGAATGTTGCAAAGTTTGAAGTATTCCAACACATCTGGAGTAGACAGGGGGCATGGGCAGGTTGGTCTACCCCTACAAAGATTTAGAGAGAAACACCAAACACAATGAGGTCAGCCGTTGCCACAAGGTGCCAGTTTGGAAAGAGATGGTGGGCAGAGTGAAAAGAGGGGGAATCGGGAGGGATAGACAGACAGATTGGAGAACGATGGAAGGGAGGATAAATAGCAACAGAAGGTAAGAGAGAAACGATCGATTTAGGAAATGAAAGAGAGGGAGAGACAGACAGAGACAGAGACAGAGAAAGACAGAGAGACAGAGAGAGAGATGCTGTAGGCAGCAATCATCATTCTACCAGAGTAGGCCTTTGATCTAGAAACGTTTCCTTCAAAGCCAGCCTGACCTTTTCCTCCATGATAATCCCTTTAGGGCCATTCTCTATGGCTGCCTACTGGATGGAACAGTATAAGCATCACTTCTCTCTTCAGTCAGCCTTGTTACTACCTTCAACCTCTAAACCTTTACTTAGTATAGCCGTAGCTCAACGCATTGATTCAGTCTCAGGAATGGTATCACTCCTTGTGCCCAGAACCCCTGCAGCAGAACCCCAGCCCTTTCCCCAGAACCCCAGCCTCAGAACCCCAGCCCTTTCCCCAGAACCCCAGCCCGTTCCCCAGAACCCCAGCCTCAGAAGCCCAGTCCTTTCCCCACAACCCCAGCACGTTCCCCAGAACCCTAGCCTCAGAACCTCAGCCCTTTCCTCACAACCCCAGCCCGTTCCCCAGAACCCCAGCCTCAGAACACCAGCCCGTTCCCCAGAACCCCAGCCCTTTCCCCAGAACCCCAGCCTCAGACCCCCAGCCCGTTCCCCAGTAACCCTGCCCAACCTACAACTATAGCTCCCACTCCACCCTCACTCCAAACCCTGTATCATAGTTTTGGGGCCTCTCACTTTCTTTCAGCTGTTGTCATTTTCTCTCTGTTTCTCTCTCTCTGTTTTTCTCTCTGTTGTCATTTTCTCTCTGTTTACAGAAACAGAAATATTTTTTACCTTTTCCCCAAAATATGTTTTTGTCTTACGGCAGTCAGCAGCTCTGAATGAAATGAACCTTCTGTTGTATGATTGCAGTGTGTTCAATTTCTGAGGATCATCTTCTTTCTTTTCATCATCACGGTCTCATCGTGACTCAAACAAACAAGTCTTTTATTCAGAAGGGCCAAAATGGTATCATCATCATTGTCATCCCCATCAGATCAAGGCTTTCATTTGCAGAGAACTCCGTCCGTCATGCCTTTTGCATTTCCGACCGAGGACCGCGTCCTTGTTTGTTTGGAGACTGCGGTGGTCGTCCACCCCCAGCCAGGGTGCAGTCAGAGCTGCTCTTTGTTTAGGGCTATTGAGCGGCCGTCTGACCTTTGAGGAGAGCACACCTAATAGCATCAGAACACAGGAGCCTAGTATCCGTCAGCCAGTCCTCCGTCTCTGGCTAGATCACTGCAGGGCTGGAAGGAGCGGGGCAGGCTTGTTTACATTGGTGGGGTTGGATAAGTAATACATGATAAAGTATGCTTAAACTAATATAAACTCTGGTAGCCTTCCAGGCTTCGAGGGATCTGGCAAGAGGGATGGTGGTGGAGGGAGGGGGGGGGGCAGGGATGGGATGGGTCATAAAACCACTGCAGATGTGAGCTCCTGTTGAGTGATCCACAGAAAACACACGTTTCTGCTTTGTCCCTCTCTTTCTGTCTTTTCGTTCTCTCTCTCTTTCTCTGTCTGTCTGTCTTTCTCTTTGTCACTCTTTCACTCTCTCTGTGTCTCTCTATGTCTCCCTCCCTCGCTCTCTCGCTCTTTCTCTCCCCCTTCCTAACCCTTATTTGACCCCAGTGAGCACATGGACACATGAATGTGGTGCATACTTGCTTTTATGGGTGTGTGTGAATGTTTGTGTGTGTGCGTGTGTGTGTGTGTGCATGTATGTTGGCTCTAGCCCTGCTTCATTAAGTGAACATGTCTTCTTGGATTAGGGTTGAGACCGATAGGGCCTGGGGTCAGAGTGTTACAGCTCTGGTCTACCTCTGGAGTCTTTCCCTCATACTGTTGCGACACACTGCTCTCATTCAGCTGGCTCCAAACACCGCTCGTACAGGACTGTTGCAATGTAACTTGACCTGTTGATTATGTTGTACTTTAGTAGCTGTACATTTGTACTGTCCTTTTACGTTACAATTCAAACACTGTCCAGCCCTGTTGAACTGGGTTTGTGTAAACATGCCGTTTGAGAGCCTGAGGAGTCTGGGTGATTGGCGGCTTCCGGAAGACCTCCCCCTTGCACTGCGTCCTTCCTGTAGCCGTGAGAGGATGTGAAAGTGTCTCTCTCTCCCTGTCTCTCTCTCTCTCCCTGGGTTCTCACATGATGTGTGCTGGTCAGGTGGTGTGTGATCCTCACACACACACATCCGCCAAGTATCCCGTTCTCTCTGTTTGCCCTCAATCCCTCCCCTTGTGGTTATGTGTTATGTTGTTTTTGACAGAACTGCACAGAGGAAGGGAACGCAAAGTGTAACAAATCATGTTGTTACATAAAGCACGACAGGTAGCAAGACAAAGCACAATTGAAGATAGCGTTGTAGCATAGCATGTAATAACTGGGACTTGGAAGCCAGGCTCAGAAAGACCCATTTTGTGTCATATCTCCTTGGCCCAGACAGTCTCTGAGTCTGACCTAAACCCTGACCTTAACCCTGACCTAAACCCTGACCATCGACACTCGAAAGGCCCAGCCCCCCCAACAGAAACCACATAAGAAACTTTTTACGATATGTTCGTTACACATTTTTGAATCTCACGCTCTCGTTCCCTCTTGCCTTCCCTCCCCTCTCTCTTGACTCATCCACCCTCCATTTCTCTCCCTCTCAATTCCTCTCTCTCTTTCTCAGGGTTAAGTGCAGCCAAGCTTTTGAAGGCAAGTGGGCTGAAGCCTGTGGTTCTGGAGGCCAGAGACCGAGTTGGAGGACGGACTTTCACTGTTCGGGTGAGACATTGGCTCCACCCACAACCTTAAGGAAAACACCGATCTGAGAGCGAATACTTGTCAAAACAGGCAACGGACCTTTTCTATTTCACTATTTGAAGATGAAATGCTATATAGACTGATGATGTATGTTTGCCTTGTCCCTTTCTTCCTTTTGCTCTCTCGCTCTATCTTGATCTTTGCTCTTTTAGAATAAGGAGACCAAGTATGTGGACCTGGGAGGGGCTTATATTGGACCCACTCAGAACCGCATCCTCCGATTGGCCAAAGAGTACAATGTAAAAACCTATAAAGTCAACGAGGAAGAAAGTCTGGTGCACTATGTCAAGGTAAGTGTGTGTTAGCGTGTTCGTATTAGCGTAAAGACAGAGAAACAAGTCAAGGTGGAAAACAGCAATAAATTGCTATACGTTGCATCTATTCTTTCGCCGGGTCTGAAGAGATCATTGGGCAGAGGTCAGAATTGCAGGATCAATGTTGGGTTGACCCTCTCTGTCCACTTAACTAAGCAGCTTGCTGAACCGCGGTGGCCTAGGGCAGGAGTTCTGCTCAGTATTGACCATTCTCATCAGATAGACTTCCTGGTCTGCCTCCATCATAGGTCAATGTATAGCAAACACGTTTTTTATTGTTTGGTTTTATTGTGGCTACACCATCTGGACATACTAGCAACAAACATGAACGCTAAGTCCGTGTTGTGGATTTTTCAACATTACATGAAATGCATCCTAAACCATCAAGCCTCTAACATAAGATTCTTGGTTAGTCGAGAGCTCTTTCCTTGACCACCTACTGCCTTCATAGTGTCCAGCCAGCCAGCCTCTCCTAGCCCAGCAGTAGCGCTAGGTGCTAGGAACTGGAGATGCTAATCTCCGCCTGGGGGTTTTATTTATCTCTAATGTGGTTCCTCCTGGACAGAGTGGTCAATGAAAGACAGAGGAGATAGAGAGAGATGTAGGGGAAGAGAGCGCAAACATGTGGATGAGCAGCTTCTGCTATTCTTCTCTCCCTCTCTCTCCCTCTCTCTCTCTATTCCTTCCTTCCCTCTCCCCCCCCCCCCCCCCATACACCACCCTCATCTTTCTTCCCTCCATATCGCATTAGGGCAGCCGCACCACTGCCCTTAACACACGCATGCTGCTTCCTCTGATTTGATTAGGCCTACAGTGACAGCCAAGTCCCCCTGGCCAACCTGCCTGCCACTGTAAATCACAGGCCTCTTCCTGCTGGTGAGACTGGCAGGCGTCTTCGTCAGACGGACCGCGTCCACGTCGGCAGTAGGAACTACAGGGGCTGTGTAGACACACCGGAGAGGCTTCCCTAGGATGGGACCCTCTTAACACATGACCACACACACACGGGCCACACTCACCCAAGTGCACACACTAAGTGTTCCCTGACCCACCTCACGTACGGTTGCTCCTCCACGCACGCTCGTTTGAGCCTGCTCGCATGCACATGTACGTGCCGGTTACAGGGAAAAGAGAGGAGACGTTGGAAAATGCAGCACAGCACCTGTGCAGGTGATGATAAAGGGGTTTGTTGACCCTCTGAACTACAGAGGAGCATTCCTTCTAAACCCCAACCCTCTGCTCTACTGGGTATTGCCCAGACCCCACCCATTTGCTCTACTGAGCATGCCCAGACCCCTCCCCTCTGCTCTACTGGGCATGCCCAGACCCCACCCCTCTGCTCTACTGGGCATGCCCAGACCCCACCCCTCTGCTGTACTGGGCATGCCCAGACCCCACCATTCTGCTGTACAGGGCATGCCCAGGACCCCTCCCCTCTGCTCTACTGGGCATGCCCAGACCCCTCTCCTCTGCTCTACTGGGCATGCCTAGACCCCTCTCCTGTGCTCTACTGGGCATGCCCAGGACCTCTCCCCTCTGCTGTACAGGGCATGCCCAGGACCCCACCCCTCTGCTCTACTGGGCATGCCCAGACCCCTCCCCTCTGCTGTACAGGGCATGCCCAGGACCCCTTCCCTCTGCTGTACAGGGCATGCCCAGGACCCCTTCCCTCTGCTGTACAGGGCATGCCCAGACCCCTCCCCTCTGCTGTACTGGGCATGCCCAGGACCCCTCCCCTCTGCTGTACAGGGCATGCCCAGGACCCCTTCCCTCTGCTGTACAGGGCATGCCCAGACCCCTCCCCTTTGCTGTACTGGGCATGCCCAGGACCCCTTCCCCTGGTCTCCAGCTGAACCTTGATCAGAGGGCAGTATGATATCTCTTCACGGCTCCACTGCATGGACAGTATGAAGATTACACTCAATACAAATCTTGACAGAGATCAATACAAGACGTGTCAATACAAGTCCATGTGTTACTTGCTCCAGGTTCAAGCCTCTGATTCAAACCAAATCAGAAGAACCAGTTTGCCTGGAGCTCACCACTGCATTGATTCAGCCACTTTCTGTCAAAGAATTCTCTGATTGATTCTGACATAATGAACATTAGAAAGGTATCGACGCAGACATTTTATAGAACCGTTTTAAACATGTTTGGCAAGGGATGTGAAAGATGAATTCTGAAGTGTGAGGGCTGTGTGTGTGTCAGGGAGTGTTGGTGTGCATTATGGTTGCATGCAGCCGGGCAAGCAAAACACTCCTGTGTAAGGAGTAAAGCACAGGAGCCTTGGAAAGAGTGTTTCCTTAGCTACAATCTCT
The DNA here is from genome assembly GCA_036571765.1 of Plecoglossus altivelis. Classification (NCBI taxonomy): domain Eukaryota; kingdom Metazoa; phylum Chordata; class Actinopteri; order Osmeriformes; family Plecoglossidae; genus Plecoglossus; species Plecoglossus altivelis. Next base: position 10,799,536 of record BROE01000022.1, read on the forward strand.
CTGAGATCCTTTCTCAACACTGCACACACACACACACACACACGCTTACACACACTCCCTTACACACACTCCCTTACCCGGTAGCTTCCTGGATGGTTTCCATGGCAGCATGCCTCATCAAAAGCTCCTCATCCAGTATCACTGTCTCTCGGTGAGGATGTGGGTGTGTGGATGTGTGTGGGTGTATGTGGATATATGTGTGTGTGTGTGTGTGGATGTGTGTGGGTGTATGGATGTGTGTGGATGTGTGTGTGGATGCGTGTAGGTGTGTGGATGCGTGTGGATGTGTGTGGGTGTGTGGATGCGTGTGGGTGTGTGGATGCGTGTGGGTGTGTGGATGTTGCTGGAACTATAACATTGCAGCATCCCCAAGGGACCAAAGAACGACTCCTCATCGGTGCGCCAAAAAGCAACACATTTAACAGTTACAGTTCACATGCAAAGCACATTCTTACAAAGACCTTTTGAAACACACTGTACTCTGTACACGCACTGCACACAGTACGCGTGACACACGCACACACACACCTTGGGTTCTGCGAACATGCGTGCTGATGAATTGACGGCTCCTTTCAGTGATAAACAGACTAAACAACCTCTGGCCTCTGTTGCTGCTTCCTCATAAGGAAGATCTTGTCTGACAACAGCACTTGTAGTGGCATATTTGTGCAAGAGAAAGATGGTAGTGGACTAGACTACAGCTCGGACCGGTTCGGAGAACGGCAGATATCTCACTGCAGGCTTAGGGCATTGTGTCGTTTTTGGAAAGCACAAAGAATCAATTTCATCGACCTTGGACGCTGACCTAGATCTCAACCCTGCCGCCATGACGTTTGCGTTTCTCCCGACACGCTCTTAATGTGATCATTGGGGACAATCCAAACCCACTTAGAACAGCTCGGTCGTTTAATTGTTTATGTAGGTATTTCCTAAGCCTACAAGCATTAATACCTGTTTGTCTGGTTTTGACTAAAGAGGTTCAGAAAACTTCTGTTTGCCTTCTTGGAGGAATCCAAGTTATTCAAATATATTGCTGTCGTGAGCTACAATGAGCTCGTGTCTGACAATGATGTCTTTTTTCAGAGCGAAATGTCATTCAAACAAATTGGGTTCAAAACCGTAGGCCTTGATATTGCCAAGAGAAAAATAACTTGAGGTATGAAAAAGATCATATTTGATCAAGTTGGGATTTAAAGGTGTATTTCATAATCTTTGTTAGAGGTCTGCTACAATCAGTTATGCCCTATGGCAGCAGAGAGTGTGACTGTTGCCTAACTTGTAACGTAGCATTTAGCATTCACGCGCAGCCCCCCTGACAGTTTGCCAGTGTTGGTCAATAAGGTCCGTGCACACATGCATTGGTCCAGTCATTGTGTAATTAGGGTTAGCATCTCAGTGAGCCGCAGGGCTAATCAGCTTTCCTTTGGCAGAAGCTAATCCAAAAGGCCAGGCCTAGTTTCCCCTATCAGCAAACTGGTGCCTTAGCCTGGCAGAGCTGCCGCCTCAGCACAGTGATCATTATTGAGAAATCACTATCAGAAAGGTGAAAGAGATCACTTAGATACCTGTTATCAATTATTGAGAAATGTGCAGCTATCTTTTTTTAGTATCGTTTTTTATATATATATATCTGGGGATTAGTCATCGGCAATCATCTTAAAACGAAAGAATCTGTTACCTGTAGGATTTGTTTTGTTTTGTGTTGGCTTGTGTTGTCTTTTCCATTCAAAAGGTTTTTGAAAATCTTTGAAATGAACTCACATATCCTGCTATAGCAGGAACTACATATGCTTAGTTTCCCCCCTAGAATGCTCTTTACTAGATAGAACACTTACCTAAATTATAGAAGATATAGCGGCTTGTGCTCTACCTGCATATTTATCTATGCTCTCTTTTATGCGGTCGTGGCTTATTTGACGCTGTCATGCATTCTGTCCTTTCCTGTCACCTCTCCGTATGCCCTCTGATCGGCCACCTCCATGAAGACAGAGTTGTGGCAATGGCCAATGAGCAAAGGGCATTCTCAGCCCTGTGACTAGACACTGTCTCCTTGTCTCTGTCTTCATGATAGTGACCTTCACAAGACCTTGTAGCCTGGAGTCCTGGAGTCATCTGCGGCCTCTATCGCCTGTCCTCATGTTGCAGAGGGGGGCGTGTAAACACCTGCAGTCAATTTCACTAAATGACTCCATGCCTGTCATCAGGCTGGGAGAGGGGGGGGGTTAATGGTGGTTTTGTAGGCCGACAAACATTCGTGAATCTGTCAAACAATGCGTGCACACGTACACACACTCAGTGTCCAAGCCTGCACTTGCACATGAACCGTTCGGTCGACTTTCAGCACAGTTAGGATTGAGACATTCGGAATGATTGAGAAATCACTATCAGAAAGGTGAAAGAGATCACTTAGATACCTGTTATCAATTATTGAGAAATGTGCAGCTATCTTTTTTTAGTATCGTTTTTTATATATATATATCTGGGGATTAGTCATCGGCAATCATCTTAAAACGAAAGAATCTGTTACCTGTAGGATTGGTTTTGTTTTGTGTTGGCTTGTGTTGTCTTTTCCATTCAAAAGGTTTTTGAAAATCTTTGAAATGAACTCACATATCCTGCTATAGCAGGAACTACATATGCTTACTTTCCCCCCTAGAATGCTCTTTACTAGATAGAACACTTACCTAAATTATAGAAGATATAGCGGCTTGCGCTCTACCTGCATATTTATCTATGCTCTCTTTTATGTGGTCGTGGCTTAGCCGACGCTGTCATGCATTCTGTCCTTTCCTGTCACCTCTCCGTATGCCCTCTGATCGGCCACCTCCATGAAGACAGAGTTGTGGCAATGGCCAATGAGCAAAGGGCATTCTCAGCCCTGTGACTAGACACCTGTCTCCTTGTCTCTGTCTTCATGATAGTGACCTTCACAAGACCTTGTAGCCTGGAGTCATCTGCGGCCTCTATCGCCTGTCCTCATGTTGCAGAGGGGGGCGTGCAAACACCTGCAGTCAATTTCACTAAATGACTCCATGCCTGTCATCAGGCTGGGAGAGGGGGGGGGTTAATGGTGGTTTTGTAGGCCGACAAACATTCGTGAATCTGTCAAACAATGCGTGCACACGTACACACACTCAGTGTCCAAGCCTGCACTTGCACATGAACCGTTCGGTCGACTTTCAGCACAGTTAGGATTGAGACATTCGGAATGATTGACAGTGATCTTATCTGTAAGGTCGTTTGATGTCGTTTATCAGACGTTAAACATTAAGCCTCCTACTGTGGGAAATTGGGAGATGGTTTGCAAACTCACTCTGATGAGACACTTTAAGGAAAACCCTTCAACTGGAACGAGTAAACCTCTGTAGAGATTGGTCAAATCATATGCCTTAAAAAAAAAGCCTTAGTACTTTGATGACGATGATGACGATGATGTTTTGTTCCTCCAGGGGAAGTCGTACCCATTCAAGGGCTCCTTCCCACCCATGTGGAACCCCTTTGCTCTCATGGACTACAACAACCTATGGAGGAAGATGGATGAGATGGGTGCAGAGGTAACACGTCTCTTCTCTCTCTCCTCTCTCTCTCTCTCTGTCTGTCTCTCTCTCTCTCCTCTCTCTCTCTCTCTTCTAGAGCTTGTGAATGTTTTGAACGTTCTGTGTTCCATGTTCCAGATCCCCAGAGAGGCCCCGTGGAGGGCCCCTCATGCTGAGGAGTGGGACAAGATGACAATGAAGCAGCTCTTTGATAAGATCTGCTGGACCAGGTATTGCACCACACACTCACACACGCTAAAAACTCTTCTGACATCTTGACTGCGACTGTGCGGTCCAGGGCTGGGCCGTGACCGCCTCCCTCTCTCCGTCTCCTCCAGCGCGGCCCGGCGCTTCGCCACGCTGTTTGTGAACGTGAACGTGACCTCGGAACCCCACGAGGTGTCGGCGCTCTGGTTCCTCTGGTACGTCAAGCAGTGTGGAGGAACCATGAGGATCTTCTCTACCACCAATGGAGGACAGGTAGGGACCCCCCCCCCCCCCCCACTCCCCCCCCCCACGTCCACACACACAACACAGATGCAGGGTCCTGTCGACTTCACCAAAACATTGACCGAACTCCAAAAGAATCGTCCCCCTCTCGTCCTCCTCTGACATTTGTCTCCGCAGCAGCTTCCTATGTTAATCGTCTCTCTGTCTTGGTCAGTCTGTCTATCTGTTCGTGTTTTAGCGGTCCCTCCTAAATTTCTCTTGACCTGAGATTGCCTCAATCCAGGACAGAACCAAGCTTGTTCCCTGATTAATTACAGCCTTCACAAAAGGCTGCTTCTTGGAGCCAGGGCCGCCCCATTCTCCTGCTTCACTTGGGAACGCCGAGTGCCCCATTGCTATGGTTACAAGGAAAAGGGATGTGTTTGGGTAATTATAGGATGTTGATGTGAGGTCCGTTGTCATTTCCTGTTTGACTGAGCTTCCCTACCAAACACACGCACACGATTGTGCATATACACTCACAAACAGTGAGTAGGATCTGAAGGGGTCATAGATGATTCTAGAAGCGCTAGGTGTAATTAGGTGTAATTAACGTTAGGTGTTAATAAGCCATACACTCTCCTGTGGTCTTAATGCCAAGTAGGCCAAATATTAGACTGTAAGCTATATGCTATAATAGCGTAGGACCATAGCTGCCCATAGAAGTTGTTTGTTGCATGGTCTGCCAAGCCCTGCTTCCTCTATGAACCCCTCCACCCTCTCCTCCCCATGCGACTGAACCGCTCTCTGTTCAGCCCGAAGCCTCACGCCAAACATTCTTCACGTACCAACGTTTTCATTTTGGTTCTCATTCACACCCTTGCGGTCTCGTCATGCCCCGTACTGTGGAAGTAAACAGACACATTTCCGTGACGTTTGAAATGAAATGCAAGCCGTGCCTGGACTGGTTTCACTGAAACCCTTGGCTCCAGGGCTGACTTCTCTGAAACCATTCATCACCAGGACTGCGAAGGCGGGAGTTGGTCTGAGACGTTCCCCGTGAAACACGTCTGGGGAAACCGCCTGTAACTCTGTTCCTCTGCTTTACCCTCCTGAAACTCCAGAGAGTTCTTCCTAGACGGACGAGTATCATGTTTAAGGGAGCACTTACAGGTCTCGTTCCCAGCTCAGCGAGAAGCGTAGAAGCGGTAATCCAGTTGGTAGAACAGTCCGCTGCATCAGAAACCCAACGATACTGTTGCAGGGCATCTTTTGGGCGCCAAACAGACAGTGATGTATGTTAGAGTCAGATAAGAATCTTTAAGTACAAGTTAAGAGCACCAATCATGAAGGTGAGTTCAATATTCAGCTGTTAAACCACTATAAAGATAATGGAGTTTAAAAAACGATAGAACTTTTACAAAACTGTCCATCAGTTTATAGGGACATTTATTAACTGTGTGTCAACTGGATCAAAGATCCACTTCGCTTTGATAACCCTGCTGTAATAGTGACTTAGGTCTCCCTCTTTCATATAGTGCAAAACGTATGTGTGAGTTCAGCTAATAGCCATATCAATCCTTATGGATAAAAGAGTCTTCTATATGAATGCCATGCTAAACGAAAGCTGAGAGAAACGAAAGCTGAGAGAACCACAGAAAAGAGGAACGATAACAAAGGGATTTGCTAATCCCCCGTGTCTAATGGTATACTCATTCCTGGCTTAACATACCAATCCCTCAATTGTTGTTCCACCTTCTAACTGCACACTTACAATCAACCACTCTACTCACAAATGTAATTTAGTAGTCTAAGATTAAACTCATGTCATTGTAAGAAAACATTTAATCATTGGTAAATCTACAAAAAAAACAGGCTGTTATCCTAATGCACTTTAAAGAAATCCCATAAATATAATGGCTTTTTAGACATTATATTGTGTAACGTGTCTTAGGGCAGGTTACTTCTGACAACAGTTCTCCTTGTAATGCTTCACTCTACCTTCAGAAAGCTTCAGAATCACATTTCTTCCAAAGTTTTCAACCAGGAGAGGCAAAAAGATACAGGCCGTATTATTTTTCAATCAATACTAAGTATTGATTTTACTTGTTGATTTAGTATTAATACGGGAGTCAACTGGTTAACAAATGTTCCGGTGTTTAGTTATAACGTCATCAGATATAATGTAGTTATTCTGGTCATCCGGTCATTATCCTCTCCAGTTATATACATTACCCCTCAGAGGGTACAGGCAGACAATGCGAAGATGGTCATTTCATTTTAATGTTCCAATATGGGAAAAGGAATTTGCCTGCCAGTGTCACATGGTTACACTCAATAAGGTTCCCCCCCAATTCAGCCCCGTAGTTCTACTGTACATGAGGGGGTCATTTCTTGTCTTAACGTCTATCTCTGTCACTCTAAATTAGCATCAAGGACTCCAGCTGTCTATTGTCTCAGCAACCCAGACAGATATGCATGAATGACTTCGTTTGACCTGGATTAAGTCACTTGAACTAAGGGCGTCTTAAGTTTCATTTATCTGCACGTAACGTGTTGCGGTACCTACGGAACTGCAACTGGCGTGCTGTGTTTGAGATCATGTTGTAGCTGTTCCGTGTAAGTGCAGACTATATGTATGTCGTTCCACAAGAGTGCATTTGAAATATGTTTTTACGAACCGGTTCTACTATGCTGTTATTACTGCATTGTCGGAACCGGAAGCACAAGCATTTCGCTACGCTCGCATTCCATCTGCTAACCATGTGTATGTGACAAATAAAATTTGATTTGATTTGATACTGTACAGTAGTTGAGATGATGTTCTGCGTTGGATTGTGTCAGGTAAAATACATACTGTACTGTGGCATTAACATCTGAAATACTTGAATGCACTACTTATGGAGAGGAGGGTGTTGCTTAGAAAGCACTTGAGAGCCACACGCCCCCTTTCCCCTGTACTAAACGTTGGTTTGAATAAAAGCGTCATCTTAATGAATACGTGTCAATGTGCCGATGTAACCCCACCTAAAGTGTAAAGGGGGCTCATTGAAGACCCAACGGTCACCATAGCAACTTCACAGATTCCTGACCAAAGTAAAGCCGCCCTTCTTATTGTTAATATTCCCCGACCCCATGCTATCCTCTGCAGGAGAGAAAGTTTGTGGGCGGCTCGAGCCAGATCAGCGAGTGCATGGCTGCGGAGCTGGGAGACCTGGTGAAGTTGGAGTCTCCAGTGTTCAGCGTTGACCAGACCGGAGACAAAGTCGTGGTTGAGACCCTTAAGAAGGAAACGTACCAGGTGAGCCACAGCTGCTGTAACTGATGGTTGGGAGTTGAGGTGCATTTCGTGTGGATTTGAGGCCGACACTCGTGTGTTCTCTGCTGCCATCTAGGGGACCAGGACTGATTAGCACGTCAGTGTGACAATACTTATCATAGGGCCTAGTGTGTGTGTGTGTGTGTGTGTGTGTGTGTGTGTGTGTGTGTGTGTGTGTGTGTGTGTGTGTGTGTGTGTGTGTGTAGGTAAGCAAAGGGGGATTGCTGTCATAAAGCTGGTCTTCATCTGTACCCTAGCCTGCTCACATCCTCTTTCTCTGTTAAACCCCATTAATACTGCTTCAGAGCTGCTTAGCACACTGGAGGAAAGGCCAGGGGAGATAACTGGGGTGGGTCTGGGGGGGGCAGGGAGGGACCAGAAGAGAGACCTACAGTCTTGGTACACTCAAATGAGCCCCGTTTCAGGACATAGCTCATCTGGTTTTGATCAGAATGACTGAGACAGTGTACACAGGGGAACCACAAATGGAACACTTACACTTTTGCGCATGCTTGTTTTGTTCTGCTTGTCAGGCCAAGTATGTGATCCTGGCCACACCCCCTGGTCTGAACATGAAGATGCACTTTAAACCTGAGATGCCCCCTCTCCGAAACCAGCTGATCAGCCGTGTGCCCATGGGGAGTGTGATCAAGTGCATGGTCTACTACAGAGAGAACTTCTGGAGGAAGAAGGGTAGGGAAGGAGGGAGAGGAGGATGAACCGATGGCAGAGATCGATCCTTATTTAACTTTTGTTGAGGGGAGAGTTGATTCATCTGGGTCTTCTGAGCTATGATGAACTCTTGGGCGGTGCTTGCATGTGTGTGTGTCAGGGTACTGTGGCAGCATGGTGATTGAGGAGGAGGAGGCTCCAATAGGCCTGACCCTAGATGACACCAAGCCTGATGGGACTGTGCCTGCCATAATGGGGTAAGCTCATGCCTCTGAGTTTCCTGTCCCTCCACAGAATCAGCTCTATTCAGTCCTAACTGTGCTTCCTTCCTCCATGTGCTGCAGATTCATCCTGGCCCGCAAGTGCAGGAGGCTAGCAGGCCTGACCAAGGAGGAGAGGTAAAGTCTGTTTGTTTCTATGGTAGATAAATGCAGGCTTCCTACAGAGATTAAAAACCTGATCCCAAAGTGAACAATATCTGGAGACCCTCTCTGGAGACCCATACTGTTTCCTTCTGGGCCCCTGCACATGTCTGACCCCTTTCTGGGTTTTGTCACCTTTCAGGAAGAAGAAGATCTGTGAGATCTACTCCAGAGTGCTGGGCTCAGAGGAGGCACTGCACGTGAGTGATGGATGGATGAGTGGATGAATGAGTGGATGGATGGATGAGTGGATGGATGGATGGATGGATGAGTGGATGGATGAACTAATGGATGGGTGGATGGATGAGTGGATGGATTGATGGATGAGTGGATGGATGGATGAGTGGATGAATGAGTGGATGGATGAATTGATGGATGGGTGGATGTATGAGTGGATTGATGAGTGGATGGATGGATGAGTGGATGGATGAATGGATGGATGAGTGGATGGATGAGTGAGTGGATAGATAGATTAGTAAATAGATGGATAGCAGAGTAAATGGATGGATGGATAATGGATAAAAAGGACAGAGGGAATAGGCGAGACAGATGAATTGATCCAGTTAAAAGACAGACACAGAAAAGCCAAACTGCTACACGGAGGTATTCTTCACTCCTCCCTTCTCCTCTTCCACAGCCTGTCCACTATGAGGAGAAGAACTGGTGTGAGGAGGAGTACTCTGGAGGCTGCTACACTGCCTACTTTCCTCCTGGGATCCTTACCCAGTATGGCAGGTTGGTCTAAACTCCACCTGCAGTCACACATATACTGCGTATATATAATTATGGATTCAAGTTTTTTTTAAAGATTTGTAACTATCCGCTTCTCTTTTGGAATTCTCTCTCCTGTCTGCAGGGTTCTGAGGGAGCCAGTTGGCCGGCTGTACTTTGCGGGCACAGAGACGGCCACAGAGTGGAGCGGGTACATGGAGGGGGCCATCCAGGCTGGCGAGAGGGCTGCCCGAGAGGTCAGGGGTCACAGATTCAACCCAACGCGATCTGTTAAACCCTACCCATTAACTTTAGGAATCGATTCCCCACGATCTTCAAATGAGATCTAAGTCCCATTGACTTCAGTAGACAATAGATGATTCCTGGGAACTTGTCTTTTCATTATCCCAATAATGTTTTCTTTTTTTTAGATCATGTGTTCGATGGGAAAAATCTCCGCAAGTCAGATTTGGCAACCGGAGCCTGAGTCTATTGTAAGTGTTTATCTAACATGTTTAAAATAGGCTACAGTGGAATTTCTTGAAATGCATTCTATGTAAGACACCACTCACTCCCCTTGTCTCTCTCTTTTTCTGACATCAACAGGACGTTCCAGCTCACCCGTTCGTAACAACGTTTCTGGAGCGAAATTGTCCATCGGTGGGCGGGTTCCTGAAGTTGGTGGGCATTTCTTCCATCCTCTCCTTTGCCACGGCGGCGGGTCTAATGGCCTACAAGAAGGGGCTCCTGTCCAGAAGTTAGACTCTTCCACCCTTCTGTCATCCTCCTCTCCAGCATCTTCGACGACACCACACTTCCCCAGTAGTGCACTTCTCACCCCAGCCCCAGGTTCAACACGTTGTCCCATGGGAGGCTGAGGTAGAGCTGGCGCCCTCTGTAGGAAACAGGCTGTCAGTAACCCCTACATGCCATGTAAGAGACGGTTCAGCTTCCTCACACCTCCAGCCGTCGTTACGGATACAACCCATGTGCCCATCTCCCCTGACCAGACCAGGCCTTGCAAGTTAGCTAACTCCATTTTCAGTTCTAGTGATGCGATATAGTAGCAACGTCAGTAACATCTCACAGGTCTGTAACATCTGTGCGATGGGAAGTTCCAATATTGTAGATAAGTGTTGAAGAGTGGTTGTCTTTAAGAGATGCGTTTGTGGGGGGAAATACTTCTGACTGTCTGAGGATCCCATTTTGGTTCGTAATCAGTGAAACCAAAATCGGTATACAAACCAGCAAAGGCTAAACTAAAATCACCGATAGACAAATTGACAAATACAGGTTACCTAATTGAACCGATCAGTCCTCACACAAACAATACAATTATTCATCTGTATCAGTCTGTTGTTTTCACGTTTTCCGTGTATGGGTACTAAGGAGTGTACAAGAATATCTTAGCCTTGTGCTATGACCTCTGCTGATATCAGATGCTGATTCCTGAAGGTTTCACAGCTGTAAACGTGCTGTGTTAGAACGTACCTGTACGCAGCCTGGTTCTAGACTATACCCTCCCATCAACGCAGAGGCTTCAATGAGAAGGGTTCTTAAAGCCTCAGGTAGAAGAGGCACCCTATAGGGAACACCAGACGGTTACCTGTACGCCACATCATCCTGCGCTGACACGGACGAGGCCGTCGCACTTAGTGAATTCTGTCCGCTCTCTGCTAAGCTGCTGCTTAGGGTCCGGCCAGTTCCTGTACACTGAACGAAAGCATTTGAATGTACGGTGATCCTCATTTTCTATATGAATCATCTAGGTATTTTTTTGATTTCAGCGTTTTTACCATTTGAATCTCACGTATCAATAGATTTGAAAATATGCATCGTCTTGTTTTTCTAGACCCAGACTAGGGAGAGACACACAGAGATAGATCGGAAACTAAAGCACTCAAATAGCTTGATCATACTTACAGGATTCATAACCAGGGGATGTCCTGAAGACAGTTCTTAAACGTTCAGTGAAACAGATGAAAGAATACAGATATAAAGAAATGAACTAAATTAATAGAACCATCCGACAAGGTCAGTACAGTGAGGATAGCATTACTCACAGCCATTTACTGATGGAAATACTGTCATATAATTCTCCCCTTGTCAGACAGCGCTGTCTATTTTTTACCCCCTCCGTCCTACAGCCGAACACATTTTCGTGACATTATTTACAAGACGTTTAACTGGGCTGCCATCTGCCACACCCTTTTATCTCATAATAAAATGGTGGTAATAAAAAAATGTTTGTTATAAAAAACGTAATTGCCAAAAAATTCGACCAACCCAGGAAATTGTAGCTGAACCTGGAAATTCGCAGCCCAAACATTTTTGGATGTCTATTGTCAGTGTGTTAAGTCCATGGAGTGGATCGTTGTGTTGTCTTCCCAAAGACGTGCGTGTACGTTCGCTGTGAGTGTAGTCTGTTGTTGTGCCTTAATGAAAGTCATGGTGTTTGTCAATTTCTCAAGTGCCTGTGTGACTTTGACACTATCCTCTCCCGTCTGACGCTGTCCCTGTCTGTCTGCACTGGAAAAGAAGAAAAAAAAGTCAAATGGCACGCAGGGGGGGGGGTTGGTGGTAGGGTCTTTGTTGTGAAGGGTCATCACTGTCTGGTCACGCCGGAAAAGATGGAACTGAAATTGCATGTCTTGTCCTTTCACGTATAGCCATGTATTGATGTATTAGGAGCAGAACCATACACTCCGCAGTACTGGCTGTTTGTGACCAAGCTCATGTGACACTGCTTGGATTTAAGCAGACAATGTTGGATGCTGATTGGGTCGGCTGGTTTAACAGCGACACCCGCTGCACTTTGAGAATGCGTGCGAGGATACGACGCCTGTATTGAGCTCATGTGGAACTCACCTTTGAAATCCAAGTTTAGAGGCGTGCTCCGTCATGTGACCCCACACATGGCCCGATTGACACCTGCGTGCCAAGGGAGCAGTCGGCTACCGTGGCCATTTGACACAATCAAACCCACGGCAGTAGACACATAAGCATGAGGACAGCCCTCGTTTTAGGGGCCCTTGTCTAAACTATCCCTCCCCCCCACCCCCCTCCTTCCACCTTCAGTGATGCTAGGTGTGACGTTGTGATTGCTGTGCTGCTATGCCTCTCTCTGTGGTCACCACATGAGTGGACCCCTCTCTCTGCCCGCTGCCTGGCTTCAATGTTTCCGCATTAGAAATAGCACTTCTCCACCTCTCTCATGCCTCCTGCCCTCCCGGGCCCCAGTGTAAGATGGGCTTGGGAACGTGGTTCACCACTGGTGTCCCCTGAAGGAACAGGAGCGGGGCTGTATGTTGTGAAATAGAGAAATACGTTAGGAGGGTTGTAACAATCATGTGACGTGGCTCGTATCTGTCTCCTTGAACTACAGTGGCTCCGGACTGCAACAGACACAACTTTGATTGCCAGTTCCAAACACAGCACGGTATTCTATTCACAGTACAGTATTTTATTCTAAAGGGATTCAGATAACCTGATGGCATCCTGTTATCTGTAAGGCCCTCATCAGATTCCTGGCTATAGACTGTTCTGTAGTTTCCTTCAGCTGTGTGTATGAGTAGTCCTTCCTTATTGTTCTGTGATTGCACTCTTTATTGTCTTTGTATGATTCCACTACCAAGCCGGTGATATTAAAAAATGAAGTTAACCTACCACCTGTTTAATAGTATTTTGTACTTTAGTTGTGGGTGTGGTATAAATAGAGTACAAAAGCACTGCCCTATTTGCCACTGTAGGGTTTTTTATCAATGTGATGGTCTTGAAGACACAGATGACACAACGACAAACTCAGAGATCCCTTTCCGAGTTTAATAAATACGACCGGTCGGGAAGAGGTACAGGGTACAGTCTTCAAAGTATAAAGTCCACATACATGAGTTTATATAGTTTTCAGAGACGAAGAAAAGTTATTCAGCCTATAGGATTCATACACGTTCAGTTACACAAATGTCCAATATAAACTATAGTGTTATGGTCTTGTTGGATCGAGGCCATTTAACCTAAACAGAGACTTGACAGATAACTATAACTATTTTCAAGTGCTTTCCATATGTTAGAGGCACAGAAGAGAAGGTTCAACCAGAGTTCAATCAATGCTTACATACGAACTTGGATCCGTCATAAGCGTGGTCCTTTGCTATAAACGTATATCTTATTTTCCATGTTTATATTACAAATCAAATACATAGGCTTTTTTCAATTTCAGCCATTAGAGACCTCATCCACTTACTCGCGTTTTTCTGTTGAGGAATGTCCATCCAGAGCAGTATAGGTTCAATTGGTGCCACTATAATATAAGTCACTCGTAGCAGGGTCCAGAATGGATGGGTGCAGAAGCCAGATTTTTCGGGTAGTCATCTACTCACATCGCGCCACTCTTGGAGGCGCTAGGCAAATGGGGTCATAGATCTATCTCTCTCGTTAATTTACAGGTTTTCCTTCATTCCTCAATTGTTTACACACATATTCTGGTACTTGAGACACAGTGACCACAACATGTAAATCATTCACCAACCCCCTAAACCATTTCTGCTAAACTACAAGCACAGTTTCTGCTTTACACTCAAATTGCACTGATGAGATCCGAGCCACTTTGGTTGATCATGTGGTCAACCATGGTCTAACAATGAGGGAGGCTGGGCAAAGAGTACAGCCACATTTGAGCAGGTACACTGTAGCATCCAACATCCGGACTTTCCGAAATGAGAATAGGCAAGAAATCTACTCTCACTACAAAATTGCAGTACTGCATATCAATACAGTAGCCAATAAGTACAGTAGTACAGTATTGCCTGTGGACTGTTCTGTAGGACTGTAAAAATACTGTAAAGTATGTTTCAAGTATTTAGGAAATGTATACCTACTTTGTATTTACAGTACTGTACTATTTGTTTGGCAGAACTGAAAGATTACCAACTCAAGGTGGTCGGGAACGTGTTCTGTCTCCTGAACAGGAAGATTCTTCTGTTGTTTTGTATGTAGTGTATGTGCAACTTTGTGTTGGATGGGAATGGGATGTACACTGTGTACATTGTTTTTGCAGGAAAGATAAAATGTTACCGTGTATTTGTGTGTTCTGAGTATAAAAACAATATTCTCAAATATTTCACAACACACTTATGTTTGTACTGTCTGTAGTAAGTGTAACACTGAAAACACACAAACTGTACACTGTAACACTGTAACACACAAAAAAGGGCCTAAGTCATTATGATAAATGGAGAAGAAGTGTTTTACATTCATCATAGTGTTTTACATTGAGCACATCAGTGTTCAGCTGGTTCTTATAAATGTCTATACATATGATGGTTTGTGTGTGTCACTTGAAAACAAAATCCCATTTTGAGAAGAAATAACAGTTTTGAATGTAAAGTTTCATTTGGCAGGAGAATTGAGGGGTTTTACCCATTGTGTGTAGAGTTCTGAGAATATGAGGCAAGCTTTCAGAAAATGCGTGTAAACAATTGAGAAAAACTGTAAACATGAGTTGTCAATGATATCAATCAAATCAGGTCCAGAATCGAGACTTTCCTCTTCACTAACTGAAACATTGTGCAATTTGGATGGCTCTAGTCTTGTGCGTGTGCGTTCTGCATCAGAATCCAAATCTGTTTTCATCGCCATGTATGTTTACACAGACGGAATCATGGAATCTTGTGGGTAAGTCACGAGATTCACTGTGGTAAGCATGGAATTTTCTGCGGTAGACGCATAATTTTCTTGTGACATGCAATCAAATCCTAAAACCTGAAATCTCCACACCCTACCTAACACTGCTTTCTAGTCTTAATTATAGAGCATTATGTTGGGCTGATTACACCATAGAAGGTCATTATTTTACACCAGAAAAATATCCTTTATTTACAAACAAGCGCCGACAAGTATATCAATGTTGTGAAGCCTCTCTGTTTGAGCTGAGGTTCTGGCAAACTGACAAATCAATCAGTTTGAGAAACGACTATGTGCATTTGTGCTTTAACCAGAGCTTCCAAGCTCTCTCTCTCTCAAGTGTTACTCTCATTCACCACTACATGTGGAGGTTAACGCTAAAGAAAGGCATTACCATCGACGATTGAATAAGATATTCTATTTGAGAGCATTTGACTGTGTACAATGCTGGAATATTTGGATGGTATAATACATTAGATATAGGAAAAGGTGGTCCGTGCAGGGTTTATGAATGCAATTTGGTATGGCCAAAATATATTTACAAATATGCATTCTGAATGTCATTGCTATGAACATCATGTGTCTTTGAATTGAAAGGTGCAACAACACAATGTCATTATAACCATCATCGTCATCAGCTTGGTCACGGTCACTGCTGTGGCATCAGCGACATGACCACCAACGATACACTGACTATCAGGGTATCTCAACCAACTGTGGTCGTGCGAGGGGCTCTGCGGTCGCGGAGCTCGGTAGGGTTGGTCACTGGTAGAGGAGGTAGGCCTGGAGTCTAACGGGGAGGAAGAGGCCCGAGGCGCCATGGAGACGACTCCCACCCAAGCGCCGACGGATAGAGACCCGGCACGCCTGGGCCAGAGAACAGGGACCTGAAGAACAGGATGGAGCAAGATGGAGTCAAAGCACATAACAACATCCACAGTCTGTCGAGTCAGGCTCTCTTCTACGTCTGTGCGCTTGCGAAGGTGCAGGTTCGTGTGCAGGTTCGTGTGTACCTCTGCTCAGCAGCGTCGTTCTGACAGGGCTGTTGGCCGCTGCCAGGTCCAATGGGGTCTTCCTGTCAGCGTTCCTACAACTCCCATCAGCCCCGTAGTCCATCAGAAGGCCCACCACTCTCACGTCACCTTCTCGCACTGCCGCGTGTAACGGTGAGTCTTGGCCCCACCCCATCTGGACATCAGCGCCTGTAGCAAAGATAAGCAGATGCCCGCATGGTGAGTTCCAAAAACATGTACTGCTATAGAGTACACTTTAATACAGTACTTAAGCTTTTGATACACAGTCTGGTGTCCTGACCCTTACCTAAGTACAGCAGCCTTTCCACACATTCTGCAGACCGGGCCAAGCAGGCTGAGTACAGGGGGGTCCCCTGTCCAGGTAGCTGCTGGTCTATGTGGGCCCCGTGAGTCAAAAGCATCTCCACACACTCCCTGTGGCCTGGAGATAGGATAAGAGTCATAACTCTTTTCAACCAAGGTGCAGCCCTAAAAACCAGTTCTTGGCTTTTCCGAAACAACCAGTGCCAAATTTTCTTTCTTTTTTTTCTTCTTTTTGTTGTTGTGTGCATCCACAACAAGGTTGCGGTTGAGATTTCTACTCACTAACTAACTTTATTTGCGCTAGCATGGAAAAGGGAAATCCACTAAACTAAAAATAACAGGGAAAAAAAGGCCAGAAAGGGGATTCTCTTCTCAGAACTGACTTCTGTCATGTTATGTCGTTATAGTTTACAGTTTCAATCTAGTGCGTTTTCACGGGAACAGACCCGCACGGGAACATCCGACCACATACCTTTTCTAGCAGCCTCATGGATGGGTGAAGCCAAGTGACATGAGAAGTGAAGGTTGGGACTGTACTGCAGGAGCAGGCTGACACAGGCAGCACTGCCACTGCTGCAGGCATTAGACAGTGGCGTGGCTCCGTCAGCTGTGACGGCCTCCACCTGCAGAGGTGAGATGGACACAGGTAGGGGCTAATCGCAAAGCAGAACCATGAATTATTTATCCTGGGTTTGACCCCTTTGATTGCCTTTTTAGCAAACCATCAGAGCCATTGTCTTTGAGACGCATTCCAATGTCGAACAAGATGAGTTGAACCGTCAAACCCTATGGGCCAACCATTCAGTCTCAAGCGCAACTGCTGTAATGTGGTTAGACACGTTTGCATGTGAAAGAAAGTGCTCCATATTGTTTGCCTTAGCCACGAGAAGATATTCTTACGTTGGCCCCACTTTCCAACAGGAACTTGACACAAGCGTAATGTCCACCAAGGCATGCTTCGTGGAGGGGAGAGACTCTGTCCATGGTCAGCATGTCCACACAGTACCCCTGGAGGGAGGAATAAGGAGAGGGACACAAAGACCATATCAGCCAACGTTTGTGCATGTGAGAGTAGAGTTCAGATGTTCAGTGGTCTGGCCTGGTGCGTTACTGTGCGTGTGTACCTGTGAGAGCAAAGTTCGGAGGTTCAACAGTCTGCCCTGGCAGGCGGCATCGTGGAGAGGAGTCCTGTCTGACCACCAGTCTGCCAAAAACAGACCATAGTTAGAACATAGTAACACTACGCATCACCTAGCGTGGCTCAGCCATTTCCTTCCCGACTTGCAGCAGGCATGTAAGCTTTTAGAACAACTCTGAACAGTATCTTGGTTCAATATTGCAGCAGAGGAGTTGAACATGTCCTTCAAAAAACAACATCCGAACATATATGGGAGCACTTGCCAACATTTAGGGGGGGGGGGAATGGCAGGAACAGTATCTTGGTTCAACCCATTTATTTTGGCCATCAAATAAAGCATGCTAACCTTTCTATCTAATAAGCTTTCTTCACAGCGTCTGAGACACAGTCCCTAAGGCAGAGTGCTGAGTGTACATACTTTTTACTCTTACGAATCAAATGGTACAAAGTTGACCCATGCAGAAGCAAGGAAAGAGAAAGAATCAGCCTACCAGCCATGAGTGAGTTGCAGCCTTGTCGTCCAGATATGTGGTGGGGCTCCATCCAAGGCCGGAGACACAGGGACATTTCTGTCTGAACACCAGCCATGGTCAAACAACAACAGCCTTGGGAGTTCCCGACTGACTGAGTATATCTGCACTGGATACACAACCTTTCATGCCTCCCCTACCTCTGATTTCCTCCTCCCACACCTCTGACCTCCCTCATCCCCCACCCCTAAATTACTGACCCAACCCCTGCACTCTAACCTCTATACGCCTCTGGCCCCACACAAAAGACCTAGCACTTGTTTTCATTTCTCAATTCTAGGGCTGGCACAAAAACAGAAACCATCCTCCACTTTCTATTAGGTATAAAGAAGAATAAACAGAGTTTGTTATGTGCCTTTCTAGCACAGCACAGGAAAAAATCAATTCAAAACTGAAAACGGGCCAAGCGAGGGAACCTTGGTGATGGAACGAGGTGGTGAGTTCTACAGTTTAGGAGCAGTGCGTGAAAAGGGCTCTTCCACCCCTGACTCTTAAACTGTAGACAGGACAATACAGAGTGATACCATCAAAAGCCTGAAGCGTTTAGGAGTGCGTATGAAGTGTAACCGCATCAGTTATCTTTGTATCTATGTATCTATTACACACACACACCTGAATAATAATTTGTGATGTGGCAGTGAGATTCAGATGCATAATCAGTCTTACTTAGACAATGGGAGGACATGTACCCAGAAATACTGCCATGTGTGGCGTGTGTGGACATTTTGTTCCTCGCCGTAGGTGGCCAACTACCTTGTCTGTATGTGGACCATTTGGTTTCGAAGTGATACTTTTGCAGTCATCTGATGCATGGCAGGCCTCACCTCAATAAAGTTTGAAATACCTCAAAAAGATTGAAAAACAACTTGTTTTTAACCAGTCAGTATATATAGACAACATATTTTATATGGTATCCAAAATCCTTTTTTATCTTCTTATGATACACTAATCTCTTCTACAAAACTGGATTTGTTCAAACAGATGTTGCGAAACGGTCATGGAAACTCTCCAAGAGTCTGTTGCATTCAAACATGAACAAACTGGTTTAGATCTTATTTTCTGGTTTTGAAACGATGAGTGGGGATTTGTCATAAAATACAGAAAAGAAAATAAGAAGTTAGATTTTTGATTGTCAGTACACAGCATAATTATAGGATAGTCTTCTGGTCAAATATATAAGGGACTAATGCAGGTACTCCATATAAGTGACCATTCGGTTTCGGAGTACACATGGATAAGACAGTTCCTAATTGACTATTTTCATCCATAAACGGTATAAATTGTTGTATTACTATCATGTGGACTCAGACGGCACTTAAAAACCCATGTTTTTCTTCAGATCTGATATTCTTCAGATCAGATCTGATTGTTGCCCTATCTGTGGACCTCATCATCCTTGTTGTTCAGATTGTTCTCGTAGCACCGTTTCAGAAGACAGTCCATCGCTTATCTCCTATCATTGTAATATGGCTACAAGTGTGAACTTGTAGTCCTTGGTAATCTGCTGAATGTACCATATCATATATATGCTGACGACATACTCCTGGCACAAACTCATTCTCTACATTCCAGATCTCACTAAAGCAACTTGTAAGATATACCATACTTGATTTGAAACAGGTATCTGCTTAGAACACATAAATGCACTCCAACAGGTTTTGACAGTTACTTTCACTTATGGAGATAACGTAGGAATGCCAGTCTACTGGCAAAGAGAACAAATACCAAAGTTACTTTGTGTCAGCCGTGTCGAGGCTTGTAAAGGAAATGCCAGTTTTTCTGAGAAAAAACTATGCTGAAACATGTCACATCCACATGATTTAATATAGGGGTTAACATTCGTCACTCTGCAAATCAACTTAAAGAACTGTGCCTAAGACAATAATATGACCGTACACCCACCACTGTTAAAACCAATGCGACAGGAAATACATGACTTGATTTCCCAAAAGAAAATATTTGACAGATTTGTCCCTCATTTCCCAAATCGAAAAGCCTTTATTTGCATTAAGATATCCAATACATTAGGTCTACAAAAAGAGGGTTCCTGACAATCATGAGTGAAATAATATCATCTGAAAACAAATCTAAGTTTTACAACTTAGAGATGTAAACTATGCAAAGGTATGAAACACAGGAATAGGAACACGGAGTCGAAACACAATTGATCCTGAATTCCTGTTGTAGCAAAACACCAAGAGTCTCTGAATGGCTAGTCGTCTTTCTCAATGGCTGATCCAACACTGTCATCCAATACTGTCACCCCTCCGTCTTTATTCAGTGCACTAAAAAGCCCTAAACCTCATCCACATCCATCTTCACCCGCTTACATGTGAGTAGCCACGGACAGCCCTTAATCTGGTACTCTATTGATATGCAACACTAGTGGTCTGAACACAGTTGAATACTTGTTGAGCACCTACAGATCATAACAGTTAGTCACACTTACAAGTGTTTCCTATGAGTGGTAATGTAGTCGTGTCTGTAGATGTCAGTGGAATTGGATAGGAGGAGTGTGGGGCTTTGATGCAGGTTGGCCAACGTCATGATCGGGTCCGGCCCCCTGCTGGGTCCTTCATCATGGCACTTTTCAAAGTAGTGCTTGTCCTACAATCCGCCACCTTCGACCACCGCCCCTGGGGGCCTGTGGCATCCATGGCAACGTCCATGACACTGTCTGGGCGGAGCCACTGAAGGAGGAGCAGGAAGAGAAAGTCAAGGATGGCCACGAAGGAGAAGATGGCGCCGGCCACGGGGCCACAGTGAGATCTCAGCCTGAACAAGCGTCTGTCCAGAGGAAGGACTTCCTGTCCCACCACCTTGTCATAGACCTAAGAAGAGGAGGCAACAGTTAAAGTCTGATACACTCACCATCTCAGTCACATTGGAGGGAGAAGGAGACTACAGTTTAGCTGCATCAAAGTAAGTTTCTTTTGCTCTTGGCTAGATGATGTAGCCCCTGTATA
Organism: Plecoglossus altivelis; assembly: GCA_036571765.1. Lineage (NCBI taxonomy): Eukaryota > Metazoa > Chordata > Actinopteri > Osmeriformes > Plecoglossidae > Plecoglossus > Plecoglossus altivelis. Next base: position 10,820,278 of record BROE01000022.1, read on the forward strand.
CTGTATCGCTAACATGCCTCCCTCTTTTCCTTCTCTTCTATAAGAAATCTCTGGTACAAACACACTACAACAGGTCAATGCAGCAGACACATCCAATCACATCAGCGATCCCCATGGGAAAAAGAGGTAAGAGGGTCGCTCGTGATTTTCAGAAACGGGCCGTGCCTTTTCCGTCCGCTCGGCCACATTCCTCCAGGTGTACAGGGTGCAGACCCGGGCGTGGATGGAGGCGGGGGAGGGGACGGTGCCTGACCGTTGCCTAGCGATGACGCTCTCCAGGCCTTCGCACAGAGAACGCACGTTGGGCTCGCAGAGGGTGATCATGTCCTCTGGCAAAACCTCGGGGATGCCCCCAACTCGAGTACTGACCACCTGGTCACACATACACACACACACAATCAATTGATGCACTTATAGATTACTTCAAGCCATGCATCATTGATACCACGGCTAGAGCAGGCGGTTCCATCGAGCCAATCTGATCTTGAATCCACCAGCACCAAGATGTTCTCTAGTCGGTTCCACCGTCGGAGCTGTGAGAAGAGACCCACCTGCAGACCACAGCTTGCTCCCTCCACTATGGCCATGCAGAAGGCCTCTGTCAGGGACGTGTTGAGGAAAATGTGGCCCCGCACCAGGACGTCTCGCACGTCCTTATGCTCCAGAGCGCCGAGCAGACGTACCCTGGGAGGGGGAGGGGTTATCAGGATCAGGATCACAGATACAGAACAGCCAGTACCCGGAGCAGATCAACGCAGGATAACTCACCCGCAAACAGAAACTCAAACAGTGGCAACAAGCCTCAACGGGACCAACAAGCCTTCAAACAGGTGCCACACATTCCAGATGACACAAACAATCTAAACTGCCAACCAAGTTACTTAACATGGCATACCTATCATGGAGCTGGTATTTCTCTCTCACTTCCTCCAGCACAATCCTCTTGGGACCCTCTCCCCCAATGAGGAAGTGGAGATCAGGATGTTTGAGACAGAGTTTTGGAATAATACCACCAAGGAGATCGATGCCTGCGGGTTGGCACGGAAACCGGTCAGTGAGCACACAAAGTCCTTTGTTTGGACTTGTCATCCATCTCTGATCTGAACTATCAAAATGGCGTCACTCATGTTGTCATCCAAAACACGTACTCCTCGAGAGTAATCCTCTCACTTACCTTTGCGGTAGACAAGGCGGCTAACCACCACGACGGTGATGAAATCATCTTGGCGTTGGGAGGGGTCCGGGGTGAAGTCTGAAGGCTCCACGGCGTTGGGGATGACGGAGACGATCTCTGGGTTTAGCGCCGCTCTCAGGACAGTGTTCTCCTTGCTGGTGTACGACACACACACTATGTGGTTGGTGTCGCACAGCGTCACCGTCAGCAGCTTATTGGTCAGCACAGAGCTTACGTCGGCGAATCCGAAGAGAGAGTGGTCGGTGAACACCTGGAACAAAGCAACGTCGCGCACTTTACGCGTCTGTATCAACAAGACCAACCAGAGCCAAGGGGTAGTGGCCGAGTGAGGAAAGTATATAGGGACGTTTTCAAAACACAACCGTGTTTATCTTTTCGGTTGTAGCATGACACAGTGACCTGACTTGATGCCAATGGCCTGACGAAAGAGACTGACTGACATCTCTGGTCATTATTTACAACCTTCTGTTTTCCCATGAAGCCTCCATTCATCCATTCTCCATCTCAAGTTCAAGTTCAAGTTGTGCTCATTCAGTCTTTTCTCTCTGGTCTCCTTCCTACTACAAGTGTGCGTATCGGCACTTAAAACAACGTTGTCGAGGAAGCCCTATAGAGGAATGGAATAACTAAGTTAATCACTAATCATTAAGACCTCATTGTCAAAGAGAGCCACTCACGGTGTTGATACCCATGGTCTTGGCGTGGAACAGTGCATCATGGGCCATGGCCGAGAAGGAACTGTGCGCATGCACCACGGAGATGCGCTCTCTGACGAACACACAGCGCAGCAACGGCAGGCTGTGGAGGCAGGTGGTGATGGTAGATTGGTTGTACATCACCTGGAGGGGCAGGTAGTACACCTTGAGCCCATTGGTCAGGTAGCGAATCCCTTTTCTGTTGCCATAAGCATGGGTGGCCACAACCACCTTGTGCCCTTTCTCAATGAGACACTGGGACAGCTCGTATATGTGGCTCTCCACTCCACCCATATTTGGATAGAAGAAGTCAGACACCATGCAAATGTTGTGTTTGGTGGGGCCGCGGAAAGGAGCCGTGGCGGTGGGGCCGCCGGAACCTTTGCTTGTGGTGGGGACGTGCACAGCCACCCCTCGTCTTCTTTGGTCCATGGTGGAGGCTCCAAGTGGGGTTATGTTCGTCCGTCATTCAAGCGGTAGACATTTAGCATGACTGGCGAAGGCTCCACTGCATATGATGTACACAAATAGGTAGAAGAATGTCATACATTGATTGAGTTGATTGCTAAATCCGACATGGATACATAATTGCTTATGGTGAAGTACACTACTAGGGTAGCTAACAACAGCATCGCAATAATATTGTGCAACTAACCAGTCAGTTTTGCGACGTTAATCTTATCTTCCAAACAAAGCCAAATTGAATATTCGCAGTTATCAAACTTTTCTCCGTTCGATCTTCATTGCTAGCAAGCATTTAGCTGAAACACATTTCAAAGCCAGGGAAATCACTTCCTGATTCGCGTCAGTTTACTCACTTCCTCCTGTTTTAAAATCCCCATGATTTATCTAGCACAAACCATGCGAAGTCTTGCGTTTATCTATGACCAATTATTGCATGTTCCCTTAAATTGACATTGGTTAAAAGTTTGATTAAATTGTCCGTTATTTTGAAATGTTATTGTTTGGTTTGTTTGAAATTGTAACAGCAAGAGTGAGACTACATAGGTTCCCGCATAATCATATAGTCATATATTTAAATGTCAGAGCATCTAATCTAATGTAGCCCGTATTAATATGACTTACAATGGGTTTTTTTTAAACCATCACCCACAGCTTTTCATAAGGAAGCATTTTTTTATAAAGTGGAAAGACTGTAATCAATACCTTCACAGTCATCTAATGCATGACAGGCTACTGTTGTACTGTCATGCAAGTATTTGCTTCAATAAAGTTTGAAATACCTAAAAAGGTTGAAAAACAACTTCTTTTAAACCAGTCAGTATATAAAAGCCATGCCAACATATTTTATAATGTATCCAAAATACACAAAAAAAAACTTATGATACACTAATTTCTTCTCAAAGTGATACATGATTTAAACAAATGAAAACACTTTGTTGAAGTATAACATACAAAACTGGTTTTGTTAAAACAGATGTTGCGAAACCTTTTCCATCTTCTCCGGACGGTTATAAAAACACCGTAAGCGTGTTGCGCTCAAATGAGAGCAAACTGGTTCAGAGCTAATTTTCTGGTATTGAAACCGAGGAGTGGCACGATTCTTTATGGCTGTTTTCTGGTTGAACTATGAGTGAAAGTGCCCTTCGCTCTGGTTGGAACACATTCAGGAAATGATTCTTCAAAAGGAACATGGTGTATAAGATTGTTTAGAATGATTGAATCAGTAGGCGCCAAACAACAAAATGCACATGTTGGTGACATTGATTCTGATGAATATGCAGCATTATTGAGGAGCATATGATCACAGGAAAAAAACATTTTTTCATAAAAGTATAGTTTAATCATCTTATAAGATAGTGAACATATTTACAAATCCTTTACAATTGTGATATTAATGTTCAACTTGATCACTTTTCACAGCATGATTGCACTCAACACTTAGGATTGAGTGAAAGAGTATGGAGTACATCTTCATTACATCTTCCCCTCTTTTATTTAAGTCTATTTAGACCCACCACCCAGACATTTTACTAGACTAACTTTCAGCCTTGTACCTCAAACCATACAGTGTCTGTAATATTATATATTATGTCAATATTTAAATCTTTTCAAAACAGTCTGATTGACAAGCTCTCATAGCTCGGAGAGATCAGCTTGTAAGATGTCTTACAATTTCCACATGACAGTGTTCCAGTAGTTTGGGGCTGGTCCAGTGTGATAAATCCTATCGCACCTTATATCACTTTCCTTGGACACCAAGCTGGATGACCTTTTTCGACAGCGTGGTTGGAGACTTGGCGAGACTATTGCCTTGTATGGCTTCCTCATTCAAAGCAACTTAGCAAAAAAAAGATGCATCTATGAAATGCTCAAAGGGGTTTAAGTGACTATTGCTACAGTTTCTTAGTTCCTCAAAAAAGCACCACATTTTCATTTCTCATATCCTGCATCTAGAACTGAAGGTACTCACGTAGCCATCATCTTGCTTTTGACTAACTTTGACCTGTAATTCCATTTGTCTTTCAGGTGTTTCCTGACCCTTGTTTCTTGGTCCACCTTCGATCACTCCACACAGGAGCTAGGGGGCAGTACCTGTCTCTGACCAGTGAAGTGTCTGTTTCTTTGACCATACTCTAAAGTTGTATCTGTTACTTCAAAGGGAGAACCAAATATGGAGGGTGCTGCTTTGTTATTTCCCACTTGTGTGTCTCCATTGAAACAACGTGATGACACTGCTTTTGCTGGCACTAAAAGGAGCATTGGCTGAATTTCCTCGGAAACAAACGCTCCAGTTTGTCTTTCATGCGTGAAAAAAACAACTGAACCATTCATAAGAAATACGTGCGTGATCCCTTCTTGATGCATGAATGCTGATGACACACAAAAAATAATAATAGGGATTCAGATCAGAATATTCCATTCCACAATACACTGGCCATTGGACTGACTCTGGATCAGCCTGCTTACTTGTTATGACTGTGCCCAGATGCTGGAGTGAATCATTATTGTTTATCTCATCTAACTCATTACTCTACCTTTTTGGACCAAATAAGGTTTTGCCAACTACAAGATATTTTTTAACCTTGATCTAACTCACAGACACACAATCGCAATCAGTTAAACGGCTGCTAATCGAAAAACACGTAAATATGAAGCCTTAGTTCATGGCTGTGCAGGGTACGAGAGTAATTAAATAGTTCTGCTTCAACCAACCACATCTCCGCATTTTAACATATGAGTCAATCATTTCTTTGTTTATTCTCACTGTAGAATAAATGTCAATGGACTTGTCTCACCTTTCTTCTCTTGAGCCATACCACCAGTGCCAACACAACCAGGAGCACCACCACACATACAAGAACAGTAACCGTGACAACCTCGGTTGGTTGTTTGTTCTGGGTATTAAGAGAAGTACTGGAAGATTCTGGAAAATAGAAATGGGAAGATTGGAAGAAGGAGAGGTCAAAAAGCAGTCAAGCGAAATAATTGCGACCCAATGACCCAGATACGTATGGATTACATCCCAAACAAACTACTACTACTTTAAGTGTTAGTGCTGGTAATTGGTGCCATACTGGTACATGCTATAAAAACAAACATGTGTCTGCACGTAGTACAGTCTTCACGTAGGAGTGATCATTGAGTGTCAGTCTGACATCTTTGTCCTAATGATACCCTGCACTACATTTTTCAGTGTGTTAAACCAGATAGGCCTAAAAGCTCAGGTAGCCTAGGGTGTCACTACATACAGTACTATAACTGACATACGTCTGCAGACTTAACTGAAGGATCCAACACATATTTTACAACAAAGCAATATGAATGCTGTTTTTTTTCTCAAAGAAAATCGCTATTTGACAGCATTAACAATAGGCCTTCTCTACAGCAGAGGTATCTTGCCAAAGGCTTGTCAAGGGTTACGGTAAAGGATGAAAGTATTCTAGGGTCCAGATAAGGACTGGTGAAAAACACTTGTTACTTTTCAAGCTTTCAGGTCAAATATATCAACTCACTATTGCTGCAGCTGTCGCTGTTGGACAAGCCTGAGGTCTCAATACCACAGGTGATCTTCCACTCTGCAGGCCAGGACACATTCATCTCTATAGTCAGGTTGCTGCTAAGGTGGTAAAGTCCAGTGGAATTGTCCTTTTTGATTCTGTCTGTCCTGGAGCCGTTGTAGAGAGGCTTTTCATACAGGTACCATTGAATCTTGCTCTTTGGGTAGCCTCCTGAAGCCTGACACTGAAACATTTGGGCTCCTCCTCTAGAGACCTCTGGTGTCTCCTCTGAGACCTGCTTCATACACACATGGTAGCTGGCTGGGAAGAAAAGAGGGGTTTAATAGTAATTTATGGCCGTTGCCATTTTTAAATGATACATTGGTGATACATTTATTAAAAATGAACTAATGATGGTACACACTCACCAGAGACACGGAGATTAAATTGTTCATAGTCATACGAGGGTTTCTGGAAGTTGCATTTGTAAGTCCCCTCGTCTGCGACGGTGACGTTAGAGATAAGAATGGAGCAGTTTTTGGTGGAGGTACGCTCCACCCTACCAGTGTAGTTTACTCCAATTTTTGGTTTGTCATTTCCTGTTTCGCTGACGAGTACTAAAATCGTCTCGCCAAGCTGCCAGGAGATATTTGTGTTTGGTTTTCTGTTACTGCAGGAGCAGTTCAGCCGGACACTCCCACCAACAATGCCTTTGACTTCCACTACTTCTGCGGAGACTGCTTCTGTGGAGACAGACAACAACACCAGAAGTAGAGAATTAGGTCCAAAAGACTTGTCTACAACAGTTGTGGGGGCTTGGTGTAGTCCTGCCATGCCAGTGTTCTAATATTGGACCCTACTCATCAGATCAATTCATCGACTTGAGGCAAAGATGGATCTTGTGAGACAATGTATCACCTTGTAAAATTTCCTATTTTGGTTCATTCTGGTGATTCTATTAACGACGCATTTCGAATGATCTCAAACTGTCTTCCTCAATTTAAAAATCAGTCTGTTCAAAATAGTATATTGTTTCATAGAATAACGTTGAATTTGGCTGAGTGTGAAACCAAATGGGGAAATGGGGAAACTACCATCCCATTGTTTTGCTTGCATCAAAGACAAGATTATTATGAAGAACGGCATCCCACAGCAATGCACAAGACCAGTGTTGTGCCAAAATAAGTGCCCAAAGAAAACCGGTAACCAGAAGTTGTTGCTCTAATGGCTTGCCATACTGTTCAGCAAATGTTCAACCCAGTTTTGCAGATTATATCCGCCCAACCTATGAATTTAATTGGTATAATACTGGATGACCAGGGAGTTCAACATGGCACAGACCATAGTTCAACTTTTTAGAGCCTTATTACGCCGCTAAACACACTCCATAGGTCAGGATGTCATCTCTCAACAGCTTTGATGCTTGGTCTACTTAATAATTAGTGCACCAAGCACACACACACACACACGCACACAGTGAAATGAACAATGAAAACTAACAAATTCTTTGCATATCTGAATGACTAAGGACTTAATAACTGTCAACTCAAACTAAGGCTATGTAAACAAATATAACATGAGCAACCTAACAAGACCAAAAAAGAGAGACAATAGCTCAACCATGGGAGGTTAAGTATTCTGTAAACAGTTTGCTCACATGCTACATATGAAACAGTACGTAGCTCTTATTGACTATCTATTTTGTAAATGATCATGGCAGACTCACTCTCAGACTGGTCTCAGGTGACCTCTACGTCTCAGAAAACAACACTCGAGAATACTGTTGCTGGAATTGGGATTCTGAAGACAAGATCTAACAACTTAATCTTACCACAAACCTTTGGACTTTGAAGGGTTGTTCACTAACAAATAGAATGTCTGGAATTACACGTCCAGGAAGTAAGCCTAGAACAAATAGTTTAATATAACCAGCATGCAAGTGCTACGTCTACTCTGCCTTGAGTCAAAAAACCATGGGCCAGTCTGGGTTATGCAGACTGCGGACCGTCAAACGAAATGCCAACTCACCTGCAATTAATAGAAGCGTAGCAAACGACAGGATTACTTGATAGTCAATATGCGCCCTGCAGGTGGGAATATTATACACGGATTAGCACGCATAATAATGTTTATAATTTGATCAGACATCTTCAAATGTGGAAAATTACAGTTAATGTTTAAGAAAGTTCCGAGTTGCAAACTACATATTCCACCGCTACTTTTGTGTTAATTCCCAAATTTCTTTAAATTTTTTATCTTACCCGTAAATCATTTTTCTAACGCAGTACAGCAAAACCAGCAAAAACTATCTTTCTCCTCGATATGAGTGTAGTGTCGATTAGAAAGGGGAAGTTAAATATGAGAATCGAAATTTCCTACTCCCCCGCACATCCCACATACCAACGCTGTCTGTCATGTGCTGTGAAAGAGGCATGGTGATAGTTTGACCATAGTCGTGGGCGGGGCTGGACGCCAGAGCGGACGTGAATTTGTTTTCATTAACCCCCCTAAACCCTCCTACTAGTTCTTGCTGATATAAATAAGTAATTTTTCTTTTACATATTTTTACATAATTTTCTGTGGGCTGTGAGTCGATGTTGCTTCATCAACACGATGAGTCAACCAAACTAGCGATGTCAGCGGAATTTAAGTGATCAGTTATGCTATCTGGTTATTGCTCTGTTGCAAGTCAGAACTAATGTTGCGGGACATCGCTGGCCCCCATACGTAACTTAATATTATTGCATTGGGTTAATGATTCCATCTAGTATTGGCCTATTCGATGTATTTTTGTAGTGACGTTAACATGCTGTTTATCTCTTTAATAGGCAGAGCTAGACGTCAATAGTAGGGTAATTACCCCAATTATTTAAAGGTTTGAGTTGTGCTATAGACTTCCACAGATCATGCGAGTTTGCGCTTGAAATATTTTCGCATGACCAAAAACGTGTGGATCTTTATGTAACATAAACATTATATTCAACATAGTGTTGAATTTGATGAGAATGACAACCGAATTTTAACCTAAATATTCGGGTCCTTAGAGAGAACATTCGCCAAGTCACCTTAAAAATGCTAGGCAGGTACCTTCGTGAGTAGTCATCAATATTCCAAATTTTATTGCCTAAACCCATATTCGTTTTCCTAGTTTTGGGAATACAAAATCCAGTTAAACCAAGAAAGAATGAACATAAAGATATAGATGGCGACATATGCCCGAAGGTGCTCTTTTATCTTTCTTTCAGCTCATTATTTCAAGCCTATTGCATTTATTCCAGTGCCTATGTAACGCAGGCTTAATACACGTATAGACATTTAAATATCTAATTATTTGATGGGAGATAGCCAGAAGCACTTGTTTATGTACGTCCACATCACTTAGATTAGTTCTCTCTTGTATCATCCCTATCCTGCATGGCCGTGCGAGCCCAGTCAGGTGACAGGCTTCGGAGCAGCTGGCCAGCCTCGATCTGATTTCCCATCACACAAACAGCAGGCTACACACATAGGATAGGCAACGAGACCGGGATAACGCCTGAGCACAACGGATTTTACGGAAAATTGTATAATATTGGCCAATATAACCGAGTTATCGCTATGGAGAAACGAACGGCATATTTGCTGTTATTGCTGGCGACCTTGACGCTGTCTTCTGAGGTGAGAAATCAATCCACTAGGCCAGATAAATACGTAGCCTACTTCATGTGCAACCGCTACTGTAAACGTCCATAATCCATTTTCGTTCTTTTTCAACGAAGCCATTAAAGGCAAGCTCAATTCCCGATCATAAAGTCATCAAAAGCGACGTTTGTCTGGTTTCTTATTTTTGGAATGCAGTAGGGTACTATAGTCAAGGACAGAAATCAAAATAGCAAACAATCTAGAATGCGACTATATTGCTAGGTTCGTTTATTTAATCGAATCTGCATCATTCGGTTCCCCAAATAAATTGGTGATGTTGAGCAAATAATGGTCAATTAAGCAAGATATAGATTACGATTATCTACGTTAGTTAAACATGGCACATTAAAGGCCTACAGTAGCAGTTCGTCAATACGTTTTTCAAAAGGCAAACTGTCAGGTCACTCTGTCAGTAGCCTGCATGGATTATTACACTTAGCCCTACTCCTAATGTGTCCAAATCCCTTCATTTTTGTAGATAAGTCTACAATCATTTCCGTTGATTGGCTATGTCAATAACACCTCAACTAAGCCCCGAAACTAATTGAACCTCAAGCCTAATCTACTCTCGGGTTGTTTTTATCTGAAGTATTGTCTCGGGTCCTTGAAGGCAACGTATGCCCGTTGTGTGCGTATATATGCAGAAAGCGAGTCCTCTTTACTTTCCAGGACGAATAGATGGTTTGACATCGGCAAGATGGCGTCACTGAACTGTGGCTAGCAAGCGGCACAGCTTCTCTCTCGCAACACAGTGAAAGCTAGCAATTGACCGCAAGTAGTTAGGCTTTACGACCAGTTATAGGCTCTATCATTCCCATTCCTGGAGTGTCTGCATCAGATGTAAGACTTACGAGGCTTGCTTGAATATCACAACATACCAATTCATGCACAATGTCGTGTTTAACAAGTGGTTTGTGGCCAAATAAAAGGGTTTTAACCGCCAACATATAGGGTACAACTGGCTACGCAAAATAAGAACAAGGCAAAATAACTATTGCGACAGCTCAACAGAAATTACACGCATGTAAATTAGACGAGCGCCACCGACGTGCAGAGATTCCTATGCAAGTTAATAGCGCATTCATTTTGAATGGCGTGGCAGACGCTTGGCCGCTTAACAACAGAGCGTAGTCTACATAGTTAAGGAGGTCGTACGGTCGTTCAATGGAGAACATTTGTTATCAGGGTATTCTGCTGATATCACAGGCGGTGTGCATGTTGCTGGATGTGATTGGGGTGGACACTTCATTCCATAAGCAGACACACCCAGGGAAGGTGGAATTGATGTGATTTAAATATTGGTTAAACAATTTATTGACATTCTGATTCATTTCTTCATTGAAAAAGGTCAACACCCAATTTTGAAAGTACCTGGCAGGTCTGACTACATATGTAGATTAGGAAGTAGATAATTAGTTGTGACAATACAACTCGTGTTAAATCACAGTTGAAATAGTTACTTACTTTATAGGACACACACTTTGTTTTATTTTGAATGTAGTTTGGGAACAAACATAAACTCAACCCTAGAAGTAGTGTGGTGGTTTTACCAACAGAACCACACCAGAAAGCTGTTAGGAATCTGCTTCGTTTGTTCCAAGCAGGCGTCTTTTCCTGTGTTTTGGAACGAGAGGAGCGACGCAGCGGAAAGTCTCTTCCTCTGATTCTCAGCTTGAACAAAAGGAGAGAGAAAAAAACACTGACCCCAGAATTGTGTGTGTGTGTGTGGGTGTGTGTGTGGGGGGGGGGGGGGGGGGGGGTGACAGTCGGTAGCAAGACGTTCAGTAGATGTTTGACACCAAGTGTTCGTCATTTGACACATTGGCTGAACTGTTTTCTCGTTTCCCCCTCTCTCCTCCACTGTTTGGTGAATAGGAACAGAATTCGCCATTAAATTGTGTCACAAGGGATTATGCACACACACTTTTAAGTGCTGTGCAGTGGTTTTGTGTCTCTGGCAACTTCCACATGGCCGAGCTGTGATTCTGTAAAGTGCTGGACGGCTCAGGGACTTACCGCACTGTTTCGAATCATTTTTAATCCGAACGGAAATGGACAGTGACGTTACACAATGGAATACAGAAACGCCACCCTTCTAAAACAACCCCTAATCCTTGTTGGCTGGAAAGACGTCTAGAAGGAATCAACTAGAAGTGTAAATGTGTTTCGTCGGAAGACCATCCCTTTTTTTTAAGGGATGGAAAAATGTGCTGATACAGCCTTTTTGTACCTGTGCATGAACTGGTATCGCCGCTCACATTCAGGATCAAACTCATGTTGTGCCCCTCTGCCTCTGATCTCTACCATGCATCCCCCCCCACCCCTCCACCACCACCAGGTGCCAGGGGATGACTCAGTGGGTCTGCTGGCTGAGCCCCAGGTGGCCATGTTCTGCGGAAAGCTCAACATGCACGTCAACGTCCAGAGCGGCAGGTGGGAGTCGGACCCATCCGGTACTAAAAGCTGCATTGGAACCAAAGAGGGCATCCTGCAGTACTGCCAGGAGGTGAGAGGAGAGGGGAGGGGAGGGATAGAGGAATAGAGAATGTGTTGGAGAGTTGAGGTAGGAGTACCGACAGGCTAAACCTACCCTGGTCCTGGGTGTAGTAACTCCAGTCCTACCCTTTCCCTGGGTTTACTAACTCTGGCTCTGCCCTGTTCCTAGGTGTACTAACTCTAGCTCTGCCCTGTACCCAGGTTTATCCTGAGCTTCAGATAACTAATATGGTGGAGGCCAACCAGCCAGTCAGCATCCAGAACTGGTGTAAGAAGGGACGCAAACAGTGTCGCAGCCACACACACATTGTGGTGCCCTACCGATGCCTGGGTGAGCACTGGATTGTTTGTACACAAGTGTGGAACTGGGTGTTTCAGCTGTGTTTGCGTGTGTCCATCGGCTAATGTGCACTTTGCTGCTGCGAAAATCGAACTCGCTGTTTGTGCATTGCAGTGGGGGAGTTTGTGAGTGACGCCCTGCTGGTTCCTGACAAGTGTAAGTTCCTGCACCAGGAGCGCATGGACCAGTGTGAGAGCCACCTGCACTGGCACACTGTGGCCAAGGAGGTGAGACGAAAACACGCTGTTCTTAATTTTGTTGCTCTCCTCCCACTATGTATGGTGTAGGTCTTGCTGTAGTGACTCAGCACTATTTCGGCCTTCACTGCCCTCCGTAGCCTGCTAATGGCTATGACCTGATTCCTCTTACCCAGTGGTACTTAGTAGTGTGCAAATATGTTTGCGATGGCTTCAACTATCTGTGATGAGCTCTATAATCCAGCACTAAGGAAAAGAGCCATGCTAACTCCTTGTTTTCACTACAACTAGTCCTGCGGAGACCGCACCATGAATCTTCACGACTATGGGATGTTGCTGCCTTGTGGCATTGACCGTTTCCGTGGGGTGGAGTTTGTGTGCTGCCCAGCGGAGGCTGAGCGAGAGGCGGATAGCGTGGCCCTGGAGGGGGAGGAGTCAGACGTGTGGTGGGGTGGAGCTGAGACAGAGTACACAGACAACAGGTATGGATTTAAACACACAACACTGACACACAAATTACACAGAGGGTGTCCAGTTTGAAAATATTCAAACCAGTACATCTCACCCGTCGTTAAACGGCCACTCCTCCAAAACATGCACTGCCTGATTACTGCCAGGAGCTGTAGACAGACAAGTAGCCTGTCCAATCATTGCATTTGGTCTAAATGCTGTCCAATCAGAAGTGTTGGCTCCAACTTCAATGATTCAATGATTGGTCGAGTTCATGACAGTCCTGTGACCCCCCCCCCCACAGACTGATTGCCTTTTACTGTCAAATCTTAAGATGTATTGGTTGCTATCGTGTGAAGTTCATTTCAGAAAATATGTCCAAAAGAGCCTCACAACAACATTACCTGCTTTTAAAGTCCTTTTTTCTATTTTCTTTTCTTTTTTTTCACCCTGCCCCTCCCAGCATGCCTCGCCAGGCGGAGCCAGAGCCCACCACCGTGGACGAGGTTGAAGAGGTTGATGAAGAGGAGGACTCCTTCGACAGGGATGAAGATGGAGACGGCGACGAAGACGAGGACGACGAGGACGTGGCTGAGGAGCGGGACAGCGGAGAGCGCATCTCTAATGTCGCCATGACTACCACCACCACCACCACCACCGAGTCGGTAGAGGAGGTTGTGAGAGGTGAGAAAGAACTGCCGATCGTCATAAGAATGAACACTTTCTGATTGGTCGAGAGCAAGGAGGGAGAAAAAATGGCCAGATGGCCTGCGAAGATCTGTTCTCTTGTGTTTGTAGATGAGATGTGGAGACGTTTCAAATAGCAGCCATTATCAGTTATGTTCTTTTTTACTTTGTGTTTTGGTGTCCTTATCTCTCTCTCAGAGGTGTGTTGGGCGCGTGCTGAGTCCGGCCCATGCCATGCCATGTTGGAGCGTTGGTACTTTGTGCCAGAGAAGGGCAACTGTGCCCCCTTCCTGTTTGGGGGCTGTGGGGGCAACAGGAATAACTTTGACTCGGAGGAGTACTGCTTGTCTGTGTGCAGCAGCAGTGTGTGTAAGTCCCAGGGCAAGAGCTGCTCCTCCCCCCCCGTGTGCGCACCCCTCTCACCGGGGTACTTCTCCTCAACTGCCCCTGACCCCCCCTCCCCCCTGCTGTGTGCCAGATCACTTTCTCACTCATTCACTGACCTAGCTTTGTAACACCTGCAGGTGTGTTTGTGTGCTTGTCTGTCTTTCTGTGAATGCAACACGTATGGTGCAGGGTGCCTGCCTGAATGTCGTCGGTTACTAACGCTCAAGAGCCACCAGGTCTAGCCATAGTGTGTTTTTGGGTGTTTTTACAACTAGAACTGTTATGTTCAATCTTAGAACGTCAGTAGGTCAAGATTTCTGTTTCCTGGAGGACATTCCAGTTAATCTTTTGTCAGAGAGCAGGAAGTAGGCTTGGCCGGATCCTGATAAAGTGAGTCATGCTTGATCGTTTTCACACAGTGAGACTCACGTACGCAGGGAGGTGTTCGGCTTTGAAGTGGCAACGAAAGCAAAAGTGTACACCGGAGTCAATTCAAGTTAATCTTTCAAATAATTGAAGGAAAATGTGCATCAACGTACCTGTTGAGGAGCCAGTAGGAATGTGGGTAAGTAGGTCTGGGTGTCAAGCGGTATTGCAGGGCGGAGAAACAAAAGGTCCAAAGGTTGCCACATCTCCAAACAGAACCTGCAGTGGAGACCAGTCTCTTTGGTCTCTCTGCCTCGCGGCTCTCCAAAGAAAACAAGGCAATACAGAGAACAGGCAGAGGGAGGAGGTCTCAGGCAGAGGGAGGAGGTCTCTCCAACGTGTCAGATGAGAACAGTCCTGTTCTTATTCATCCCATGCTGCTGTCTGTCCCTCTATGGCAGCCAGGAGCTGTGGTCAGCCACATGAACAGCCACCTAGTACTGTTCTGTATCCAATACTGTACTGTACATGTCAGTACTGTACTGTACATGTCAGTACTGTACTGTACTCTGTCCTGGCCTGAGATATGGGAGAAGAGCAGAATGTGCTGCATGTTTTTGTCTGGGGTTCATTGCGCAGGAAACCGCTGCACTGAACTGTTCCCCATGCGGGATTTGAAACCTGGACCGTCTTGCTCTGTAAGGCACTGTGCCACTCTCACTCGCATTCACACACATACACGCACACAAATAACCTGTATTTGTCTTGTGATCAGTATCGCTCTGGAGGCTTGTTCTAACCTGCCAGGCTGCCACTATTTCAAAGGTGATTGCATCACTCATCGATGTCTCTCGCTCGCCCAGTCTGGGCTTTGATCTCCTGTAACTTAAGCATGTGACTGACCACTTCTCCCAGACGCCACTTTATCCAGTCATGCTACTGACAGACCAGCAATTCCATGACGTGGCTGGGCAGCGTTCATGCGAGAGACTTTTAACCAATTCATCTTTGTTGCACCAGCCTGGCTTCTCTGTCTGTTTCAGTCTACCAGTCTGACCTTAATTCCTCAACCAGAGACCAGTGTATAACAGCCTGTCACCCCCCCCCCCCCCCCCCCCCCCTCTCCTCTGTCTCATCTATCGTCTCGTCTCTCTTCTCTCTCTCTCTCTCACTTGAATGGGCCTTTTCATAGCATATGAAAATTCTGTCTGTGTCTTCCTCCACCACCTGCTGCCTGCCAGTGCCACACCTGGCCCCTGTGCTCCCTTGACACAGTGGATGCGGTGGACCACTACTTGGAGGCTCCCGGCGACGACAACGAGCATGCCGACTTCCATAAAAGTCCAAAGAGAATTTTTGTGAGGCCAAACACGCGGCGACAGGGATGTGCCCCAAGCCTGTGTGTGTTTGTGCGAGTTTGCGTGAGCGCATGCCTGTTCGTGAGAGAAATGCGTGACAGCGATCTACGCGGGCCTTGGTATACTGGTGACTCAAGGTCCCTTGTTGCCTAGGTGATGAGGGAGTGGGAAGAGGCAGAGAGAGAAGCTAAGAGTCTGCCTCGTGCCGACAAGAAGGCAGTCATCCAGGTAACACACACTCTCTGTTCTGCACATGTCTACGCTTGTGTCGTGTGATAGTGGGTGCATGTACCCAACTATGGCAGCACGAGTGTGGAGGGGGTGTACTGATGTGTGTGTTTATTGGTGTCAGCACTTCCAGGAGAAGGTAGAGGCCCTGGAACTGGAGGCAGCAGGGGAGAGGCAGCAGCTGGTTGAGACCCACATGGCCCGGGTAGAGGCTCTGCTCAACAGCCGGCGCCGGCTGACCTTGGAGAATTACCTTAGCAGCCTGCAGGCCAGTCCGCCCCGGGTAAAACACACACACGCATTGAAAAAGTCATAAAAACATAGGCAACTTGGAACAGATTTCTTAAGACAATAAACCTTTTTGTTTCTTTTGTTCTTTAAAAAATGAGATCTCCACGAATGTATTTTGCGTAGTCCACTAAGTCTGCAGATCTCTTGAAAATGAACTCCCTCCTTCACCTCCCCCTCCCCTCCCCTAACCCCCCAGCCTCGCCAGGTGTTGAGTCTGTTGAGGAAGTATGTGCGCGCTGAGCAGAAGGACAGACAGCACACGCTGAAACACTACGAGCACGTCCGCATGGTGGACCCCAAGAAGGCCTCTCAGATCCGCCTGCAGGTAGAACCCCACTCTCCCCGTCTCCACACACTCACCGGAACCTTCTCCAGTTTCCACAGCTATCTACGTCTCAGGATGGTTTGGATGTGGCGCGCTGGGTTCGTCAGACTCGTTTGAACCTTTTTGAACTCTGCCTCATCCAACCAGGTCCTGACCCACCTGCATGTGATTGACGAGAGGATGAACCAATCCGTAGGGCTGATCGAGAAGGTCCCTAGCGTGGCCAATGAAATCCAAGACCAAGTTTGTGAGTGCCAGCCTCATTCCCATCCACGTAGTTATAAGAATATGTATAACCATGGACATATTTAGTCAGCAATTTCTCACCTCCTAAACGCTATGCTATTTGCAATTGCCAGAAGTGTTCTGTCTTAGCTGGCAATTTCTGTCTGTACGAAGCGTACATTACTCATCTCTCTCTCGCTATCTTTTTCTCTTACTCTCTCTTAATCCCTCTATCTTGAACAATCTGTCTTTTTCTCTCTCGGTCTCTCTCTCTCTCTCTCTCCCTAGCTGTCCTTATGCAGAAGGTTCAGTCAGAGCTGTCTCAGCAAGTCTCTTCCCTGCAGAGCGAGGGGAGAGTGAGTTCCACGCACACGCCAACAGTAAACAGCAAACATTGCGAATCCTGTCCGGAGAGTTGAAACCGAGCACTCATCCACATCCTGAGCCAACTGGCCATGTGTTTCTGCTTCCAGACTGACAGTAGAGTGAGCTATGGGAATGATGCCCTGATGCCTGACCAGGCCTACAGCTCAGCCCCATTGGACCCCAGCCTGGGAGTGGACCGCCTGGGGTTCATCCACCCCGAGAGCTTCAACCAGCCCAACACAGAGAACCATGGTAAAAAGCACACTCACACTAGTTTGTATTCCTATTCTTATGGGGACTAACAATTCAGTCACATCCAAAATCCTGTTTTCCCAAACCTCAACCCCAAAACGTAAATTAAACCGAAAGTCTAAATAGAAACCCTAAATCATTGAGAGGTTCCTGGTCTCCTCCCACAAGACAAGTTAAACAAGTCTATACACACACTCACACACTCACTCACACACTGTCTGAATGAGTAATAATCTTGGTAACCAACTCTGTTTTGTTCATGTGACTGACAGTGGAACCTGTTGATGCTCGTCCTGCCCCCGACCGAGGTCTCCCCACACGACCTGGTGAGTGAGTGTGTGAGTGTGTGAGGTGCGTCTCTGAGTTAGTGTCGCGTTCCTCTGACTGTTTGTCCTCTTGTTAACAGAGGGGTTCCCTGAGGTGCGGATGGATACCGAGGAGAGACAGAGCACCAGCTACGAAGTCCATCACCAGAAACTGGTAACCAAAAGCCACGCCAACGCACAAGCGTTTGTCCTCCCCGTTTCACCAGCGGCTCAGGGTTCTGATGGCCAGCTGCCGTCGAGACTGACCGCGGGTCGTTGTGGCGTTTTGACAGGTGTTCTTTGCGGAGGATGTGGGCAACAACAAGGGCGCCATCATCGGACTGATGGTGGGCGGGGTCGTCATTGCGACCGTCATCGTCATCACCCTGGTGATGCTGAGGAAGAAACAGTACACTTCCATCCACCACGGAGTCATCGAGGTGAGAAGGGAGAATATTGGTGTGTGTGTGTGTGTGTGTGTGTGTGCGCACGTATGCGTGTATTAAGCTGTGTGTGGGCTGGTTTCAGGTGGATGCTGCAGTAACACCAGAGGAACGTCACCTGACCAAGATGCAGCAGAACGGTTACGAGAACCCCACCTACAAATTCTTTGAGCAGATGCAGAATTAAGGAGCCACACCGTTCACCTCTCCTCTCCTTATCCCCATCTCTTTGTCACCTGTCGGCCTGGTTCCATTGTGGTCCCTTAGACCCTCTCCCATAGATTCCAATAGTTTTGACATATCAAATTGAACAGGATAGGTGGATCCAGAGGCATGGAGGAGAAGGCTCTGTTCGCCCTGCTCTAAGGCAAGGTGAAGTAATCTCCATATTGCTACATCACCTAGTGAGCAAGGTGAGGTGGCTAGAAAACGAAATGCAACAAAGACACGCTTGTGTAATCTCTCCCCAGTAGAGGTCGATCCTCTCCTCGTTCACAGCTGCTACTGCTCAGGCAAGGGTTTTGGTCTCCACCTGCATTTCGTCAGATTTTAAACCTGTATTTGTGTTTCTACAGAGAATCAACACTAAACCATTTGTGGGGAGGGGAGGGGGGGGTCTTTTCTCTCAGTGGTCAGCCCCAGTCCCCCTGGTAAAACTGTTTACCAGAAGCCCATCTGACCCCATTGTCATCCCCCCTATCCTCTATGCATCTCATTCTCTCTCTCTTTGTCTCCCTCCCTCCCTCTCTCTCTCTCCATCAACTCCCCCACCCCTCCCCATCTCTCCCACGCACATCTTTCAGACGACAGCTGCGCGGTGTATTTGGTGACATAACAGCTCTTAGAGCTGAGATGATGAGATGGGGAGTGGGGGAGGAGATGAGGGAGGGAGGGATGGGAGTTTCTCTGATCTGTTCTCTCTCTGCAGGATCACGCCCGGGTGGGTCAGGTTTGGTTTTTCAACAAAAAAAGAGAAAGGAAATAAACCGCAAAAAAAAGAGAAAAAAAAGAATTCCCCCCCCTCAAAATATATTTACATGATAAGAAAAAGGTGAAAAAGATGAAGAATATTGAATGTTTTTGTTTTCATTTTTTCATTATTTTGCGTGTAATGTATTGAATTAAAGCCAGACATTAGCTTGTAAGTATATTGTAGTGCATGGCAATATTGCTGGGAGATCAGCTGTCTGTACAGGGCTATGATGAGCCTGCACCCTGGCCTTTTACAGACCCGCCCTCCCTTTTAGCAGGATTGTACATTTCTAGTGTCTTCTTTGTGATCTTGTGATATGAAGAAGATTTCTTTAGAACCTGGTCTGCTTTGTTGTCACGGAGACATGCTTTACACAATCTCTCTCTGCTCTCATTTTAATTCCCCCCATGCCTCACTTTGTGTCCAATGCATGGGCAGAATGCTCTATCTATATATGTAATATAATATTATGAAATGTAACAAAGAGGAAGTGAGGTGCTGTGTTAATGTTTGCGTTCGATGCACTTTAAGTTTCACGTAGAGAGTCTGGTGTACTTCTGTCGCCCTATCTCCGTTCCCTGTGCGGTAACTAGTATAGCACATCTGGGACTAGAACTAGGATGAGTGAGACTGTAGAGAAAGATGTCACGCTTGGTTCTAGTTCTGGTCTCGGGATTGAACCACCTCACAGGTGCGATCCCGGTTGCATTCCAGGTTATGTTCCGTGCGGGACCACGTCAGCATTCCACTCTACCTCTGCGTTACTCGGGACGGTTCACCAATGTGAAACGCATCCCTCAGCTACTTTTTTTTTTTTTCTTTCAAAGTGCACAGACTTGATACATTCCACCTCCTCAGTCCTCGTTCCTCGGCCCTCCCCCCCCCCCCCACGTTTCATCTGCACCCTGCGTGTAGTATTTTGTATGTCGGGCGTGCGAGAGCGTCCGAGCAAGAGAGGAAACGGACGAGAGACGGAGAAAGAACCGGGTGTTTACATTTGTTAGTCCGTGTTCCTTCTCACTCTTGGGTCGTTCTCGCCCGCTCACTCCCCTGCCACACAAACACACACATTTCCTATATATCATGACGTTTCAAAACACTCAACTATTTTTCTATCTTTTGTTGTTTATACATTTGCAGTGTACGTGTCTGTCCTGTGGTGGATTAGCAACTGCTTGCCTATTGTTGGATATTTTATTTACTTATCTCACCTCCTGGCTTCCAAGGCTGAGGCTTATACTGATCTCAGACCAGTCAATGTAGGGTAGAATAGCTTGTTCATGGATCCCTTGACCTACACATTGTAGGAGGGAGCTAGGGCACTGCTCTCAGATCAGTATTTCAGGACTGTACAAATGTGACATTACTCCAAAAATGATTTAAACAGTGCAACCTCCAGTGAACAAGAATGTGACATTCATATTGTGCAATTATTTCATGTCTACACACTAGTCAACATACCGACACACAAACTGAAGCTCTTAAATCAGGTGAATGTTTTGATGTTGTGAGGACAATTCAGTCGACATCTTCAAATGTTAACGGTGAAAACGAAGGCTTTCTTTCATACACTTGCTGACAATTGTCCCGTGTAGCTCTGCATTTAGCTTATGCTTCAGAGAAAAAGGCTTTCTACACTATCCCATCAATAAAGTTTTGAATGTACATAACAGCTTTCCGGTCTGGGTGATGTTTATATCTGCATGCATTATTGATAGGCCTTGAGTATGGTGAGTGTGCCACGTGGAAGGGCAACTAGGACAAATTGGGGTGAGGTGAAATAGGGGGTTGAGGTGAGGGGGGAGTGAGATGAGAGGGGGGGGTTGAGATGAGAGGGGAGGTGAGAGAGGAGGGGTGAAATAAGGGGGGGGTGAGATGAGTCTGGGTGGGTGAGGTGAGAGAGTAAGGGTGAGATGAAGAGACCACATTCTCATGGCTTTTTAGTACCTTGATCTATGACAGAATCCATTTGGTATTGGATGACTCATTGGACTAATGAGTATGAATGAGTCAAAGCCATATCTTGGTGATTATTGTCACCTACAGCTGCCACAGGCAAATTTCTGTGAGGATTTCTTGAGTGTTGCCAACTGAACTGAGCCACTGAATGAGAAAAAGATTCTCAGGTTTATAGGAACATTTGCCACTTTATTTCTCCCCCTGCTGGACAGAAAAGGCCCAGCTGAAGAGAGACACTAAATAAAATACAAAACAGATCCTTTAGAAATGGAAAATATGAAAATACACTGCCCTTGAGGCTATCAAAAACATGGAGAAGCGGTATATACAATGGTAACCCCACTCAACCTCAAGAAGGTATCGATGATGCCAAGCGCATATACGTTCACAATTTGTCTCTTAAACAGACATATGCACACGCAAGAGACTTGGGGAGTCTCAATCATTTCACACGAACATACACACTCAAAGAAAGCAACTCTCCCTGGTTAGAATACAATGAAAATAAAAACGAATCAGCGCTCCTGCCTCCAATGTTGGCTGTAGACACTGATTATTTAGGGAAGGTTCCCCAGGTTAAGCCTGGCTCTAGACTAGAACAGTGGTGGGTCTCCACTGGATGGACAGTTCTAGAACAGGCTTAATCTGCATCTGGGTAGCAAGTCTGGAGGGTCTGTTTAATGTTCACCCCTCGCGGCAAAGGCTAGGATCGAGGTGCAGAAAACTGATCTGAAATCAGTCTTGGAGGACAACTTCTCTGAGGTCCCATCCCCAAATCAATCCTCTTTGGATATTTGAGGATGGTTGAAGAGGTCAAGCCAGGTGGAGACCGTTTCAATCAGCTAAACTGCAGCTACAATCGCACCCTTTCTACCCCTTCGGCTTCCACAGATCTTCGCTGGCATCAAACGTTGATTTCGGAGAGATCCAAAGACGACCCCCCCCCTCCTCGCACCCCCCCCCCCCCCTCCTCCCTCCTTCCCCCGCCCCTCAGCTGTCCTTATCCAATGCGGTGGTGGCCAGCGTTACTGTGGTGATGGGCTGACCAATCCCGTGCAGCTGCATGCGAGCCAGCTTCTTCTGCTCGCACTCTGTGACCAGGGTGTTGAGATCGGCGGCGCTGTAGCCAATCAGAGTCCTCAGGTCGCACACAAACTTGTAGACAAAGCGCTTGCCCTGCACCTTGCTGATCATGTCCCCGTCGTAGTAGTACCTGGGGAGAGAACCAGCGACCGTCACAATCTGTCTCATAGAAGGCTGGATATCCCCAAAGCAAGCTGCACATGCCTGTTTAGTTCAGGAAATGACACGCGCACACACACACCACAGGCAGTGACACGGACCTGAGCGCTCGACTGAGTTTCTCGTAGTTCATGGTGGGCTTGTTTTTGCGCTGGCCCCACTTCTGGGCCACCAGTTCAGGCTGGTTCAGTTTGAACTCTCCCTCTTCTCCCACCCAGGAGATGCAATCTCGGGCGTCCTTGTCCGTCAGCAGCTCCAGCAGGAACTGCCAGAGCTGGATCTGACCGTTGTTACCTACGAAGAGCACGCGCATGGGAAACACTTCAGTGTGGAGGAATGATTCAGACTGCTACGTTTATCGGATACACCTTCCTGCCACAGTGCCTTCCTTGTTCATGTGAGCTCGCATGGCGAGTAATGCCAACTCGGATTCTACGTAACATTTCGTTGGGGTGCGTTCACGAGCACCTCTGCTCTGTGAAGTAAAGACGCACATGCACATGGAGGCCTCCTTACCCGTGCGGTTGCCAGGCGAGCTACGTTCCTCCCCCCCTGAGATGCGTGGGGTTCTGGCTCCGCGGCTTTGCTTCATGACCTTGATGGTGGTGGGTGTGGCCACCGGAGCTGGGATGATCTGGACCGCTGGAGGTTTTTTTCAAAAAGGCAAGCGCACAAATCAGTTCAACTGGACACCTCGTTTGTGAAAACCTCTGTTTAGTTCACTTACGTTGGTCAATGGTGACTGTGGCCTCGCCTGATTGGTCCTGACTGGCCAATACATCTGTAAGAACACAGTGAAAATTACGATACATTCTTCAACTGTTAAGAACTGTATAAAGTAGTTAGTGTGTTTTCTTCATATCATACATGTGTATTTTGGGATTGCGTCAAAGTCAAACAGTGACTCACATTTGCGCAGTAGCTCCAGGTGGCTCCAGAGGATCTCTCCACTGGGGACCCTCTGCAAGAACTCTTCCTGGTTAAAGGAGCAGAGATCACGACCTTGGATGTGAATCCCTCCCACCTCCATCTCATCAATGTTGAACTCCTTCATCACCCACACAGCCCAGTGGATAACCTGGTCGGCCGTCCATTGTACTGGGTCTTGGGGGAAGAGATGAACAAGGCATTGGGTTTCACGTGGGTGAACTCGCTTACAACACAACAGACACTAAATGTACCAAGCAGATATTGCATCGCACGCGTTTTGAGTTGGTGAGGTGAATATTTCTATTTTCTGAACGTACGACATGAACCAGCAGTCAAATGTTTGGACACATTGTCACATTAACTTGAATGGGAGGGTGTGTCCAAACCTTGGACTGGTAGTGTACATATCAATCAATCAATCAATCAAACTTTATTTATAGAGCACGTTAAAACAACCGGACTAGACCAAAGTGCTGCACAGAAGAATAAATATACATAAAATACCAAGACTCATACGAGACATCAAATACAAATAAAATACGTATAAAATATTTGGGTTTGTGTCTCACCGTACGGGATGCCCAGACGAACTTGCTCCTTGCGGTAGCCCTCCAGGGCGGCCGCCCAGCGGGTCACCTGCTCCGAGGTGTCGTCCGCCAGGGTGGAGCGCTCCATGGCGATCAGCTGGCCCTCCTCCACCAGAGTGCCCTCCTCCCCTGCGGCGTCAGGGTCGATGACTACCTCCACAGTCTCCACCGGCTTCACGATCTCCAGGATGTTGAGCTTCTCCTCGCCTGGAGAGGAGACGAGAGCAGGAAAGTAGAGATGAGGAGCAGGGGAGGGGAAAGAGGAGCAGGTCAGGGGAGGGGAAAGAGGAGGGTGAAGAAGACGGACAGAGAGGGTGCAGTGTGCTTTAAGAGTCTTCTCCTCTGAGGATGGGGGGGTGACCTTTGAAAATCTAGTGACATTTGATAACTAGATTTCTATACTTTGTGAAGATACACCTCCACACATAAAACTATAGAGGTACAATGTTGATAGTTTGGTCTTAGATCTTTAGGACATTTTATGTGAATTTTTACTTAAATCTTTAAAGTAGCTTTGTCTTCTGTGTGTGTGTGTGTGTGTGTGTGTGTGTGTGTGGTGTGTGTTGTGTGTGTGTGTGTGTGAGTGCATCTCAAAGTACCTGGCTTTGTGACAATATGTAGGCTGAGCTGCACTGTGCCATCTGTCTTTACTCCCTGGTCAAACAGGCTCTGATCAGGATGCAGCTGGAGACAGAAAAAGACGAAGAAAAAGACTGATGAGAGACTTAGCAGCGGGAAATCTACATTTGAACTCTAAAAGGGAAATACAAAAGGTGGATTGATGGATAGGGATGGGAACCAACTGAGTACAGGCTGTTATCACTATGACAACGAAGAGGCTGCATCTTTCTACCTGCATGTCCTGCAGACAGATGTCATATCCGTCCAGAGACACCTGGATACGAGGCTCCAGAAGCTTCTTCAGGTTGCCAATTGGCTCGTTGATGTCGATGTCCTGCTGGATCAGGTCTGCCGACGTGATGGTCGTTTCTTCCACCCTGAGGATGCCAACAGCGATAGAAGCATAAGAGGTGACGGGGAGGGGGGCGGTTCCAGTCACTGCTTTTGGTTCTGGTGGCCTGACAAAAGGTAAGGCTGCAGGTCCCCTTTACTCACCCTTCCTCCAGACATCCCTGTTTCTCCTGCCCGTCAATCTCAATCTCTATCATCTCCTCTGTCTCACTTTTGGACATGGTTGAGCTCCCTCCCAAGAGTTACCTGGCGCAGAAGTGGAATAGAAAGCAGAATGTTCAATGTTAAATGCTTCTCTGAGTGTTTGATTTGCTCACATGTGTGGATAATTGTTAGAAGAGGTGGATACATGGCAAAAACTTTTAATACAATTGGCTTGAGATGGGCCTAAGTTGTGTTTATAGCGCAGATCAAAAAATGGATGTAAATCTGTGGGTTGCCCACATTTTAAATAAACACTCTTAAAGACAACGATAACAACCTTTAAATAGTATAATTGTAGATCATATCAAGTACTTTATATGCAAATGTCAGTTGTGTCAGTATATTAATATATTCACGTTTAATCAGTTAAATATATTTGTATTCATAAAGAACATACCAACATGTTCTGATTTTCTGAATTAAGTTACTCTTAAGGTCTTTAGAGTTGAAACTGGCAAAATACACCATTGGCTATCTTTCGTACTCGGAAAGTATTGTTAAATTGGAGGGGGAACGCGCTTTTGGTGGCTTTATCAGCGCTATACATACTTCAGAATGTTGTTATGGTGAAAGCCTCGATTTCTCATTGGGCGACTGAGACTTTAGTGTGAGCTCAAAGTACTAATACTTGCCCACTCGAGGGCGAGGCCTAGCAAATGTGTATAGGCCTTGCAATAGGCCATCGCTTAATAAATCTATACTTTTTTTAAATCACTAAGCAAAGTACAATAGCGCATACATTTCGGTCGTGCCCCCATCTGCAATGCCTATAGAATAAGGTGGAGGATAGTTGTGCTTTGTTCATGGAAATATGACCACGATCAGACATAATTCGGTCCGAGATTACGCAGAGGGGCGAGGCACTACAGACCGCGAGTCTCATATGAAGCACACAACTGTATTTGACGATAGCAATTCATTTCGACAATAACTTGTTTGCGTTTCAATTACAATTTCCTTGGAAAGTTAGAAACTTGAAAACTTTAAAACGGAAATGGAATAAACGGAAACAAAACAGCATAGGGCAAATGGAAGGAGCCGGAAATCCTGGCTAAGTTTACAGACTTCCGAGAGCTGTCAAGGGAAATACCTGCGTAATTTGCTCGTTCAAAATAGAATACAAACACAGGTTTTGCGGTCTATAACTTAGAATCATCTCTACATATTTTCAACTAAGCACACAACGTACCAAAGCCTCGAAGAACTGGACACGGGGAGACAACCCTTCGGCGTTTGCATCGACCAGACCGAGAATACATGTACCCAGTCAGTTTAGCTCCTGTTTGCGTTCACAGAAAGGCTAGCATTCATTAGCCAGCGGCTACCTAGCAGTAAGCATCCTGACTAAGTGTATGATTGGGATATGCTACCAAGCATAACAAGGAGTGAAAGATCACTAGAAAATTGAGGATCCTTTTGTAAAACTTCAGACAATGTTTAGGTAAACTCGACGAGTGAACTAGTGATGTGAGAAGATGCAACATACTGTTACTGCATGGTTTACCAACCCACGCAGAACCAAGCTGTTAGCCTTAATGGTTAGATTGCACATTGTTACTATTTTGAAATCTGTGTTTGTTATTAACTTGTAAAGGGGGTTTCCTTAGCGGATTGTTTTAACCAACAAATCAGTCATCTGTTCAGGTGGATGTAAAGTATCTAGTCTGCCCACCTAAGTCACTTGACCATAATTGTGATCTAGCTAACTAGCTAGTAGGCTTTGCGCTAAACTCTGAAGACAGCTCCTAGTCACTTAGCTAGCATTTGAGTTAACTTTGTTAGCTACAGCTAGCAAGTCGTTCAATACAAAATAGCGGGAAGATTGACGAGGTATAATAGCAACCACTCATGAGCCAAGTGATCGCTCTCTTTTTTATGAATGTATTTACTACATATGATAGATATCAAATAAACATACCTCTTTTGATTTTGATTTCAAACCTCCAAGATTCTGGACTTCGTACTAGTCCCGTTGGGTAGCAAGAAGGCCTGCCTTCAAATCGAATTCATGCAAGTTTTTGGTCAACAAGAGAAGGGGCGGGGACTAGCTTGGGAGACAGATTTTGCTACTTTGGTATATCTGTTGTTGACCATGTCATAATGTGGGATTTCTTGAGATATTATTATTCATGTACCTTTTCAGATTACATCCCTGTCATTTGTTTTCCCGATAAATGCAAGGGTTTCATCCTGGAGGGAAAAAAGTGTCCTAACTGTTGTTAAATGTATCTTTATTGTTATGTTCACTTTGATCAGGTCAAATTAACAAGTCTGTTCTTACCTTTTCTGTCATTCATAAACGTACGTACATAATACAATCCTGTATTCCCCCTGGAAATTGTGTCCACTTAATGGAAATGCTATACTGTAGGTTCTTGACTAGGCCTGTGATGTTATAGGTTGTGGCAACTATAATAAAGCAAGGTCTAACTTGACGGGCATCTTTATCTTTAAGCATTTAAATACCTACCTTTTTGTAAGAAATTCACTTTTAGATTAACTCAGGTTCAGTCAACCCAAAGTCTTAATATATTATTATAAAAACAACAACCAAGATTACAAAGAAAACGACTGTTCCTTTCAACCTCTTCTTAACACATCGAAACACATTATCTCATCCCTATTAGATGTCTGGTGCAGATTGATCTGAATACGTACATTGTAGCGGTGCCAGAACATTAGATGATATAATTTCATGTTATTTTATGGCCAAAGTACTGGCAGTAAGGGACATGCGAGATCCTGATATGCATAGGAGTCTGAGTTGTATTAAAAGTTGTATGAATTATGTTATTTTAATTCAGTCTCTACCATGGATTTAGTTGAACCCCAAAGCATTTGCTTACGGTTAACTATGCAATGCATGTATTGTCCCAAAGGCATGTATGTTGCAGACCAATAGATGTGAACAAAGAACCAATGACAATAAGCACCAATGAGATTCATGTTACATGAGATACTTGGGGAGACGCTTTTGGCCTAACACCGGAAGTGTTTGCAGAAGGTTAACGGAATCGAAAATGGCTGAGTACCTGGCGTCCATCTTCGGAACAGAGAAAGACAAGTGAGTAAATATTTTACTTTAAATTACTATTGATACAAAACCAAAATGCATTGTCAACGCACTTTACTCAGAATAACAGCTAGCAAATGCTACACACGCTGGATGTTTACCCAAACACGATGCAGACCAAACGGCGGCTCTGTGAGGGCTATGCTAGCTAGCGCAATGCGAGCACATCAGTGAATGGGCAGACTGGCGCGCGTGATACAAAACATTTGAACAGACGATTTAAGCATGATTGAAAGTGAACACGTACACCTAATTTTAGAAAACATCCACTAAGTCAAATGATGGTATTCTGGCCATCAAAAAATTGTGAAATATAAAAAACAAGTTAAATTCAAGATTTTAGAACATTAACTGAAAAGTTACAACGTGAGCTAGTTAGCCTAGCTAGCTAGCCACTTCGGCTATCTCTCGTAGGCTAATCATGAACTAGCGGCTAACCATGCTTCGTTCACTGACGCTACCTCCCATTTCGTTCCTTCCACAATTCTAGGGTCAACTGTTCTTTCTATTTCAAAATTGGAGCCTGTCGCCATGGGGACCGCTGCTCCAGACTTCACAATAAACCCACCTTCAGTCAGGTAAGTGTAAATATACCTCGTCAATGGTTTTTGGAAATCGTTGACTTAATATCTACATAATCGGTCTTTTCTTCCAAGTGAATCTGATGGCACCTGAGGGGAGACACGGAAAGAGATGCTACCTTCATTATACTTGCAAGCTCTCCAGACTTTGATTAATGCAATGTGCCATTTATGTTCAGTGAGAGGTGTATAGTGTGCAATGCAATTTCCTTTCATTGTACACTGTGTTAGTGCACACACTGGAGTGCATACAAATTATATAAGTTTTGCTTGAAAATAGGTCACAGCTTAGGGATGGCAGGAAACACTAATGTAACTATGGCTTTACTGAGTTAAATTAAACACAAAAAATATCTGCAAGTAACTGATACAGTAATGCATTATTTTGAACCATGTAAAGGTAAAGCCATTTTTTTTCACTACATGGTACAGATTCCCGTCAATTCATCCTATCTGTTAGATTGTCCTACCAGTGATTACTACTTGATTTCTGTCATGCTGTAAAATTACTTGACTGTTTCTTAGATTGGTAGGACAATCTTGCTAGGTAGGTTACTTTGCACTGTAAAATGATTCTACCTCTTTATTATAGTCTGCCTGGACAATCTGAAGTGTTTTGCACTGTAAATGATAGCCTGCTATCAGGATTCTTTCAAACGGATTGCTAAATACTGCTTTGATTTTTGACTCTGGAAGGAAAATCTTGACAAGGTAGGACAAATGTTTGCTGACAGAACATCGGCTAAAATCGATTTGATTCAACTCTACATACTGTTTTCCACCACGCTGCCACACTGTTGGTTGAAGCTACTCCTCTTCAACACGGCACACTGGATGTCGCTGGATCCCCTTTGTCTGCAACACAACACAGAGGAACAGCTGCTGCTTGTAAACTGATCAGAGCTTGGTTCTACGGTTCATCATTTTGAGTCGTCAAGTCAGTGAAAAAATGTCAGTCCGCTATTAGACATCGGATGCTTTTTAGGCCATTCATTTCATAGTCGCTATTTCAAATTTGCGGGCTTGGACAGAACCAGCGTGTCGCATTTCTCTCCGGTCAATCTTCAGTGTTTCACTGCATGTTGTTTTGGTCTCAGCTCACTTGGAACCACGATGGAGGTGCTACCAACAGAACAAAAAAACGGTTACCAGATTTACCAAAATATTTGGAAATCCCCAAAAAGGCAGGTCTAGCTGGGAGCATAGTGGCAGAGAACCATGAGAAATGTTTGTCTTTTCCATTAGAGAACTACAGCGTGACATCATGGCGTCCAATGTGTCTCCACCTAATGGGGAATTCACACTAACAGCGATGAAATGCGAAAATGGCTGTTGGGGGAGAAGTTGACGAGGAACGCCATGGTTGGATTCCATCCATGAACGGTTCAAGAAGTTGAAATATTCAACTTTGTGAAGCTAAGCTGCAACAACCAATCAACGGACCCCATTTAGAAACGTGGTTGTGTGAATACCACATTAACAAGGCAACAGTACTCAACGCTATGTGCAGCTAGATGGTCATGTTCGTCAGCTATTACAGCTGTGAAGATGAAGATTTTGTGATTGACACACAGCAAGGGTCTCGATAATCCCAGCCCTTGACGTAATGGAATGAACGCAAAATGTTTTGGTTCATATCTTATGTCTACCTTAATAAAGTCATTGCTTTGTTCATTGATATTTTGTGAGTTGCCAAGGCTGAACCATGTTAATGTGACATGTCAACTGAATTCATGTGACAGCAATGAAAGATTTTACTTAAAGGTTTAAACTTTTCACAGCCCACAAATTCTGTTCAACGTTCACAAGATTTGGCCCAGATGATCTTCGGACCAAGCTTCACAAAATCTGTTATCACACAGAATTTATATTTTCAAAACCGCTTGTCTGATTGAGCCAATCAAAATGTCAGTTAGCCATCAAACAGGAATTAGGGTCACATTCAGCAATTCTTTGATGCATTCACACCAAACTTGAGATTGGAGATTTACTCGGAACGCTCTTGCGACGATGCCAAAAATATATGGAATTCAACTTGGTTGGTCCCCAACAACACTGCTTGAAGCTTTATTTATAAGTGTTATTTTGGTGTTTTCAGGCTCCTACCCCTAGTTGTCAAAATAAATAAATAGAAATACATTTTAGTGATGGATATCACCAAAGTATTCTGTACTACAGGGAGTGGTGGTGTTTGATAATTGGCTATACAGTTTGATAGATGCCATCAGTTATTGCACCATTACTACTCTCCGGCAGTAAGTACATAAGGAATGGAAGTGTTCTTAATCAGTAAGTAGTCATTAATTGCGTAGAAGCAAGGAAAACCCAGACATATCCTCTCCAAGATCAGATTTCAGCACCCAGGTTTGCTGCAGATGCTGTTTTTGAAGAGCCTGATGACTTGTCAGCACATACTTAGCGTGGTAATCCCGCACCTTAAGTAAAATCTCGGACTGCTCTCCTACCGCTTTTATCTCCCATAAGAGGGCACGCCAACATCCAGCTTGTCCAATCCTGCTTAGCTTTCTTCATTTTTCTGCCTGTTAATACTATCCAGGCCTTCCTTCACTTGTTACCATAGGGCCAAGATGTTCTTTGATGGAAGTCTTTAATGTCTTGGTTCCCTTTTTTTTCTTGGTTCCCTTGTGTCCACGGAGTTGGTCCATATATGTACCTGCAAATTCTAGGGGTCGTAGGTCCTTGAATTTGCGGTGCTTTTAGATTCCTATAGTTCCAGGGATATCCTCGGTTCAATTTCTAGGTTTCTGTAGGTCCAGGGACTTGCCCTATTCTTTCTCTAGGTTCCTGTAGGTCCAGGGACTTGCCTGGTTCTATTTCTAGGTCCCTATAGTTCCATGGATTTCCCCGGTTCCATTTCTAGGTTCCTTTAGGTCCAGGGACTTGCCTGGCTCCTTTTCTAGGTTCGAATAGGACCAGGTTCCTGCCTTCTTTTCCAGGTTCCTATAGGTCCAGGGATTTGGCACATCTACTTTCCTGCAGATTCTAGGTTCCTGTAGGTCTGGGGATTCGGACCACCCAATTTCCTGCAGTTTTTAGGTTCCTATTGGTCCAGAGATTTGACCCACCTACTTTCCTGTAGGTTCTAGGTCCCTATTGGTCCTGGAATTTGGCGGACTTCCTTCTTCAAGATTGTAGGTTCCTTTAGGTCCAGGGACGTTGCCCTTCCCCCTTCCTAGGTTCCCATAGGATTCTTTTTTTGTTGAAGATTTTTTCGAAGGTTTTAGGAAACCAACCAACCTCCTCCACCTTCAACATGATCTGCATTACTTAGTGCAACATGTATGGGGGAAATTAGTCTATTTTTTATATATTTTTATTTTTCCCTCTGCAGACCATCTTGATTCAAAACATCTACCGTAACCCCCAAAACAGTGCACAGACGGCCGACGGCTCACACTGTAAGTGCATCCGCTTTAGTCCTCACATAGTCTCTAAATCTCAAATCAGTCTAAGCCCACACCCATATGTATTTGTTGAGATCAGGGTTTATAAAAAATATCTTTATTAAAAGAATGGGTGTAAGGAAAGTGCCGACAGCACCAATTTGGTGTCTGAGTGGCTTATCGAAAATCACCTTCCCAACCATCTCAAATTTGCACATGGGTGTTGCGGAGGATGTTGGCCGGGCGTTAGCCCTTTACGTCTCCTCTTTAGTTCCCCATATTTTGGTTTCTGCAGGCTTGTTGACTTGTGAGGTGCTTGTCTCACCACTTGAAGCAGGGAAAAGCCATAACAACTCTATGGTAGCAAAGGATACCCCAACACCATTTTTTTTTTGAAAGGCAGGCTGGAATTTTTTTCTGAGCTGTGAGGATTCTAGACTAGCTCTCAGTGACCCCTCCGCCATACCGATGATCTACTTTTTAGAACTTTTTATCAGTTCCACATTAAACCATGAAAGGTTTTTTAGCTGCAATGTCTTACAAAAAGACAGCTTCTTAGGCCACGCAGACAAGCTATTTGACCAGGCGTTATATTTGCTAATTGGTTTGAAGCTGGCGTGCATGGGTTGTGTTAAACCTAGTGTTGAGGTCCAGGTAGCATGTTAAATGGTGCTCTTGGTTGTAAATAGTTTCAGCCTATGTCTGATGTAGCTTGTACAGCTGGTCTACTGCTGCACTCCAGGTAAGTTAGAGATGGTGGTCTGACAGCCATGTCTAACTATTGTCTCCTGGGTGTCTCAGAATGACTGACAAACAGCCTCTTCATACTCTGTATTACTTACCATTAGTCCGACAACTTGTTTTGTTGATCTAAAATAATGACTCAACAAACAAACGGTATCCTTTTATTTCTATTGTTTTCAATGTCATTCTGAGACTCTCACCGACCTTCCCTGTTCCCGCATCTGGGACCAATGCAGCGGACCCTCCTAACCTCTCTTTCAGTCCTCTGCCAGCTCCCACCCGGGTCTATTTATACACCAGAACTCAGATACTGATCTTTTAGTTATTTGATTGCTGGGGTTGGGGAGTGCAATTGATGATCTTGATAACAAAATAAAAAATAAAAAAAACTAAAAAAAAAAAAAAATTACCTGCTTGAAAATATCTCAATTTATGTTTTGTATTTCAGACTATTGCCCTCTTGAACATTTACCGTAACCCTCAAAACACTGCCCAGTCTGCTGATGGTTTACGCTGTAAGTTTTTTACCTTCAAACAGGGATCTGGTATTCTAAGTCCTCCCCCCTTTTCACATCATGCTGTAGAAGCACACTGTCATTCTCCTATGTGTCTAACATTATCCATCACTTTTACCTTTGTACCCTTGGTCAGTTCTCTGGTTGAGTGCTTCTGCTCATCCAGTGAAACTAGACTTCATGTACTACATGTCTAATAATTATTAGAATGTCACAGCTTTAGACTTGAGTTGACTGCGTTTTTTAAAATAGTAAATAGACGGTCTGTTGTTTTCCCCCTTTTGCAAATTGCTACGGTATGTACTGTGGTTTGCTTAACCCTGAAGTCTTTTTCTCCCCTTTCACCACTAGGTGCTGTCAGCGATGTGGAGATGCAGGAGCACTACGATGAGTTCTTCGAGGTGCTTATCTATAACACATCACCTGTACACAGTGGCTCACTTCCACCAGTATATAGTCATTGTTTACGCTCAAAACCAGCTGCAACCGATTGGGCACATTTCTATCCAGCTCTGCACGTAGCCATGCCGTAATTGAAAAGCTTCAATCATAAGCATAGTGTACGACTGAGTTAAAAACATTCACACTTCTGTAAAATGTTTTTTCCCACTCCAGGAAGTCTTTGCAGAGATGGAGGAAAAGTATGGAGAGGTGGAGGAGATGAACGTGTGTGACAACCTTGGAGACCATCTGGTGGGGAACGTCTATGTGAAGGTGGGTGAGGAGGATGATGATGATGANCTATCCAGTTTCGTCGCGAGGAGGATGCTGAGAAGGCTGTGATGGATCTGAATAATCGATGGTTTAATGGTCAGCCCATCCAAGCTGAGCTTTCCCCAGTTACAGACTTCAGAGAAGCCTGCTGTCGCCAGTATGAAATGGGGTCAGTGCTATTGACACTATACGCCACATTGTTCATTATTAATGAGTGAATGAGTGTCACTCATCTCCATAGAGTAATAGAATAAATGTTTTTGCCCTTTCATTTATTGGCTTAGCATGTACATGGGACACCCTGGAGCTCTTGAAACTGTAAAGTCTCCTGCAGTGCTGCACTAACTCTAGCACCTCTCCATAGGGAGTGCACTCGCGGTGGCTTCTGCAACTTCATGCACCTGAAGCCCATCTCCAGGGAGCTGAGGAGGGAGCTGTATGGACGCCGCCGGAAGAGGTACTGCTGGTTTTAGCTCTTCTGATTCCAAGGCCCTAGATCAGGGTGTCCAATCCTGGTCCTCAAGGGCCACTGTCCTGACGGTGTTATATGTTTCCCTGCTGCAGCACACCTGATTCTAATGAAGGGTCCTTATGACGCTTCCACAGAGCTTGATAATGACCCATTCGTAAGAATCAGATGTGCTGGAGCAGGGAAAAATCGAAAACTGTCAGGACAGTGTGCCTCGAGGACCAGGATTGGACACCCCTGTCCTAGATTTACCAACTTATTTAACCATCCTACAATGAGTAGACAAGGACAACGCCCCTAAAAACCTGAGTCGATGGGTGAAATGGTAGTGATGATAAACCTGACATTTCCTTCCCTCTATTCCAGCAGACATCGCTCACGGTCGAGGGAACGCCGCTCGCGTTCGCGGGATCGAGGGGACCGAGGAGATCGAGGCGATCGAGGCCGGGGAGGTGGTGGTGGTGGTGGAGGAGGAGGAGGTGGAGGAGGTGGACGGGATCGGGAGAGGCGTCGCTCCAGAGACCGAGAACGTTCTGGAAGATTTTGAACCACAACTGATGATCCATGACCGTACCCTCCCCTTCCTCTTGTTTCATCTTTTGCGTTGTCTGTCTTCCTCCTTTCCCCTCTTTATACTTTTAGCCATTCTTCTTCTCATGTACACCTACCCAATCCCTACTCTCTCACGCACCCTCTACAGTCCCAACAAAAAAAAAGTTGACGACCAAAACGAATTTGAAATTTCGACCTTGTTTATTGTTCTCTCTTTTGAGCATTTTTATTCAGTCACATGAAGTCTTGTCTTCACAATAAAAAAAATTAAAGAATTTGTTGAGTTTCTTCATGTCAGTAGAGATTAGAAATCTCATTGCTTGGATTTCTATATGCACTAAGATGGAAGTGTTGAACTGGTTAAGTCTTGCTGAACAAGGTGGAAAATGTTGTGCAAATTAACAGGCTCAGGGTTCAGATTGACATACTTGGATATCTATTTCTTTCATACAGTACTTCAGATCACAAAAGAATATCCAAACCAATTTTCATATCTCATGTCCTTCTACCAAATCTGGTTATAGTTTTTTACAAAGCCTCATTATTGGTCTTACAAGGGTAACCTCACAGGACAGTAGGACTGTTTTATTGGCTAGCTTGAGTATTTTTCTCCATCTTGTCCTGGAGATAAAATGGAATTTAATGGTTAGCTAACTATTGTGATGGTGGTGTTAAACTAGCAGCTTTCCTTAACCCATTTGTATGCCATTGTATCACAAATGGCAACAAGCTAGCAAGCAAGGAAACAAAGACTGACTACAAAAACTATGCCTCACTTTATTTCTCAAATGCAATTGTGCATTATTGCATTTCAAATGGACCTTTCTGCTTGTTAGGGTTAGTGACACCAAGTGGCTGTGGGAAAACATGACTGCATCTTTTCGACGTCCAGTTCCCTCCAAATCCTCCTATTCGCTGACTACTCATTTTAACCACTATGAATTATTTCACTGAATAGACTTTTCACATGTATACACATTTCAGACACATTTCTGGTGCTCATATTTTACCGACATTGACTTGCATATACAAAGCAGTTAGTACAAACCTTGGGAACATTTTAGACAATGTTCAAATTTCGCCACCGGAAAGTGAAATAAATACGCAAAATAAAATGATGCCTTACATTGTATTTGAATAATCAGTATTCACGGCTGTGGGTAGGATATAGGCTTCAAACTGGAATCACTGAGGCTCCTGAGTAATACATCAATACATGCTCCACAATCTAGCAACCATGCTAAAAAGGCTCCACCTTGCCGTTCAAAACACAGTGACAAAATGTCATGATTATTTTAAGTCATTTTTAATACTCAAAGTAAGTCATACAGGAAACTTTAAACGAGCAAGAGCACTTTTGAGGTCTACATTTTCCCATGGTAATCTTTGTCTCTGTTGGGTATTTGGTAGGGGGTTGACCCATGAGGTGTATCCACAACCTTGGGCCTCTCTTTCCCTAGCTTGTTGGCTTTAGTTCGTCCAGGAGAGGTGTTGACTTGTGTAGAGGGTCTGGCAGACAGGGTGGAGATGGGAGCGAGAGGAGAGGAAACCAGGCCACTGCGTAGGCATGAGACATCAGCGTCAGAGCTAAGAGGCCACGGTCCTGAACTAGCTCTGCCTGTCAGGTTATCGTGGCTCAGCCAGGAGAGAGAGGCACTCTCATTGCTGGTGCTCAATGCCCCAAGTCTAGGCCCCACCCTCTCATTCCTGCTGCTGCTGCCAAGAACCTCCGGTTGTAAAGATGGTCGATTGGTTCCATTCATCCAGGGAGAGGGGTCCAAAGTCCGGGTCTTGATGTCTGAAAATGTAGCTGAAGCACCTACAGGTGGGAGGGGGACTTGAGAGCTGGTCTGGAGATGTCTACTCCAGGAGTTGGAAGGTGGGATGGTTGGGGGTAAGAACAACGTGGTAGGGATTGAAAACAGCTGGTGGCGAGTGGAGCTGGGCCACAGGGCAGTTTTCAGACCCCGGTCTAGCCCCCCTATGGAGCTGGGCTCAGTGGAGCGGAACTCAGTCCATGTTCCCGGCACCACCTCCCTCACGACGACCTTACTGCAGCCAGGAAGATCCTTTTTTGCTCCAGATTTCCCCAAGGCAACCTGTTCCACTTCGCCGGTCTTCCTACTGCAGCTTGTTCCAACAGCATCTGCTTGGACCCAACCCAGCTCTCCATCACACGGCCTCTCAGAAGGGCTCTCCTGTCTGTACCCAGCAGGCGTCTCCTGTCTGTACCCAGCAAGGCTCTCCTGTCTGTACCCAGCAGGGCTGTCCTGTCTGTACCCAGCAGGACTCTCCTGTCTGTACCCAGCAGGGCTGTCCTGTCTGTGCCCAGCAGGACTCTCCTGTCTGTACCCAGCAGGGCTGTCCTGTCTGTGCCCAGCAGGGCACTCCTGTCTGTACCCAGCAGGGCTCTCCTGTCTGTACCCAGCAGGGCTGTCCTGTCTGTGCCCAGCAGGGCACTCCTGTCTGTACCCAGCAGGGCTGTCCTGTCTGTACCCAGCAGGGCTGTCCTGTCTGTTCCCAGCAGGGCTGTCCTGTCTGTACCCAGCAGGACTCTCCTGTCTGTACCCAGCAGGGCTGTCCTGTCTGTACCCAGCAGGGCACTCCTGTCTGTTCCCAGCAGGGCTGTCCTGTCTGTACCCAGCAGGACTCTCCTGCCTGTATCCAGCGGGGCTGTCCTGTCTGTACCCAGCAGGGCACTCCTGTCTGTTCCCAGCAGGGCTCTCCTGTCTGTACCCAGCAGGGCTCTCCTGTCTGTACCCAGCAGGACTCTCCTGTCTGTACCCAGCAGCGCTGTCATGTCTATACCCAGCAGCACTGTCCTGTCTGGACCCAGCAGGACTCTCCTGTCTGTACCCAGCAGGGCTGCCCTGTCTGTTCCCAGAAGGGCTGTCCTGTCTGTACCCAGCAGGGCTGTCCTGTCTGTACTCAGCAGGGCTCTCCTGTCTGGACTCTGCAGGATCAGACCTCATCCTGGGCTGGCTAGGTCGGGGGTCGCACTTCTCATGAACATGCTTCCTTGTGGGTGCATGGATGAGCGACGGCACAAGAGCACTAACCTCCCTCTGCTCCTGCCGTTTCTGTTCCTCTTCTGTTTCCACAACAGTGATACAGTATGGGGAGGTGGGGTGGACAGGTAGGGAGGTCTCCATGGTTGGTTTGGGGACAACAACAGGATTTCCAGGCAGAACACTGACTACTTGTCTGAAGGGAGATGTGGACTGAAGAGGAGAATCCAGGGCTTGTGATGAATTAGCCACAACACTTGGGAGAGCTGGGTGGGGAGTAGTGATTGATTTAAGTGCTATGGTTTGATGAACCAGAATGGGAGATGGGGGTGTAGGGGGCGTGTCAGAGCGAACAGCCTCAGGTGCGCTCGTGGCAGAAGACTGCTCAGGGCTTGTTTTAGGAAGGGCTTTTTCTGGGGGAGACGGAGGCTTCTCGGTTGTGTTTTGAGAGTCATCCTCGAAGAATATGGATGCATCCTGTAGGAATGATAGGTCATTGAATTCAATATTTATCATCAAGTGGCTTAATGACATTTTGCCATTCAGTGGTTTACCTGTGAAGAGGGGACAGGCCTCATCAGAACTGAAGTTGTAACTTCTGTGGAGCTTTGATCTGCAAATGAAATTAACATCATTACTGCCTTGGTATATGGTAGTGACTCCTAATCCCAGGAGTGTACAAATACAATGTTCTTAACTTTATTCCTGAACTTTAAGTGACATCTAAACAGGAATATTCCGCCCACCTGCAGACACGTGCTGTTTGGTAGCATCAGTCAAATTCACCTGAGTAGTGATCAAGGCTGACATATTCTTTCATTTAGAAAGAACCGGAATAGAAAAACACAATCAGTATTATTCATCTACTACCCACAGCATGCAGGCAAATACAAACATCAATGTACAACCTTTTTACCTGGGCTTGCTTGTTCATCCTCCAAGTGGTTTTGGATTGAGGTCCCTTCCTCAACACCAAATTTTCCAAGAAGTGGACCGTCTCCTGAGACTTGTACTTCTCCATAGTTTTGTGCATCTCTACCAGCCTGGGAGGGGTTTGGGTGACATAGAAGATCAAAAAGTACCCTGAATTACTGTAGAAACACAAGCTACGGTTTCTAAACGCTTTGACACTCCAAACACTGCTTAAAGAGAAAGAACAACTTTGAAGTCTATTAAGCATCCTATTCTCATGACGTCTCTATTATTTATCTTTTCAAATGTATCGCTCGTAAAACCCATGCTGATTTCTGTGTCGTTTCTGTGACAGACATCTTTGACTTGTGATGGCAGAGTTGACGTACCTGCCCCTTCTCGCCATCATCTCCAGGACAAGGGGAGGAACGCCAGGCAGGCCGATGGAGGTCTTGCAAAGACCAGCGTCCCTTTGCAACAAGGCTCCTATAAAGTCAGTGTTTACCACTGGGCTGGGGGTGATCACATTGCTGTGGGTAGAGGAAGAGGCAGGAACACGTTTGGGTATGCTGGCCATAGTCATCGAGAATCAGTTGCTCATCAGTTGCTCAATGGTGACAAACAGTTGACGTGAGAAAGAATTGCAATTGGTTCTCACAAATGGGAATCTTTGCGATTCTCTGGAGGACGACAGCGTAGAAAGGTAGACCGCTCCACCCCGCCCTCCAATACCTTCTTTGGAGGTTGCAACTACAGGTGTCCAAAGTAGAGGAATGGTTCTCATCATCAATAACCTTTTGGTCATGTAAATAACTTAACCTCAGTTTCCTCTGACCTGATGTGAGTATCCATAACCTAGACTTCCATAGGCGATCACCAAATCCAATTCAAGCTTACATACGACCTGAATCCAAAGTTCAATAACACTGGTGTACGTAAACACATTATATATAACATTTTAATCTTTAATAGGAGACTGATCTCATTTTTACCTGGCGCTTAAGCTTCAACTCTACCTGGTGGCCCACTGATGTTTTCTAAGGTGAGAAAATGAATCAAGATTTGTTGAGTTGTTTGACAAAAGTAAATTTTGGCTCGAAACATCAGTCTCTAGTTTTGCCTTCAATAGGGGATCGAGCATTGGGTTCAAACTTGACTCACATTGAGGATTTCCAGCAGCTTAATGCAGTTCTTGCCAAAGAGTTTGGGAACTCTGGTATTTTGCTCAAAGAAAACCAACTCTAAAGCAAGCTCCCGAACATCATTGGGCCCCGGAGAGTTTTCAATACCGCTCGGAATCTGACCAGCCCACCCCCCCAAAAAAACAACAACACAGGGTTAAGGTGCATGCCCACAGACAGACTGAAGTAGCATGTTGTCTTAGTGATACTGTTGGCATCGATTAAAACATTGATAATACACTATCAATGGGTTGGCTATACATGCTTTGTTAAAATACACGTAAAAGATTAATAATCTTTTGCGCTGAATATATTTATCATGGATTAGCAGGTTGTAAGACGACAGTAGCCTACCTTTATTGAGAAGTACTTCCACTCGTTGAATATGATAGGGAGCGTTAATTTTTCGGCCTTTGGGTCTTTGTAGAGCTGGAGCATAGTACACTTCATTCTTGATCCTATACTCAACCTGATGAAGCCCTGAGTGCCTTTCTTGATGACGATAGCTGAATACCACTCAGGAAAAAAAGCATATTCTTGTATCAATTTCTATTATAATAAAGTTGTTTTATTCCACAACAACGTCAAAGGATACCGTTCTTGAAATCCCAGCAGTGTTTGACATGAATTGTCAAACACCCCGCCTGTGAACAGAAAAATATAGTATTTTTCGTTTTATGAAATCCTTACCGTTTTACCTACGGGGAAAGTACCAAAACCAATGTTTATCTCTAAAATCTCAAGTTCAAATTCACCATTGGGCAATTTGGGATCCCACGCAATGGGATATCCTCCGATGTTTCGTCAGCATCCTCTTCTTTCCCAGTCCGCCTGCTCATTATTGTCCTAAACTGTACGAGTGATTGATCAATTAGCCTTTTCGATCACCTTAAACAGAACGTGATGCGTTCTAAATGATAACGGATAAATCGAGTAGCATTCAATGATATAAACCTTGCCAATGCCAGGGGTTGCGAGTGATATGGCATGATTAGATTGTGAGAAGGCATGTCATTTCTCGTCGTTGACCGGAGCTCTGTCTATCGCAGAGCTCCAAATTATTATAGGAGATATACAACGTTTTCCATAAACAAAACGTGATATGTGGTAGCAATTCCATGACGTCATAATTGACAATTATAGTGACATTTCTGACGGAAAAATTGCCTTTCAACGGGCATGAGAAATTAATGGGTTCGTTTAAGCTATGTTAACCATAAACTATTGCACGCTGAGATGCAACCTAGCAGGCCCAAACCCCCTGCGTGGTACGACCACCGTTATCTGAAAAACGGGCCCGTTTATACAGAATGTAGGCCTACTGGCCGTTATAAAGCAGAAGTAGATTTGTCTTCATTAATTTAATTGTGATAAACGTTATGGATAATGAGAACTCTCTTGAAAGCTTGCCAAGAGGAGAGTATTCCCGCTCTACATTTGAACTCTGAGCCCTTGTTTATGAGCATGCTCTACATTGTATCGCTTAAATATGTTTTCCCTAATGTCCTGATCAACCTCCCGATCTTCCACTTGCAAGCGAATTATTTCAGCGCGTCACATTTCTACGCCGCTGTAATTTTCCACTGCAGTTTCCCATCAATTTCTTAAAAATTTCTATTCTAACCGCAAAGGGTGAAACAGGATACGGAGAAGGCCCGACAAGTGTATAAGTGCTGATTGGATGACAACAAAACTTCACGCCCCCGCTCTAGCCAATCACTATTGACGCAGAAACAAGCATGCACCAACCAGATTGGACCATGTTGTCTCTTTAAAGTAACCTACGCGAGAAGTGTCTGGCCACAGCAGTCGAACAGTGTTTGAAATTGGATCAGTCATACTAGCCTCATCGCTGCTATCTCAATCAACGTAACGGTGAGTGAACATGTCTGTATGCTACTAAAAACTCGAGAAGGCAAACATTTAAAAGTTTTCTATCTTTAGAGATGCGCTGATGTCACCACGGGATTCAGAATAGCAGCTGCATCTACCGCAAAAACGTTTTGTCCTATTTATTCGTCATACATCTCTGGATTTTTTCTAACAAATATTAGAGCTAATGTTACATGTTGTAGCCTAACGTTGGGGTAGGGTGCGGTTTGTAACTTTAAAACATGTAAAAGTACACGAAGCCGGTGTATTGTGAAGTCTGATGAAATACCTTTTACGTCACAGCATCCACCATCAAACCGGTGTTCAATGCGGCTATTGCATCATATATAGACTATCTATGAGTTGTAACACGTTTTCTTTGCTTTTTCACGTACTTAAATTAGTAGGCATATAGCCTACATTGTCCACAACCATACGAGAATAGTTTTACCGGTCAGATCTAACAAGCATCTCTCTCTTTCTCCGGAAAACGTTTCGATAATTGATGATTCTATCAGTCGGCTACTATCAGTGGGCTAGATAGCAAAATAATAAAGATCACGAGGCAATCGGTAATAAAGAATAATAACATAATTATTACCTTTGCTTCAAAGTGTATTTTCAGCCCTTCTATAGGCTATGTAACCTACGTAAGGGGTCATTTCTATTTGTGTTCGGCTGTTAAGTTTTTTTGTGTCATGATGCTTAGTTTTCTTTACGGAGGTCAACTCTACCAGCCTTAATAAGTTTTGTGACTTTGGATGGAGATAATTTGTGTTTATACAATAGGGAAAGATTTTGTTTTTGTCGTTACGCGAAGAAATGTGTTTACTGAAAATAAGTGGGGCAATATAAGTGAACGTTTTGAAAAATACATCTAATCATCCTATATTTTTCCATGCATTTTAAGTGTAAAAGTTCGATGTTCCTTATTCTCCTTACCGACACAGCTCACGAATGTGGATTAACCTAGTTCAGAGCGTAAAGGGATGACGTGCCTTTATCTACTCCTTTCACTTACAGGTCTTCTCGAGCAGAGTTCATTTTGCTTATAAGGCTAAAGCAACAAAGAAAGCTTTAGCACAAACGGAACGTTTGACAGTCAGAACACATTCACACACGGAACATCTGAGCTTTAATTCAACCAACATAGCCGATCTGGATTAAATACCTTAAAGAATTTCCTCCATAAATTTCATTGTGGTTTTCCTTCCAAATGACTTGACAAATAAGCAGTAGGGGCATATAGTCTATGCACGCCAACCTTAAACCCCACTGTGCCCTAAGGGGGAGGGGGATAGTAAAGTTAACTGGCCTACTGAGCTGTCTCCAGGAGGTATGTGTGTGGCAGTACTTCATGA
>BROE01000022.1:10864276-11085004 GCA_036571765.1 Plecoglossus altivelis
ATCCTTGCTTCATAGTTTGGAGCTAAATGCCTTCAGGCTTTCCCTATACTGCCTTTTGGCGTGTCTGTTATGATACACACGCACATGCCTGGGATATCACTTTCTGCACGTGGTGTTTCCTCTTGCAGGAGGTGCGGCAGAGGAACATACCTCCTCCACATGTGCTACCAGCCCAGAGCCCATGTCTCAGAGATCAGCCTGTCAAAGAACTGAGCTATTCATAGTTGTCGTAGTAAAAGGTAGTGTTTGGGAGGGGAGTGAGACTCCAATGCTCCTGATAGTAACTTAAGATCCTAACCAAACCTAATCTAGATCTACCATTCCTTTTGGAGAGCCTTTAGCCAACCTGTGTTTAAGCCAAGGATAAGGCTCCATGGATATTCTGGAAACCAACAGAAGCCTACAGTAGAACGCTACCTCTTTCCTATGGTAAACAAGACAAGAGGGGGGCGTTCCTCCTCGTCATCGCTTTAACGTCCAACCAGATCGTGCCGTGGCTGGGTGTGTTTTCCTGCTCCGATCCCTTAAAACAGCTGCTTTCCCTTAAAAGTACGACTGCCTACGTGTTATGCAACAGCCATCTTGGCAAAGTTATCAGAGCATCTCGCCTGGAAAAACGGTGGTGCTCTGCTCTGCTAACCCTGATCAGGGGAAAGAGATGGAAGTTTTACACAGGCTACTATGGAAAATGGCTGCTCTTCAGGCTGTTACATGCAAAGTCTTCAGGATGCTTTCAGGTTTTGTGCTCAAGGGTGAAATAAAAATGCAAACACATTTAGTTGAAGACACATCAAATTCACTGGTTTCAATTATCCTCAAGGTTCTGCTTGTTAAAATGTAT
The DNA here is from genome assembly GCA_036571765.1 of Plecoglossus altivelis. Lineage (NCBI taxonomy): Eukaryota > Metazoa > Chordata > Actinopteri > Osmeriformes > Plecoglossidae > Plecoglossus > Plecoglossus altivelis. The sequence continues at coordinate 10,865,118 of BROE01000022.1, forward strand.
TTGACTTTTTCTGTGGGCATCTCGATGTCGAACGAATGAAATGGGCCTCTGTAAAGTATACAGTTTTTGTCTAAGTACAGAGGTAGGTTCATTTAACTACACTGACTCCGCCATTTCCTGATGGGAAGTGCATTGTTCTGTCTTTGTGACAGGGATTGCTTCTTTTACTTCAGAGGTTTTCTTTTGTTGGGGACAACTAATAGTTTTAATAGGAAAAGTGATCTGTGATGTGGTGTGCTTGTGTGTGTTCCTGCCTAGAGCTTCTCCTAATTTTAGTTACTTGAGTTACCATAAAAGGAATTCCACCCCCTCCTCTGACTCCTGAAGAGCCAAATGTTGCACCCAGGGATTTTCACATCCCCACTGGATCAGTCTCAGAAACAGAAAACTCGAGATCGACCGGTTCGTGTTGCTATCATGGGGAAACTTGTTTAGTTTCGCCAAGTTGTTTTATTTTTAACTGTAGCTAAGTCGGTCCTAACTGATTTCACAGGTGGGACAGTCGACGATGCAGAGCAGATAACATACCTAATATAGCACTTTTAAAAAAAAGAAAGAAAATTGTGTTATCTCCCTTAATGTTCTACCCACAACACTTGCCTTGTTGTTCATTGGAAGATATGTGCCTATATCGCCTGTCTTTACGCAACGCCAAATGGATACGTCTTATCCTATCTTTTTAACCAAAAGATAAAAGAAGGAAAGAGTTTTATCTTGCATATCCCAGCCTCTGAAGAGCAGTTGAAGTCATTTGAGCACGTAAAAGATTTCTCCTTGGGAAAACATTATTGTTGTTAATGGTTGTTGTTGATTTCTGATTCTTGAACGCTGTCTGAATAGACGACAGAGCATGACACCCAGCTGATCACGATATATTAGGGGCCGTAATCGCGATTTGTAAAATGAATTAACTTTGGTTTGTTCCACAGACTAGTCCGTCTCTCTTCCACTCTCTCCTGACTGTTTCTCTGACTGTCTCCCCTCCCCAGGCGAGCCATCATGCCCTCAGGTCTCTCCAGTAAAGACGTAGTGGTGGACCCATCTCCTTCCGGCTGCCCTTACGCTGCCAAGCTCCACAGCAGGCACCCCAACGGGGACGCCACCCCCAATGGTACCGGAGTCCTGGTCCCAGGCTCCCACGGCGAGGGCCATACGAGTACCGATGGCAAGCCCAACGGAGAGGCTAACGGAGTGGCAGCTTTGAAGGGTCGCGGCCCCCACAGGTTCCCCTCCAGCGGAGACCCAGAGAGCCACAAGGCTCAGAACGGCTCTACCCTTGTGAACGGGAACGGAATGGAGAACGACCTGGAGAACGGGGAGGCCAGCGTGGAGGAGAGGAACTGGATCCGTCCGGACCTGCCCAGCAGATGCACCTGGAAGCTGGGCATGTCTCATGCTGACTCACCACACAGCCACCCTGAACGGTGATTTACACTTGCCTCATAAACACATGCACAACAAACACAGAGCTGTTGATCCTACTATATAACCCCTGTTTAAAGACAAACCCATGGTCTACACCGTTGTCTCTTGACACCGGCAAAAACTTCCCAGGTCCTGGCATGACTTGAATTGGCAATTATCCAGCATGTTTTCTAGATGACTTCTTTGTCCACTCGTTTGAGGGTGTTTTGTGAACTTATCTGGAAGAGTCACTATGTCCTTAAAAGAACTGTTGTTACTTTTCTGGGCTTGGTGTTCAGCCAAGCTGTTCTTTCTACTAGAGCAGACTCTACTTTCTACAGCAGACTTCAACACCTCTATTACCCCATATCACCTCCCTTACAGGCCGTGTGACTAATAGGGCAGGGCAATGTGTTGAACAGAGAAAGGAAAAATAAGTTTGGCCTAAGGCAAATTGTTGGTGTTTCATCATGACATTGCCGTTTTTTCTTTTGCTTGCCATTTGAGAACCGTGACTGTGCACATACACGGAGAGGATGTTTTGATCCTGGATCACTTCCATCAATCATAGCTTATGTAATGATCAGTAAACGTGGCAAAACACGTGGCAAATGTTTTCATCAGCCATTGCATAAGAGCAGGAAGCCGTTGCCACATGAAAGTCTCCTTAATAAAAATGTCAAAGTTAAATATTTCCAACTAAAATGTGTGTGCTTTGGGGTGAGCCACTCATATCTTTCTAATTGTTGGATGTGTGTGTGTGTGTGTGTGTTCAGTGTCTAACTGGTTCCTTTGTGCCATTCAGGACCAAACCTCCTGGAATCCTGCCCAACATCCTGCGCCGAATTGGTGACACCCCTCTGGTCCGCATGAACAAGGTCAACAAAGCCTTCGGCCTCAAATGTGAACTCTGTGAGTAGCTGTCTAGCAGTGGAGGGAACACGTACACAAACACTTGCTCAGCATGACTCACTCACTGGGATTCAATTACGTAGAGATGTGTTTGCGGTTTGAGTAGCAGATGACTGCAACTCACGCCACAAAAGGAGAACATAACACTGCCCAAAGAGATATTTAAGATAAGTCATAAGTGTTGGTCTACTATTTCATTTGATTGGCCCGGTTTTCCTTTCCTGCCAGGTCTCCCTTCACACTTGGTGAAGATGGCATGGCAGCTGGGACTAGGACTGGCATGGCAGCTGGGACTAGGACTAGACTAGGGAAGAAACTGGAAACGAGTCTGTCAGCTGTGTTGGCATTAAAACCCACAGCTGCCACAAAGTCTGTGACGAGTGCGTGGAGAGAAGGACTGCTTCAAGAGTAATATCAATACGTATCAGCCGTTTGAGTTGCAGTTGTTGTGATCTCCAAGGGAAAATGGCGTGCAGAGGGGACAGAGAGGGAGAGGGAAGCGAGTGATTAGGTTCGGATGGCTGACGAAAGACTGGAACAGAGAGATTAAAACCAGGCTGAGGGTAAAGAGATCTGACCACATGATGTACTGGACTGGTGTCCTCAACAGTCATTGTTTGCTGATCGCTGACCTTTTATGGCACCACCACCACCACACACACACACACACACACACACACACACACACACACAATCTTTTCAGCCCTTCAGAGGGAACATTGAGGTATCGCTTTCCTTCCTCTCATTACCTCTCTCTGGGCTCCATGACTGGAGCACCTCTATCTCTGATGCGTTGCCTGCGTTTGAGAGAGAGCGAGATAAAGACTTGCTGTGTTGAACAAAAGGCAAGATTCCAAGGAGTCAGTCTGGGTGAGGTTTGGTCCAGAGGAAGGCCTAGGTAACGGTGCAGTGCAGTTCAGGCCAGGTCTTCTCGTGGTTCCCTAGCGACCCAGCGGTCCTGCCTTAGGGCCCCCCTCTGTTCAGGGGTCTGTAGGTTCATCCCAGCAGCAGGCTGAACTCTCTCAGCCACACGCATCAATCCGCTTTACTGGCGAGTGCTTTTTAACACGCCTGATTGTTGCGAGTCAACTTCCAGTTGATTCCCAGGGCTTAGCGGGACAAAGGGGCCTGTTTCTACCCGGGGTTCTCATGTGATGGGTTTAACCTGCTCTGTCGGATTCCAGCGCCAATCTGGGTAGAGTGTGTGTGTGTGCATGCGTGTATGCGCAATCATGCTCATGTTAGCTGGGTGCTGAATGGGTGTGTGTTTAGTGTGCACTCTCCTGAAAGGGTGTAAGCTCTAAACCCGGGACTAAAACCCAGCATGTGTGGGGTGGGGTTGTTTGTGAGGACAGCTGTGGGAAACTCTGGACCTTCGCTCGACCCTTACCTGAATCCCCCAAATCGGCTCACACAGGCACAGCCTGTTCTCATGACCCCTGGGCTCAGGCAGCTTTCAAGCTTCATTAATTCGACCACTTAAGAGATTTTTGATTGCATGCTTAATCCGACTAGAGCATTCCTCCAGGAGTTGTTTTAGCTGGACAAGACCGAACAAATGAGTTCATCAGGCTGCACAAGTGTTACAATTATTTCCACTTAATTTTTGCCCCACTGCTGTGTTGTTTACCAGATATTTTCCTTCCTATCTAAACTGTGTTTTCATTACGTTTGTGCCTGTAGTGGCTAAGTGTGAGTTCTTCAACGCGGGGGGCAGTGTGAAGGACCGGATCAGTCTGCGGATGGTGGAGGACGCCGAGAAAGCTGGCTTCCTCAAGCCCGGAGACACCATCATCGAGCCCACCTCTGGCAACACAGGTACTGTCAGAGCCCACTCACACTACACACTCACATACACACACACACACACACACACATATACTAAGGCTCGAGGATTCCTGGGCTGCTCTCGAATGTGCCGAATCCACGCTGAGATGAGCCCAAGAGTAGAGACTGGTTGTTGATGCTGGAACGTCCTCTGTGTGCTGCAGGTATAGGCCTGGCTCTGGCCTCTGCTGTGAAAGGCTATCGCTGTATCATCGTCATGCCTGAGAAGATGAGCATGGAGAAGGTATGGAGACGCGAGGGCCTGGATACATTTGCACCTGTATTGTGTGTGTGTGTCGTGCTGTGCGTTGTGTTGTGTGTTGGCAGTGACTGCGGACTGAGATCGGCTGCCGTCATCTTCCCATGGTTGACGTGCTCGAGGCCCTGGGCGAAATCAGTCCGCCGCCTACGCGCCGCTTCGACTCGCCCGAGTCCCATGTGGGCGTGGCCTGGCGCCTGAAGAACGAGATCCCCAACTCGCACATCCTGGACCAGTACCGCAATCCAGAACCCCCTTGGCCCACTACGTACACGATGAGGAGATTTTGAGCGTCCGGCGCGTGGTGGCATGGACAGATACGTGGTGGAGGGGAGGGGTGGTGGCGGGGGGGGCCAGTCATTCAGCACATGAGACTAAGTGTCACTGGGTTGATGTCATCTCTTTGTCCCTTTAGGTAAAGTGGACATGCTGGTGGCAGGAGCTGGCACAGGCGGCACCATCACTGGAATTGCGCGCAAACTGAAAGAGAAATGCCCCAACATCAAGGTGAGGCTTGTTTACCTCCCGGCTCTCGCGGGAACATCCGAATGATCTGATCCTTGCTCGCCTGTCAGGCGACGAATGCCAAGTCATGACCGGTTGCATGCGTTTCCCCAGATCGTGGGCGTGGACCCGAGGTCCATCCTCGCGAGCCAGTGAGGAGCTCACAGACAGGACAGCCCGTACGAGGGGAGGGATCGATAGACTTTTCCAACTGTCTTATGATCTGGGTACACTGGATTGGTGATGGTCACTCTTTTGGGACTTTTCTGCTTTGCTAACCTTGCAATGAAATAGGATGATTTGAGGCCAAAAAGGTTCTCTCGATGGAAGCATCCCGTTTCCATTGTGGTTCAAGAAGATTGATAACAGTAAAATAAAGAGAAGTCGATGTAACATGGTCGTGTGGGTGTGTGCATTTGACCTAGTCATGTGGATGTGTGCTGTACAGCAAGCAATGACAAAAGCCTCAGAGTGTAGATGATGATTCAAAGAAGCGATGGCAGGAAGAGGTTACAGGAAGTCTGGGCTTGTAAGGGAAGTGGAACAAAGGAAGGAGACCCAAATCTCAGAAGATTTGGGTCTCAGAGATGATCAGAGATGATCAGAGATGATTGAAGGTTGCAAGACAACAACATGTTGGAGGAGAGAACACACACTGTTTGTTCTTGATTCGTAAACGTTGACCAATTATTGTTCTTTGCAGTTGCAACCATATTCATATGAAATGTAGCTCCCTGCTACAAAAAATATGATTTTAAGAAGTCTGTTTGAAGTTTGTTGCTAAGATAGACGCATTTAATTCTAACCAAGAGGAATCTCAATCTAAAATGAATGTACTTCCCTCCCTTGCCCTTTCCCAGGTGATTGACAGCTGGTACAAGTCCAATGACGAGGACTCTTTTGCCATGTCGCGCATGCTGATAAGAGAGGAGGGGCTTCTGTGCGGTAGGTCCTTGCAGTCACGCACACCAGTTCAGCGTATTTTTCTAAAGTCGTGGCTGTCTGTATTCAGTCAATCTGATCGATTCGTCTCTCTCGTATGACCACCAGGGGGCAGCTCAGGCACTGCTATGGCTGCAGCAGTGAGAGTGGCCAAGGAGCTGAAGGAGGGACAACGTTGTGTGGTCATCCTGCCGGACTCCATCCGCAACTACATGTAAGGAGGAGAGGGAGTGGGAGGCTTGGAGGAGAGGAGGGCTGGGAGGAGAGGTGGGCTGGGAGGGAGTCTGGGAGGAGAAGGGGGCTTTGAGGAAGGGGCTGGGAGGAGAGGGGGTCTGGGAGGAGAGGAGGGCTGTGAGGAGAAGGGGGGCTTTGAGGAAGGGGCTTGGAAGAGAGTGGGCTTGGAAGAGAGAGGAATGGGTAGGAATGGGTATGAGGGTTTTGTGTTTGCCTCGGGCGTGGTTCTGATAAGATTCCTTTCCTTGTAGGTCGAAGTTCCTGAGTGACAAGTGGATGTGTGAGAAGGGCTTCCTTAGCCCAGAGGACCTGATGGTCTCCAAACCCTGGTGAGATACAGACCGCAGTTGGGAGCCTGTTGAACACCACATTCATAAATAATCTGTCATGATTACCTCCTCTCCAAAAGTCTGACTGATCTGTACTGACACCCCCCCCCCATCTCTCTCTCTCTCCTCACCCTTACCCCGTTTCTCTCCCACTAGGTGGTGGAACCTGACTCTACAGGGTCTGAACCTGTGCGCCCCTCTCACTGTCCTCCCCTCTGTCACCTGCCAGAAGACCATTAGGATCCTGAAGGAGAAGGCCTTTGACCAGGCCCCCGTGGTGGACGAGTCTGGGTGGGTTTCTGTCTGTCTCTGTATACTTGATCTGCCTGTCTGTCTGCCTCATGCCGCTACCTTTGTCAGTGAAGCTGAAGGCCTGTCTCTCCCTCTCTAGCATGATCCTGGGCATGGTGACTCTGGGTAACATGCTGTCCTCTGTCCTGGCTGGGAAGGTCAAGCCTTCTGACCCTGTCAGCAAGGTTCTCTACAAGCAGTTCAAGCAGGTGAGACTTAGAAACATGCACTTGTGCGCGCGCTCACACACACACACACACACACACACACACACACACACACACACCTGCGCCTTTCTGACCTCTGTTTCACTCCTAGGTGCGACTGACCGACAACCTGGGAAAGATGTCTCGTATTCTAGAGACAGACCATTTTGCCCTGGTGGTGCACGAGCAGATGCAGTGTAAGTCCTCTCGCCTGTTCTCTGTCACGTTCCCCACTCAGGAAGTAGAGAAACGCATGTTTTGTTCTGTTGGCCAGGTGACCCTGCCCTCTCCACCAATAGAAACACAAAGCTGCCAGGGTCAGTGGCTGTTGATAATGTAACCCCTGGCCTCCTCCCAGGTAACTCCTCCCAGCCAGGGTTGTTTTTCATCTTTGCTCCAGTGGTTTTCCTAAAGAGCAGACTGCAACCTTCTCTCTATCTAGGGTGTCGTATCAGCTTGGTGGCATATGCAGTCTATCTCAGACAGATAAGCTTTTGGCTGATGAACAAGTTGATCACACACACACACATGCTGCACACTCACATTTTTCCCATAGCTTTGAGAGCACCCAGCTGGAATTGATGTGCTATGACTATGGGATTTATCTGCACTCCTGCTGGGGTGTTTGTGCCTGGAAGTGTAATATCACACGGATATGTCATAAGGAGTCATGCATAGTAGATTAAATGAATAGCTTTTCTAGCATCCACAAAACCCTGACCTAAAGCAGTCAGTTAGTCAGTCAAACCGTCAGTCAGTACGTCCCACCTCAATCGAGCTCCTTTTCCTCTCTTTCTAAAACAGTAAGTCTATTCTGGCAGATTTATGGCAATTTATACACACACACACACACACACACACACACACACAGGAGAAGCCTTGGTTTCAAACGAAATACTTTTTCTGCTCTCCATCGCAGCATCCTGCCAAAGACTCTTCCTGAGAAGGTTTCCTATTCTTATGTCACCTGAGTTTTTGCAGATCCTACCCAGGCTACCTGGTGACAGCTGCTAGAAGCATCAGCCATCATTTGGAGTAGAAGGTTTAGTTGTAGTAGTAATTGTAGTAGTAGTAGTAGGTTTATCAAACGGTGAAATGCTTCTTTGACGTCTCCGCTTGTATATCTGTCTCTTTCTAGCAGCCTCTCTGATGCTCTCCAGACGTCTCTGTCATCCTTTCTCCAACGGCAATATCAGCACGGTCGATGGCCTCTTATTTATATGATCTCTCTCTCTCCGCCTCCCCCTCTCTCTTCAGACATGGCCGACGGCTCCGTCAGCACCCGGCAGATGGTGTTTGGCGTGGTGACCGCCATCGACCTCCTCAACTACATCACCACGCGCGAGAGGCGGGAGCGCTCGCTGTCCGAGTGCTCGCTGTCCTCGCTCACGGATGAGATGTGACCATTTCCTGTCGGAGGCTCAGGGAGGAGGAAGCGTCCGCCTGCTCGCTGAGACGCAAGCATCCATGAGAGGGATGGTGTCTGTGGCTGGTCTAACGGTTTCTTTTTGTTTGCCATCTGTTTTTGGGCAACATCCGTCTCTTGTTTATCTGGCTGTAGATAATGATTCGCTGTTGGTGCTTGCTGCCAGTGAAGTGCTTTAACTGCGTTTTTCAACAACTCTACTGTAGTTTTCTGCAAACATTAAAAAAAATGGAGAAAATAACACAACGGAACAGTGCATCTCCAAAGACATTAAATGGTCTTTGGAGTGGACTGTTTGAATCAAATCTCTCTTTTACTTGAACTCATTGTGACCTAGATCAGAATCCACCCTTTTCTTTGAAAGTATGAAATCAACATGAACATCTAAGTATTTGATCACTTAAACAGATGCCATTAAGAGGTGGTCGAGACTGATCCTTTTTCTAAGATCTATCTGTTTGCTTTAGTTAAGAGTCTGATGTCTGACGCACCAGTAGATTCGCTGCACTCCTAAGTGGTGGGTTAGTCTGTCGCAAAAGCCAAAATAATCGGGAATTCTTCCATCTTCATTCAGTATTCTATGGGAGATTATTTTGTGAGCAGCCAATCAGGTAGATTGTCCCTGTCACAAGGAGAGGGACACCAACCTATTCTCTGTTGGTGAGAGAGATTGAGAGGATTGGTCTAAAGAGAGTTCTGCTTTGTGGGTAGAGAGTGGGGGGTTGGCAGGGGAGGAACGTTTTTATTTATTTCATTTTCCATTTCCAAGCATACCTGGAAGAGCAGGGTTAGGTGCGTTTGGCTAGCAACCAAACTGCAGCCCACACAGTGGTAGTTGTGTCGGGCGATTTATTTTCTTGTATTGAAGCAAGACTTTTAAAAAGTAAGCGTTGGAGAGTAGGGGGGAGATATGACGAAGGAGGCCAGTCTAGCTGAAGGAGCAGGTCTTTTATAGAGGCTTGCTCTGACCAGGTGTTCGGTTTGACGTGTTCTAATTGTGACTTGTTTTTTGCTATTCTCTGTACTTTTAAGTGAATGTGATCATCATTACTGTGATGCTTGGCCGTGAGTCCTGAGCGCTGGTTTGATGCCATGCTAGTGGAGATGGGTGAGCATAGAAACAGAACGTTCATCAACCAAATAACCACTCTGTTCCCCTCCACGTATACACTTTGGGTCCAGGTCGACTGAATTTCTTAATCTTGATTTAAATGTTGATTCAGGTTCTGTTATGTAATTATAGTACTGCTGGCTTTCAATAAAGAGTAAGTCTTTTCCTGCTGTATGCGATTTTATTGCGAGTCAAGTGTTGGTCTCTTTTTTGTCCACATGGTGGCAGCACTCACGCACATGTAGATTACTTCTTCATCCGATTATTGTTTTTTTAAATTCTCTATTAACACAACGGGAAGGGAGTTTTTGAAAAGTTTGGTCTATACTGGGTTGGGTCAACACAAAAGCACACTCTCACAGACTGAATGGGCGTTTGCCTAGTTAGTCCACAAAGAGATAAAAGGTTTGAAGTGATTCAGTGCTTAAGCCACTTTGACCCCTGGATCATAATATCCAGTCATTGTAGATGTTCATCCCCTCGTCCCACGCATCCATTCTGATCTGTTCTGTTCCTGGTTCTGCTAAGCTGCTCTTGTTTAAAGGTGGGGAGTGTGAATCACAGTTACTTTGTCAACATCTCTGCAGACTGTACATGTGGCTAACCTCAAGACATAACACCCACACAGCACTCAGTGATGATTCCATCCACGGCAGTGATTACAATGTATCTTGTTTTAAGTTCATATTGTTTTGACTTCGTCCAAGCTGAGTTGGAGGATAAATCGTTGACTAAACACCTCGACGAACGATTAAGACTGCAGCACGCACAGTTATGTGAAAAAAGAACATTTTAGCACTTCATGCGTACACAGAGCACATTTGCTGAATGCTGATGGACATTTTCCAATGTTCCTATAGTTGTTTAGACTCATGGGGATTGGCTTCATTAAGAGGTGACAATGGATTTACAGTTAATTGGGTTTAAGTGTGTCAAGTTCCGCACTGCAAGCCACGGTCTTCTGAAGACATGGAATGTGCGGATCATTTAGTCTCTTCCTCTCTGACGTCATGGTCTTCCACTTCTTCCCCTCATTCTTCCTGTTCTTCCTTCATTTCGCACGCAACGGGAACACCCTGGAAGCCGCGACCCATTGGCACCAGTCTAGCACCCCTGAAAGCACACTGCCTCTCAATTACGAGAGACTCACAAGCGCACTACGTCTTACAGGTGTAACCCCAATACACGTCTCCCCTGTTCATTAACCATTTAGGAGGGATAGACAAAGAGCAAACTTGAACAAGACAGAGAAACCAAACGATATAAAAAGCGAGAGACGTGGTGGGCATGGGGGTGGGGTGGGGGGGAGTGCGAGGGCGTCGATAGAGAGACGTCGATAGAGAGAGCAACGAAAGGCAGGGAGAGTACGAGAGCAAGCGAGTAAAAGCTGGAGCGAAAGAGTGGAACACAAGCACAGGCAGAGTGTAAGTGCCTGGTTCCTGTGAGGCTCTGTGGTCATCATGGAACCCTCTCAGGTTTCCAGCCAGCGCCTGGCCGTAAGGGGGGACACTTGTCACCTTGCCGACTCTCGCCTGTGGTTACATCAGTCAGTGACACATCACAGCGGCTCAGGCCATCTGTCTCCGAGTGTCAGTATATACATGTCCATCAAACCCTCTCTCTCTTTCCATCCATCCATCTATTCATCCAACCTCCCCTTCAGGCATCTAATTGTCCACACATCCATCCATGACTGAAGTTGATTTCACTTCTATGAATTCACAAAACTGCAGAAGGTGTCTTTAGGACAATGGCCGCATTCATTGGATTGCTTTTACATTCATTGGTCCAATCATTTCCTAATTTTCCTTCATTGATCAGTCCACCCACCCACACATCCACTGACCCAGTGTCACCCCCCGCCACACTTTCCTGCTTCTGACGTCTTTCTCTGAGCTCATGCCTGTTTGTGTACGTGTCTATATTGGCTGTGGTCAGCTTTTACGTTACATTATGTGCTGCATTGTGCAAGCTCAAGGTCAGGTCGTTACAATGGCTTTGTCCCTTCTCTTCCTGCCTCCAGCTCTGTGGCATCCACTGTGTCCCTCTAAATGTAAAACACACATACATACACAAACACGCATATACACACACAGAACACTCTAGAAAGGGTCCAGGAACATTGAAGTGTTTCATCTCCCGTGGTTTGAGAGCAGAATGGAGCTACTGTGCGTGTGCAGGAAGAGAGCACGTCTGGGTTTAAATGTTCTACGTTTGCGTCATTCCCCTTCCATACAGATTAATCATAGACCTGACATCTCATGCAAACCAAAGACCACCTCCTACTCTCTCCCTGCCCCTCCCTCCCTGCCCCTCCCTCCTCCTTTGCCCTCCCCCCACGCCCCCCCCCCCCCCCCCCCCCCCCCCCACACACACACACGCACAATGTTTTTCTTGAACTTGCACTTTTAGAAACGCTTCAGGAAGATTAGGAAAGCACTGAAAACGACTGGAGGAGCAAAAGAGACAGGAAATTAAAAAGAGGAAAAAAGCGGGGTGAGAGCGAAAGCGAGCACGAGCGAGAGATGAGCAGCTGTTCTATCATTTGCATGCGCATTTACGTCACACACAGGCCCTCTGGGACGAGGGGAACAGTTTGGAACTAACCTCTGAACTTGACAGTTGGAGAGACGTGGGGACTGTTTGTCTGACAGACCTGTGCACCTCTCCCCTTGTCTTTCATCTGCCTGTCCATTTATTTCTCTCTCTACCTGTGTACATGGCTGTGACTGTGTTCCTGTCTCTTTTTTCTCCGTCTTTCTCTCTCTCTTTGTCTCTCTCTCTGTCTTTCTCTCTCTCTGTGACCCTCTCTCTGTCTTGCTCTCTCTCTCTGTCTCTTTCGCTGTCTCTCTCTCTCTCACTCTCTGTCTCTCAGTCTTACTCTTGTCACGCTGTCCCCTACGGGGGTCGACATGCTCGCCTCCCACATCTGTTTCTCTGCCTGGAATTCAAAGTCTGGCTGCTTCATCCTGTTTACTCAAGCTGTTAGCCTGTAGCGTTGCCCCCATTATTTGTGAAACTTGAACAAAGTGCGTTTGGGTCTGTCTGTGTACATGTGCGTATGTGTGTGGTGTGTGTCACTGATTGCATTAGGAATCCTGGCCGATTGTTCTTAGGCAAGAAGGTACACACTAGCCTCCCCGTGACCCCTGATACGTTTGACCCTTACAGCATAACCCGGACTATGACTAAACAAGGTCAGTGGACTCAAGTTTGAAAATGAGGAGTACAATCTTTCATCAGGTGTGCAGGCAAGGGAATAATGTTTACATGGAAATAATGCTTCTCTGGTATCTGTGCAGACTGCCTGTCAAAGTAGGCTATGCTCATAAAAACTGGCAAACAGACCCACAGGAATAAACACACCCACACACAACTACACACACAGACATGCGTCTGTGGAGGCTTGACGGGGATGTGCAGTGAAAGGCAGAGGTGGTGGATTAGAGAGTTTAGCTGCCGTGAGTCAGCCTCTGTCTACAGTGGCTGCTCTCAGGGACAAGCCCTGCTCTGGGTTTGTGTGTGCGCTTGTGTACGTGCGTGTGTGCATGTTTGGTGTTATGAAACCTCAAGTTTGTGGCATCTGTTCTCTCTCCAGTACTGACTGGCCGAGTCTTCAAATCTCTTTCCCTGGGCTTTAAACTCCACAGGTTTCCAACACACAGTAATGGTTACAGTAAACAGCAAAGTGCAGGAGTAAACCTAGACATATTGGAATTGTTAAGTGGTAATTATTGGCTGTTGGTTGTCTGTTGGCTGGCTACTCTCCGGATATAGATATGGTTCAGCTAGTGTACAGACAACTGAGTCAGTGTGTGCTGTGTCTAATGTTACAGAGGTGTGTCTATCGCCAAGGTTACAACGGTTTCATCAGAGCCATCGTTGACCCCCTCTGCCCCTGTGGTTAGGCTGTTGGTAACTTTGTAGCTGTTTGGTTGTGTGTTATGTAACTCTCTCTCTTTTATTCTCTTCCTAGGTTATCAGGGGATCAGATGTCTATCAGTCACCAGATTATCAGGTTTCCACACAACCCTGTGTGTGCGTGTGCGCGCGTGAGTGTGCGTGTGTGTGTGTGTGAGAGAGAGAGAGAGAGAGAGAGAGTGAGTGGTTGGACCTAAAACCTACTTCCTTCTCCTCCCCTTCCCCCATTTCTATCGCCTGTTCTGGGCAAACTTCGCAGTAGGCAATGCCCATTGGAAGCATGGTAAGTCTTGGGATGTGTGTTTTGGTTTTGGATGAGTGTGAGGAAAAGGAAAGAGACCGTGTGTGTGGGTGTGTGGCGACAGTAAGTGCATAGGGTTGTTCAGCCGAGTGTTCTGCCATTCTGGGAGCTCCCAACCTGTCCGCAAAAATCCAACTGCCTCGTCACGTCACCAGCCAGTCCTCTAATGGAGTGCTGGGTGAGGACGTGCATGTAGTGTACATGATGATGCCACACCCACTTTGAGCTAAGATGGGAAATGGGTGAAACCAAAACTATTTGGATGCGATAGTGGATGATGGCACCACTTTCAGCAGCCCCCACTGGCGTCCTGGGTGTGTCCACAGGGCCAAGGCCAGAGACGAAACCCCCTACGAGCCTTCCTGCTTTGCCCACCGATCAATCAGCTGCTCCGGTGCCAAAGGGAATGAAAAGGGAAAAAAAGCATGAAAATGGCCTTGAGGAGCTTAAACGTTTACTACCTTCAATCTAACTGGTGGGAGTTACCTAGGTATGCTGAGTCGAGTTCAGTCTTCACAATCTAACTTTCAGCTCCTGTGCTGACTTGTGAAACTAAGCTTCCCAAGAACGTATAATCAAAAGTAGGAAGAACTCTAACCCACTTGTGTTGCTCTCCATTATCTCCCTTCACCCCACTTCTATCCCTTCCTCTCTCTTTGTAAAGCTAATATTCACTGAGCAAATAGAGGGGAGATAATGTACTTGACATCATGCGTCATAGCTATTCTCACATCTCTCCTACAGAGATAAATCATCACCAGTGTCTCTCCCCACTTCTCTCTCTCCCTCTCTCACGCATGCACAATGGCAAGAATAGGAAGCAACGCCTGTTCGGCGTGCGTGTGTATTGACGATGATGGGGCGATTAGTCAGCACCCTAAGATTTTTCTCTCTCATCCATCGTCAGATAGGGCGTCAACTATGTACAAATCTTAATGGCTAGAAATACAAGTCCTACAAGTTCAAAAATACGTTTGTGTAAGCTTGACTAGTGTAATTTTCTAATTACAATCTAATTTCTAATCATAAGGAGACTTAACGTTTGCAACAAGAACAGTTGAGTGGCAAGCTATCTGAAAAACAGCGAGAGTGACGACCCTAGAGTATTTCTAAATTATAAGACTTTCAATTTTAAGTGTTTAAGCGGCCGCAGACAAGTGCACCCAAATTTATCTGAGGCCGCGTAAGGGCTCGTCAGAAAGACGGTCGCTGTCACACAAAAGGCTGGTTCAATAAATACGACCGATTTACGTTGATCCGGATAAGGTTTGTCTTTCACCTTATACATTAATAAGGCCAACCGGGTCACTATTCTCTGACAAACCTACTCCTACATTCAGGAGACTTCGATGATGAAAATGGCTTTATATGGCTTTGGTCCCCAGTAGCTTATTAAGTGTGACGGAAGTGTCATAGCAGCTAACTAGTCGTCGATGTAACCAACTGGGCCCGGTGACAATGACGCAGACCGGTTGCTCTGCTCGCTGCTCACACCATCCAAGTTTCCATTCAGCAACGTGCGCTCTGCGTACGCGCACCACGTCCCGTTGCTAATAAGTGAATGTTAAAAAGCGTGTTACTCCGAAGGCATAACGGAGATTACTGATAACATCAACTTGAAATATAGAGTTACACGGTGGAATTAGTTACAGTTCAGTTTTTTTTAACATTATTTAATAAATCAATCAAAATCACCGAAGCACCATTTTGCATTAGGAGTGCATGAGACCATATGAATTGAGATATTGTGCATGTATAGATATCAGCTTGTACACAACAGTTTTACCTCCAAAGGTTCTGGTAGGTAAGGTAAGGCTTGATTTTGAGGTTGTGGCTTTGCAGCTGAGAATCTCAGTACTAAACTGTACCAAGTGGGGCGACACAACGTGATTGGAGGCATACACACACTCTGGTCAAACATAACAATACAGACAAACAATGACCTAAATCTTTTGTTATGTTTATGAAGCGATTTTGGATTTGTGTAATATTGCTATCATGTTAGCAATGATCTGTTTGAAAACATTTAGTTCTGAAGTTATTTTTTATAGCCTAACCTCAAATGATGAACAGTGAGACAGGCCGAAAATAGTGAGAGATTGAAAGAATGAAAAACAATCAGGGATAGAAGAGAGAGAGAGAGGGAGAGAGAGAGAGAGAGAGAGAGAGAGAGAGAGAGAGAGACAGACAGACAGACAGAGAGAGAGCTAATTCAGCATGGACCTACTGCGGCTTAGTGAACTTCGGTGTATGAGACCTGTAATGGAATGCTCACGCAGATGCCAGAACCCCCTGTACAATATTAACAGAGCCCAATGTGCGTCATAGCACTCACAGATGAGTGTGTGTGTGTGAGTTAGTGAGAAGAGGAGGACACTCTTTTGCTTTCTTTCTTTCTGTCTCGCTTGCCTCTCACGCTGTCACTCTGTCTCTCTCTCTCTCTTTCTCTCTCTCTGGATTAATCATTGGACTGCAATGCATCCAAACCCCTGGTATTCACACAAACTTTGACCTGATCAAGAGGAACAACTCATTATTGCTTTTCTGCATGTTTCTCTCTCACACTCACACTCACACACACACATACACACACACACACACACACACACACAAACACAATCATAAATCCACATTGATCACAACGTGGGGATGTATAAAATCTTTCTGTTTGATTTCTTTGCATTTTATGGGGAAACGCTGGCCACTCTCACCTACCTTCCCTATCTGCCTTCTCTGTGAGAACAGAGTTACCTATTCAGAGAACTCTGAATCTTTCATGATAGGTTGTGTCTGAAACCTAGTTTGAAAACATGTTTTTTTGGGGAGGTTAAGAGGACAGGTCCATTTGAATGCTATTCACACTGAAATGCACAGACTCAAAGCCCTATATCCCCAAGGCTTTTGCAGCAGGGTTCATCTGACCGTCTGCCAAGGATTCTGGGGACTTTCCAGATATTGCTCTCTCGTTACATTCTGCCTCCTGCTTTTCTCCTTGCTTTGTCTAACTCTCGACCGTGTCTCTCTTTTTAAATGACTTCTGACGGTTCGCCTTCTCCCCCCTGCTCTTTAGTCATTTGTTGGACTTTTATGCGTTTATTTGATTTGAACAGGGCTGTGTCTATGCGCTCTCATCCTATCTGCACTGGTTGACCTGGACAGAATGATCTCAGCTCAGCTTACAGGCATGGGACACACTGTGTTCCAACAAAAACTACAAACAGATTTCACATCTGATTCTCTTAGACACAGAGAGTATATCACGCAAGTGATATGCAAATGCAAATAGACAGACACACATACATATACCATAGAGACTTTCAGCCTCGCTAATGCACACAAATACACCCCCACAGCCATCAACAAATTGGATCATCAGGCGTGTTGTTGGGATTGTTTGATAAGGAGAAATCATAGCATAGCTCTGTGTACAGCTGGCTAGAGCCTGATTAATGTGTTTGTGACAGCAGGACAACTGAATAGTATACCTCTGTCTTTCAGTCTATCTTTCCATAATTCCCTTACCTTTCTCTCTCTCTCTCGCTCTCTCTCTCTCGCTCTCTCGCTCTCTCTCCCTTTCGCTCTCTCGCTCTCTCGCTCTCTCTCCCTTTCTATTGGAACTCAGGCTCGACCCAAATGCGGACAAGAATGCAGAATCGAGTTAGCGAGTCTTAGATTTATTTAAGGAACAAAAGGGAAAGCAGGCTTGACGTCAGGGCGGGCAGAAGGTTCTCAGAAGGTAGGACTGCTATGGCAAGATGAGCTGGCCATACACAAACACAGTACAGGGTTAAATATGCTGTGGATGATGAGGAAGATGCGAGACACAGACAGACAGACAGACAGACAGACAGACAGACAGACAGACAGACAGACAGGTGAAATCAGGGTTTGACCCTGTTTACCAGTGGGGAAGAGTGTGAAAGAAAATTCCGATGGCATTGTGTAGATATGAATAGTCATGAATGGCAGTTTCAATACAATTTACTTAGCTTGTACATGTACATAAAATTTAAACAAAGCTCTTTGTAATCAGTCATTACGGAGGACGTGATAGCCACAAGTCGTTCGTAAGAGTGATGTTGAACATCCTTAAACACTACTTTAAATACACTTAGAACAAATGGTATTGCATATGGTCAATCAATCAATGTAGCCACCTCTGTGATTGGCTAACTCTCCTCAGTGACAGCTTGAAACAATCCATCGCCATACCAATTGTCCTACAGTTCTTTAATGTGGCATCTCTCCCCAAAACTGTAAATAACAAAGCCACGAGTCATTGACCGGTCAAATGGTCAATTGTCCTTTGGATGGTCATCTTTAACAATACAGTTGCTTCAGACCAACTGTCTCTAGACTTAACGTCTCCTAGTTAGGTGTCATAAAACTACAGGTGGCCTCTCTACCAAACAGAGTTAAATTAACATGCATTGTATCAAGCTTCTTAACCAACTGTAGAGTTCTCTTGAAACACATTTATTGTAACCATATTCTAGAATTTCATCACAAGAGTTAGACATGAACCGCTATGTCAATGTAAGAAACCTGGGACCTGTTCCATATAGCGAGTTTACCAAAGACGACTGGCCTATGTCTGGGAAAGCTCCACTAAACTACATGTAAAAGGTGTCGATTTACTATTATTATTTGAATCGTTTAAGCACACACATTCGTTTTCTCGACTATACTGTTGTAAATAACGCGTGCAGGTTTTCTATACACACATGCATCAGCGTAGGTCCGTTTACAAAGGGTTTGTGTTAAGTCTATACAGCGGCCAGAACTATAGAGTGACTACATAAGTGAAGTATATATATGACTCATTCGAGGTCATGATGAGAGTAGATGAGGGCATGGATGCTGCTGTTTGTGTCTCCATTCATGCCACACATCCATCCCTGTCATTGATCTAACGCCTGTCCTTACCCCTCCCTCCTCCCCTCTCTCCATCATGACTAATACACTTCAGGGTCAGAGGGTTTATCATGTCATCACATTGCGTCATCGCAACATCGTAGCAGGCAGCAGAGTCGTTTCCATGCATCAGCAGCAGGCGTTTTGTGACAGTGATATTTTGGTCCTCTCCAAACAACCCAGACTGGTTAGCAAGAGCCAATCAAGGGACCAACAAAGAGTATTCTTGATTAGAGCCACTTTGTGGTTGTCACGGCCGCGGCTGAGCCCGTTTGATGTGTAGCGTTCTTGGTTTTCCCCGCCCTTGGGTTCCTCTTCCTGATTGCCTTAACGTGCGTCTCGTTAGGTCATTTCAGTTAGCTCGTTAGTATGATTCCTTTCACCTGTGTTTGGGTTTTGTATTTAAGTGCCTGTTTTGCGTTCAGTCCTTGTTAGGATGTGAGTATTCCTGCTGTGTTCTTGTTCACGCAATAAAATCCTTGCTATCGCTTGTTTCTTCTGGGCATGGATCCGTCTCCTTCTACACACACACACACACATCCTCCCCTGACAGTGGTCACTGTTCTCTTCGGTCACAGACCATGGAGGTGAACAGACTCGCAGAATGCAAAATGTTTGAGAAGTGAATTTTATTTAAATAAATAGCCACATAAATAAACCTTTTCTCCGTACTTAACATTCATACAAACACACACATAGTCAAGTAGCAAATCGGAAAAAGAACATATTTACTATCATCCGAAAATGTTTACGAGGACCTCTTCAAGATCTTTGTTAGTGTTTCAATAAGCTCACTGGTTCAGTCTAATGACCTCGGAAAATTTGAACCCACCAAGTAAACAAATCTCAAACACAACAAAATAAAGTGCAACACTTGCCGTTTTCTCGATACAGCAAGTTCGACCTAAGTGAAAACAAAATGCTTCAGGTGTCTTTTATCTATGTGACCCCTGGATAATGTCCAGAGACTCATTCTAATCTAAGTTTGTTCAGATAAAGGCACAAGCATTGGTGGTGCGAATGCAATCAAAGAAAATAAAGAAAAAAAAACTAACAAGAACTGTCTGAAACACTGCTCATTTCAAGAAACAGATGATTAAAAACAATCGTTTTACACTAGGCATTCCCAAAATATTCCCTCGTTCCAGCATGTTGTTCATAGAGAGACCACTTCACAGATATGCAAGAGTTTAACTAAGTAATGGTGCACAGCCATCATCATACAGGATACACAGCTGAATATTTTGTCTTGAAGTAACAACCCAACACACATATGATGGCAGACATCCAGCTATTGCTACCATTCTACCAACTGATTTCAAAAGTCACATTTCAGCTAAAATAGTATTGCTACAAGTTGTTGTTTTCTTATATTTTTAAATTCATTTCTTTGTATAGAAAAATACAAAACAACATATAGGCTAAAGCTGTGGTCTAGGAGCCGAACCTGCAATCGGTCGACTCAGATGACTGCAGTAGCGTTAGCTATTAGCATTAGCATCTGGTGGCAGAAGTAGAGTCTCAAAGTTGAACCACTCAGCAGGAGAAGAGAAAAGTGACCAAGTGTTTAGAATCCAGCAAGCTACGCTGAGTCCTTCCCTCTCCTCTCCGAGAGAGACGCCTCAGTTTGTCTTTCTCTGGTCTGTGTCAGATTCTTCTTCTGCTATTACTACATGGAAACCACTCAGGACACAAAGGCAATTGTGTTGTGATGAGAAACAAAGTATTTTCTCTCTAATACAAATTCATATCTACGTATTCTCGTTGAATAAAAACACTGATCTACTGAAGTACCTGCAATGCTCTGCCAACACCTCTGAAGCTATCACACTTTTGTACAATAAAAAAAACACGACCAGGCAGGTGTACAAACTGGGCTTCTCGACCTTTGTCCTTTCTTCCCCATTTCAATGTGAAATATTGCACTAGTCCCACAGTCTTTGTTCTGTGCACGTGAAACATTATATCACATATTCATAAACTGCATTGTGTGGAAAAGAGAGACTTATTACACTTGTGGATCATAAAGGAGGAAGTCATGCCTACATGTGGACTATATTTGCAAATGTTCCAAAGTTGTGAACTTAAGGAGGTAGAAATGAAACTGAAGCAGTGAAAGCTTTGGTGATGTCCAACTGAGGGTTGATATTTGCAGTGAGTCGATAACAACTGGCGAAAGCCTATGCATGTGTCGGGCGCCAGCGGGTACGCACACACTAACACGCAAAGCTGCTTAGACATGGCTGTTCCTATGCTGCGCTGCAGTCGACTACGTTTCGCTCTCCAGCGTCCGCACATGAGGATCAAGCAGCAGGACACAAGCTACATTCTCACCACAACACATCACAGTTTGTCGAATCCCAATCGTGGACGCTCACTGAAGGTCGGAAGCTTAGGATACTGCATGTTCAGAAGTCTGCTACAATGTCATATAACAAAGTCAAATCAAATAAATAATATGGAAATGCTATTGGAACAAACAAACAAAAAAAAAAGAGGACAACTTTGGTTTCTCTTACAAAGTGAATCGTCAAAATCGTCGTTCAGAAATGTGCAGACATGGAAATCTGTTAAAGTGACGTAAAAAGTCATATCGAAGATCCTCTCATCTTTACATCGACTGAGAAAAAAAACAAACCTGTGATTCAAACATGATCTAGTCATGGACTAGTAGGTAAATACCAGTTATTCAAGTTAACTTGACCCTCCTCCTAGTAGAATGAGAGGGGAAGGGCAGCGAGGGGCACAGGGACCCAAGTCCTTATTGCTCTGGGAGGGTGGGACCTGTACAGGATCCTAGGCCTGGTCCAGGGTTTGGTTATTGCTTCTTCAGCTTAGATGAGCACACAAATGCCTCACAGGTGTCTGCATGACAGTTTGAATGTTGTTCAAGCGACAGTTTGTTTGAGTCTCCTGTATTTGTTTCTGGCATGATTCTTCACCTGTCTGTTCTCTGCTCAGGTTTCCAGTGTGTCTCCGTTCTGCTCAAAGAAGAGAGCAGAAGTGTTCTGCTAAAATGTTACAAAATCACTCTGCTCATTCTGTCGCCAGTGGTGACGCCACTCTGTTTTTGGAGGGATAGAACTATTTCCACATTATTTCACCATCACGCAGCTGCTGATTTGCTGTTTGTCACCCCGCCCCATCTCCTGCATCTCATTCCCTGTGCTGCTCATTGACCCCAGGTTCCACACACCCGGCCTAGGCATGAAGGGGACCTGGGCCTGGACTGGGACCTGGGGCTGGGTGTGGAGATGAGGCTGCTGGCTGATGTGCAGACGAGCCTCCAGGAGGTATGCGGCCGAAGCCACAGGAGAGAGGGAGGGGGAAGAGACCCCCAGCGGGGCCTGCCAGAGGGGGTGATGGAATACTATGGTGTTCTGGGAGGGGGCCAGAGGGGCGTGGGAAGGTTCTCCCTGCATAAGGGAAGGGATGGGGGCATCGAACAGGGTGGAGGGGGTGAAAATGGAGGTTGGGGGAGGGGAGGAAGGTTGCTGCTGGGGCAGGAAGATCAGGGGGTTCTGGGTGGGCCCAGCGTTAGTGGGCTGTGGCTGAGGTTGATGCTGGATCTGCAACATCCTGGCGAAAGAGACAGGGACAACTGTTACTACAAAGACAACTGGTCTGTGTGTTTGTGTGTCTGCGAGTGCATGTGTGTGTGTGTTTGGCTGTGTGCTTGTGTGTGTGCGTACCTTTGCTGGTGAAGCACTTCCTCCAGCATGCTACGGTGCTCACAAAGGGCTGGGCCCAGGGACCCTCGGCTGCCACGGTTACAGGCGGTCGGAGGGCAAACCTGCCGTGCCAACCCCTTAATCTTGTTCAGTCCCAGAAGCCCTTTGGTGCGGGTGTTCTTTCCTCTCAGCTGTTGGCGGAAGGCTTTAAGGCCTGGAGTGCAAAGGTTTTAAGCATTAGCTACATGTTTATATATATATAGAGATGGAGCAGACATCTGTGTCACCATAGACTGTTGCCTACCTTGCGTGAGGGAAGTGTCAGAAGCCCGACGGCCTTCCTGAAAGTTGGCTGCAGGCAGGGAGCCCCTGGTCTTGGGTAGAAGGTGTGAGGAGAGGGTCAGGAAGGCCCCAGAGGGGGCGAAGGAATCAGGGGTCCTCATGGACCCCAGCAAGGCCGACAGATCCCTGGGGGGGACCACCGGGGAGGGGCTGAGAGAGGAGGACTTCAGACAGCTGTCAGACGAGGCTCCGTCCGAGGGACTGACTTTGATGCCTGGACAAGGAAGAGGAGGGAGAACGTTAACATGGTCGTGCCCTTGCTTTCAGGGGGAACGCGTGCGTGCGTACGTGCCTCTCCATTCTACTCACAAGGGGGGTGGCACTGGTGAATGTGGGCGGAGACTTCCGCCAGCGTGTGTCTGCGGGAGGTAGTGGTCTGGGGGAGGGGAGGGGTGGCGCTGTGCGCAGCTTCCTCCTCCTCCAGGTCTGTAGGACGAACCTCCTCGCTGATGCTGGTCTCCAGCAGGCTGTTAGGGGAGATGGAGCGACTCCAGAGCAGCCGGTTCAGACTGGCCTCCACAGGGAACACCACGCGCTGGGAACAGGGGGAGGAGCGCTACACGTTAGCCGCTGACAGATAGGAGACAGACAGAGGAGTGCCAACGGTTATACAGCCAACGATTTCCTGTAGTAGTTATGTGCAAGCACATAGTTCTACGTAGCTTATATCGAGCTAGCTGCTGGCCTATTGATCGGTTGCATTCGACATATCTGTGGACAGATGGTTCTGTTTTTTGCTCACCTGGAAGAGAGCCCCCTGGTCACAGTCCATCTCTGAGTGCACAGTAGGAGTGCTCTTGACTGGGAGAGGAAACGCGGTGGTTCTGAAGCTGTCAGACGACTCCATGATGACCTTGCAGAGACAACCAAGCGGACAGACGTAAGAACCGACTCATAGGGCACAAGACTACGAGACACCTGGGGAAAAGGACTCCAGGTCCAAGGGGGGTAGAGGTGTCTAACCCGGCTGTAGCTCTCACCTCTGGGGTGGTGGAGTCGGACGTGCTCCTGGGTCTCTGGCCCCAGGTTCCACACTGTCTGCTGAGCTGCTGGGCGCGATGCTCTCTGACTCTCTCCAGTAGCAGGTAGTAGATGGCTGAGAAGTGGTTGTAGCTGCTGCTCTGAAGAGACTGGATAGAAGAAAAGACAGACCCAAAGCAAGGGGCGGTTAGTGAAGAGTACCTGGCACACACCGACACACAAACAAGGGTTTGCATTCTGCTCGCTCTCTAAGCTCCTTAGGGGCTGCCATTGCTGTTCCATGCTCAGTAGAACAGCTTTTAAAAGCAGATGCTAGTTATCCATTTAATTCTTCTACACAATGAGCAGTGAGCCACCTGGTCCTGAGGGGTTTGTCTGTGGCGGCATAGAGACAGTATATCTTCTGACTACACACACACAACATGCTTGGTACTCTTGATCAACAGTTTATCCAACCAGCCAACCTCCTACTTTCCCTCAGCCCTCTTTCCTCCTCCTCCCCTCTCCCGCCCTCCATCCCATCCTCCCCTCACCTCAATGGTCCTCTGGCGGTCAATGCCCAGCGTGTTCATGATGCTGAGGACCGGCTGGCTGTAGTCCCCCAGATTGGAGTTGTAGTCTGTCAGGCTGAGGCTGATGGTGTGCTGGGGGGCTGCTGGGTCTGCCAGCATCCACCGGTGCTGCTTGATCTGAGCCATGCTAATTCTCTTGGCCGGGTCCACAGCCAGCATCTTCCGGATCAGGTTCTCACAGTCTGGACAACAGAGGAGAATTCGGATCAACCACGTGTGACATGAGTTCCGTGCGAATAAGAGCTTCAGCAAGAGCCTTAAAGTAGACAATCTGGGTTAGCACAACAGCTTGATGTTCATTTGTTAGGAGGTTGTCTTGGCGACCTACCTTGGGACATATAGAAGGGTATTCTGAAGCGTCCTTCTGTGACCCTCTGTCTGAGAGCTGGCAAGCTGGGCCCATCAAATGGAAGGGTACCACACACCAGAACATAGAGGACTACACCCAGGCTCTGCACGGAACCAAGGAGAACACACACAGCAGGAGGACGTTTAGATTTGGGCTATTATTATAATAAAATTTCACCAAAATAATGTTGCTTATGTGAATCTATTTAGCACAGGGTTGCTTCCATGGGCATTTCTTATTGGGACAATGTTCTCTCTGTGGCGTCCACTTACCCAGATGTCGAGTTGAGGACCCTCGTACTCCTTGCCCTCAAACACCTCAGGGGCAGCATAGGGCGGACTTCCGCAGTATGTGGACAGGGGCTCGCCTGCGTTGTAGAAATTCCCGAATCCAAAGTCTGGAAGGGAAAGAGGTGCAGGAGGGAGGGGAAGGAAAGGGGATAAGGAGTTGGCTCGTTAGCGTAGCTCATGATCGTTTGCTTGAAACTGTAGCTGAACCGCGACCGCTGCCCCTGCCAGGAGAATCAGGGTTCTGTTCAACAGGGCGTGCTAGTGACGTTATCCCTCTCCATAGGAATGTATGAAAAATGATCATATCTAAGCTATAATCACCCTGAGCTTCAACAACATGCTTGGTTTTCTGCTAGGAGACAGCTTTACGATTTCGATGTTTTTGGTTAGTCACGTTGCCTGGCATGTGCCTGACTTAACATGTTGATGTATGTAAGGGTTTAGTGCTGCACAGCTCTCTGTCCTCAGACCAGGTGCTACGTACCAGCCAGCTTAATGTTCATGTTGGCGTCCAGCAGCAGATTCTCAGTCTTCAGGTCCCTGTGAACTATGTGGTGTCGGTGGCAGTAATCTACCGCCGTCAGGATCTGCCAAAACTTCCTCCTGGCCTCGTCCTCGCTCATACGGCCATTAGAGGTTAGGTAGTCTGAGAGAGAGAGAGAGAGAGAGAGAAAGAGAAAGAGAGAGAGAGAGAGAGGGAGAGAGAGAGCGAGAGAGAGAGAGAGAGGGAGAGAGAGAGAGAGGAACACAGGAAGGAGAGAGAAGAGAACATCATGTTAGGTTTAGACATTTACAGAACCTACAATAGGATGGGATGGTGCGAGTGTGTGTGTGCGTGAGCTGGGAAGGGGGGGGGCGGTCGGGGGGTTAATAGATCAGGTGTCAGGGAGAACAGAGTGACGGCTTGCGTCAGAGGAGGATAATATTCCTGTCTGCTTTAAATCCCAGGTGACAGACAGATTAAATATCATTCTGACCCTTTTATTACATAAAACAAACAGCGTCACAGCCTAGTTTGGAACAAAGGAGGGGGAACATGAAACTCACCGAACATCTCTCCGTTTTTTGCGTACTCTGTGACAATGTACAGCATGTCTTTGGTCTCCATGACCTGTCGGACACACAGAGAAGAAACAGGAGTTGGTTAGGAGAGAAGTGGGGCAGTAGCAGCCTGTGATGACGACAGGAGATTTGACTTTCCACTGAGAGACCTGGCTAAGTGGTTGAGCAGAGACCGAATTCCGTCCTAGCCGCCTCTCTCTGTATCTCTCTCTCTTTTCTGTCTCTCTCTCTCTTTTCCCTCGTCTGAGTACACATCCCACAGGAACTGCTATCTCTCTCACACTGAAATCACACACACACACAAATATGCAAATACACAATCAGTGACTTTCCATGATATGTCCAGTTGCATAAGAAAGCTGACAGGCACTTCCTGCATTGTCATTATTTATAGAATATGAACACACACACATGTCTAAATCCCAGGATTAACCAGTATTTCTAACCAGACTGTCACCAAAAAAAAATCTAGGAGGGGAAACCGCAGGATCTAATTTTGACATGACTTCACTTATATTTACACACACACAGACGCACACACAAGCTGAGGTGTGTCTCAAAAACGGTACGAGCAGAATCGGTCGTGAATCACCGCCACCAACAAAGCAAGGGAAAAAAACACAAGCGTATCCTCATCCTGGAACAGTGGAAACCTTCCCACACTCCGTGGGCCTTAGGGGACCCATGGCGTTATGTAACGCGTGAAAAAAAAAAGGTTTGGGAAACAAACTGTAATCAATGAGACTCCTGTTTTCGCAAGCCTGCCTGTCATGACGAGAATTGCGCGTCAGAGGAATGAGCTCACTCCATTACCAGAAGCCCTGATCCTTCACTGTAGCACCTCTATTCTTTGTCAAGCAAATTCGAGCAGGCCGTTGTAGACAGACAGACGTGAGGAAAGGAAGACCGACAGACGGACGAGCAGAAAGGGAGAAAGACCGATTGACTGAGTGGACCTGGAGCCCTGGACGGTACTACAGAAGCAGTCTTTATCTGAGAGAAGAGGGCAGCCTCTCTCAGCCTGGAGGTGAGACTGGCATCAGGAAAGTCCCCAAAAGGGAGATAAAAAGGAAGAGAGACTAAGAGCTGGAGGGAGGTGTGAGACTGATAGTGGCTTGGGAATGAGTACAGAGGACAGTGAAAGGGAGAGGAACAAAAAGCATCGAGAGGCAGTTGTTCATAGTGACAGAAAGAAAGAAAGATAGAAAGAATGGAGGAAAGAATGAAAGAAAGAATGAGAAAAAGAATGAAAGAAATAATGAGAGAAAGAATGAAAGAAAGAATGAAAGAAAGAAAGAAAGAGAAGCGGGGTGGCTGATGTGAATGTGATGCTCACCAGAGTTCAGAAGTGACATGCTGTTCACAGAAGGCCACTGAGCAAATGGAACGGAAAGAGCTTTTTTATCACATGGTCAGGGGTCAATTACTGTTATCCCTCTTTCCTGCACTCCAGCGAACTTCCTGTCCTACAGGAACCGGGCCAATGTGACCGAGAAGACTGGGGGAAACGGAGAGGCCAGAGCCTGCAGATCACAAGGCTGCTGTTACAGGGGGGAGGGGGAGGGGATGGGTGGTGCGAAGGGGGAAAAGGAGTCCCTGAGGGGGGGAAAAAACCTGCTCATCCCTTCATCAAATGGGTCCCACCTGACTGGCCTAACCTCACACAGCCCAAGGACATGGAGAAAGGGTTAGGTTTGCGTGCATTAGGCTGTCTGTGTCTGGAAAATGCAGCCATGCATCAGAAAGGTTTCTAGTGAGGTTATTACCTCATTTTAACAACCTCTTTGTATTTTACCAGTAATGAATGACACTTATTTACTTAAAGCTACATTTCCAGCAGCAAACCGGAATACACATTTTCCACTTACAGACATGTATCCATGCATGTATGTCTTTTTTATGTGTGTGTGGATCAGTGTGTTTGTGTGGTGTTGTCAGAAATTATGCCACAGCGCCAGGCAAGCACATGTATGTGTGTGTGTTTGTGTGTGCGATTGTGTGTGTGTGTTTAAGGTAAAAAGCAGATTACTGATCCTAAATCTTGTGTGTGATTAGGTGCTAGAGCCTTCTTGGCGGTCTGGCCTTCACGTGAGGGAGAGACACATTTCACTAATGCTAACTGATCCTGATAGCCAGACATGTGAATCACTGAGACCATCCTCTGCCCTGGTTCCCCTCACCAGCTAGCCCACTCTCGCTCCCTTTTGCACTTCCTATCTCGCTCTGCATCTCGCTAGTCTAGCGTTCGTTTGCATCTCTTTAAAAACACGGTCTCTAAAACATGCAGATGCTTTCTGTTCTCTCATGTACTCTCATTGCACTGGTGCACACACACACACACAGACAACACACACTCACACACAAGCCCCCTCAAGCTACTCTTCCAGTAGCGAAACATACAAAAAGGATCCAGTTCTTTATGATGCGTCTGTATGTATGTGTGAGCATCAGTGTGTTAGTGTGACATTACCAGCATCTGTGCAACAGGGCCAGGCAAGCACATGTATGTATGTATGTGTGTGTGTGGTGTGTATTTGTGTGTGTCTAAGGTAAGAAGCAGATTACTGATCCTAATTCTTGTGTGTGATTAGTTCCTAAAGCCATGAATGGCAATCTGGCCTTCACGTGAGGGAGAGACACATTTCACTAAGGTTAAACTGATCCTGACAGTCAGGCATGTGAATCACTAAGACCATCCTCTGCCCTGGTTCCCCTCACCAGCTAGCCCACTCGCGCTCCCTTTTGCACTTTCTATCTCGCTCTGCATCTCGCTAGTCTAGCGTTCGTTTGCATCTCTTTAAAAACACGGTCTCTAAAACATGCAGATGCTTTCTGTTCTCTCATGTACTCCCATTGCACTGGTGCACACACACAACACACACACACAACACACACACACAAGCGGGAATGTGTGTAAGCAAACCGAGAGGGAAGGTCGTAGGGGATTGAACTAAGACTGCTTTGCGGAATACATGTTTGCAATGTGTTTCTGGCAGCGATCACTTCAGTCGAGTAGACTACACAGTAGTATGATGAGAATGCACACAAACAATCACACCCACAGAGGGAACAGGAGATGCACCTGTGCGATCGCAGTGCTGTGATACTGAAAAGAAAGAACCACAAACCACAAAAGGCTACATTCGATACTCCGCCCTCTGGCATGTCCTCTCCTTGTCTATCTCTCTTTCTATCTCTCTATCTTTCTGTCTATCTCTCTGCCCGTCTTTCAATCGTTCTATCTCTCTATCGTTCTGTCCTTCTATCTTCTCATCACTCTGTCTTTCTGTCTTTCCATCGTTCCGTCCCTCTTTCTGGCTCGCGATTTCTCTGTCTTTCTATCCCTCTGCCTTTCTACGTCTACCTTGCTTCGGCTCAGCTCCAGTGTCTCAGCAAACACATGGCAACACAACACAGCCAGACACTCTAGTGTAGAATATCAGGCAACGCCAGTCACACCTAAAATACACAGGCAGACAAACTCATGCTTGGTCATATGTAGAACAGCCACACACGGACACGGCACGCACCTGGTACAGTTTGATGATGTGTGGGTGGTTGAGCAGCTTCATGATCTGAACTTCTCGGTAGATCTTTTCCAGATTGGAAGGATTCAGCCTGGTCTTGTCTATGATCTTAATAGCCACCTGCAAGCCATGATAAACTATTCAGTAAACGAGGTATATATTCCACCTAACAGTATAATTTCAGCGTCAAAATTATGAACAGCTATGAATTCAGATTGTATTGATAACGAAAAAGATTGAAATAAAAGACCTGTGTCTTGGTGACTTTGTGCCTCGCCAGTTTCACCACAGCGAAGTTTCCTTTCCCTAGCGTGCGGATGATTTCATAGAAGCCGACCTGGAGAGGCCTTCCCTGGGCAGGGCTCGTCTGAGCCGCCGGGCAGTTTTCCGTCATGATCACCATAGTGTACACTGTGGTTAGCCTTGTATAGTCCAAAGAGCAGTTAATTCTGCAATATAAAATAAATACAGTGTGGGATAGACGTCTGACATTAAAATGAATCAATTTGGCGTGTCTGATATAGGTTTGTATTCTTTGTATTCGTATATTGTACTGTACGGATCGCTGTCCTATACAAATAACAAACCAAGTTTACTAGACAATTAAAATAGTAAATTACGCAATTTGGGTATATACAGCGCAGTTTACAACATGGTGCAGAATAGGAATCTCGCAATGCAACACGTCTACTATGCGAAGCACGCTTTTTCCGGGGTAAGGCACCACCAAACATCCAAGGTTAATTTATTACGTTTTGTCAGGGAATTATTTTCGAAATACCCTTGAGTTGTGAATAATTGGGCTATAGAGTTTTGTCTCAAGAGGCACACAAAATTAAGGACACAAAAAATAAGACATCGAATTACCAAGGGCTTAAAAAGTGAAAGTTAGAAAATTCAATGCCGGAAAATTCTACTTAATTGTTAGTTTAAATAAACGGTCGGATCGGGAAAAATACAATGTGTCACAAGAATAAAATACAGAAATAATTGTAAGCCACCATTTCGAAGGACAGTTGGAGTTTCTTACCTTACTGAACGAAAGCACACCACCTCCTTTGGCAGCTCAAATGTATTTCAAAAGCAATACAAGTCATTCCATACAAATATTGTATTTGCTGCAGGTCTAATAGAAGAAACGTTGAGGGGAAAAAAAGTTTTTTGTATCCTCTTTTATATACATAAATGTACACTTGTACAGTGAGTGCGAGCCGTATGAACAATAACTATTTACAGTGTGACAGCGGGTCACATTAACGACTGCCGCACCAGTCTGCTGCGCGCTCCTCTGGAATGCAGAGGGCTAGAGTGCTAAGAGGGGAACTCCTCCTCTCGCACTGCCATAACAAATTGATACCTACCTCATTTACGTCACACGCGCGTCAGAGCTTCGAGCGGGCCGCAAGGCCGGGCTCGAGCGCAAGGCACAAGTTGCTGGGCAACAGTGCAGCTCAGAGAGCGGTGACGTGAGTGCTGATGGAGGGTTGCTTAGAGATGGGGATGGTGACGTCAGTCCTAGACATGTGTCACCACGTGATGTTTCCTCACAAGCTGTTGTAGCGGAACTCGGTTCCGAGATGCTCTGCCCATGCCACCTCGGGTATTTTAGTTGGTAAGACTTTCAGGTGCCTTCCTTTACTGCGAAGAGAAAACCCAACGGAAATTAAGTCCTCTGCGTTCTCGATAAACAACAATGTCATGATTTTCAGTGGTCAAAAAAAGGATATGTCACATAATTCATTGCATATATATTGAATGATTTCTTGCATTAAATTAATGCATACATTTATGCATGTCTATGTTTCCCCTGAGGCTAATGCTAAAACGAGTGACCACTAAAACAGAGGGAAACTAGGAAGAAGAAAATGACATACAGAAGGAAATAGGGTAGGAGAGGAGTTGGAGGGTTTTCAAGTAATCCCATCATCAGATGAGCTACAAGAGATAAGATAATGCAGGGATTGTACTAAAAGGGGTATGCATATGTGTGTGATCGCGTGTGCATGTGTGTGATTGCGCGTTTGTGTGATTGTGTGTGTGTCTATAGCCCCCTTTCTGAGAAAAAAGACGGCCTCCATCTGCTTTGTCTCACATCTTAACATAAGAGAAAAAATGCCTAGAAACGCACACACAAACAAACATGCAGACTCATCGGTGAGCACGGATGTTAAATGTCTCACTATAAGCCCAGGAGCGCTAATGCTTGTCTGTGACCGTGGAGCTGGTAAATACATCCCAGTGGGGCGGAGCCGGGTTCAATATCAGAACCATGGCTTCATCCGTCACGAAACCGCCGCAAGCAAGAACTCTCAACTCATTGGCCATGACTTTCCAGAACAGCGTCAACTGGAGGACGAGCTTTCATTCCTCCAGCGTCCGTCAGGCCTCCCTCTTGATTTAGTCGCATATCAAAATGACTCTTCGGGTCCTCGGAACCTGTATCTCTCTATCCGCTCCCTCGCCGTCTCGGTCTGCCCTCACGTCTGATTGATGTGACTAGGCGACAGAGGCGTCTGCATTTCATTGTGATGGATGCTGTTGTTTATCTACATGCAGATCATCCCTGTCTGTCAGCCTGTCTGTGATTCCGGTAATGCAAAATCATCTGGCAGCACGTTGAAAACGTCTAGACTTGTTGGGTGGAAGGAGGACATGCAGTGGAGGAAACAAGGGTTTTCCCCTTGCTAAACACTTCAGGCCACAAGAGCAGGATGCTGACAGTAACTGGGGGGGGCTCCCACGACCCCTGCAAAGGTCATCAATGACAACAATGAGAGAGTGTGAGTGAGATAGAGCGATGGGGAAAAAGAAGACAGAGATAGGGAAAGAGTGAAAGAGAGAGAGAGAGCTGTATTCAACAGCAAACAGCAAGCAGCAGTGGGAGTCATCTGGGGTTGGGGGACTCAGGTTGACGAGCTGAGTCAAGACTGTTAAAGGAAGAATGAGGCAAGAGACTGACAGCCTGAGAGAGGAATGCAAACTGCATGCAAATCCACCCCTTTCAAAAGGCCATGGAGCCTTTCGGTACCCGCAGAACAAAAACCACACCTCCTTATTTGTCTCTCTCGCTTTCTCTCAATCTCTCTCTCTCTCTTTCTCACTCCCTTCTGCTCTCTCTCTCTCTCTCTCTCTCTCTCTCTCTCTCTCTCTCTCTCTCTCTCTCTCCCTCTCGGTCTTATGCTCTCGTTGTTTTCATATACAAATGTGCCCCACTGTATGTGGTATTTGACTATTTCTCATATTTGCAAACTGGGAAGTATTTTTGCATTCCCTCAGAACACACAGGAACGCATATACAAACATCTACCTCCCACCCACACACATACGCACACACAAGCACACACACACACACACAAGTGCCCAAACACGCACACACAGAACACCCATAATTGTGCACCGTGAGAGATAGTGAGAGAACAGTGAAGCTGAAATGACTTCACAAGTAGGTATTCTAATAGTGCACAGCACATAATTCCTGCATTGTAGCTACAAACAAAAAAGGAGGAGAAATCCCTTTTTTCCGTTCATCCCCTCATATCTACGCACCACCAAATCCTCCGCTCCCCACTGCCAATCCATCACACACAGTTTGTTCCATTTGTGTTGGTACAACAACAAAAACATCTCTCCATCACTCAGACATGATGTCTCCTTCCCCCATGGTAGAGCACTCACCTGACTTATCCCATAAACAGAATTGCGTATCTCTTATAATTTCCTGGAAAGCTGATGTGTGGGATGTAGCGTGTCTGCGTCAACATCCCCCTCTCTCTATCTCTCTCACGCACCACAAGTTGGATAGGAACACACTATTCTTTCAAAATGATGACACCATTTGGGGGCTTTTTTGGCTTTATTTACCTTCGGAGAGAAACAGGACAGCAGGGGGAAATAGTGGACATCGACAAATGACCCAGGCCAGAATCAAGCCTGGGTGCTTGCTGTCAAGCCTTAGCCTACGTGGCACACGCACTACCTAATGAGCCACTAGGGCACCATCACAAATCTCCCTCTTTGATGCTATCTATTCATGTTGACTGTAAACACAACCCGGCGAGCATCAGGTCTGTCTCCGATCTGCACATCCAGGTTCATGCAGGAATTCTGCCTTCTATCTGGTCTGCCTCGGTGTGACCATTACTGATCCTGCTTCCCAGGTGACCACAGCAGAAACACACTGAATTTCATGTTGGACGTGAAATGATGTTACACGCACAATCGCAGGCGACCTAGGATAATGAAGCTTACAGTAATCAACGTGGAACGCACAAATGTTATACAGCATTCAAACACCTGTGACTTTTTTCGACCCTCAGTAAGGAAGTAAAACACAATAAAAAACGGATTCAAATTCCTCTTCGTGTTTGCGTCACAATGTTGCAGGTTGGCCTTAAAGAGGGTGTCAGGTTGTCAGATTTCAGATGTAGACAGGAGTGTCATCAAGGGGTACGCTTGGGTTCCTGTCATATCAGCTCAAGTCACATTGTGCTCCTGTTGCCCAAAGGTCAGATGTCCAACCTCTGTTCAGCCCAGGTGTGCACCATTCAGATGACTCATACTCGAGTGCTGGGTGGCCGCCTATAAATCTGGTTCAATCCATGGTAAACATGTCTGATCCGTGTTTGAATATGCAACATGTTTGCACATGAACCTTGGGATTTGTAGATGGAACGGTTCATCTAGACCCTTTGATAACTCAATACCTCTACACCTGTCACACACAGAGACACGCTCTCATGTACGTGCACGTACACGTGAGGCCGGCACACCCACATACACAAACAAACATATATACCCATATCTGACCTCCACTAAGCAAGAAGAGCACGTCTTTCCCTTGTGCTTGACCTCTCTCCTCCCCCCTCTCTCCCCCCTCTCTCTCTCCTTCTCTCTCTCCCCCCTCTTTCCTTCTCTCTCTCTCTTGTTGACTTCTCTCTCTCCTTCTCTCTCTCTCTTGCTGCCTTCTCTCTCCCCCCCCTCCCCCCCCTCTCTTCTCGTTGACCTCTCTCCATCTGGTCTCCTCCCAAGCTTTGCACTGTGCTTCAGAACCTTAAAAGCTCCTTTGTGTGAGTGTGTTTACAACCATGTCATCCCAGACTGGACAGAGCCTCTTTTCTCTCTGTTAATTAGCTGCTCTCTCTCTGCTTGTTGACTTTGGGGGCAGACTGGCTGGCAGAGAAAAGTCCTCACCGATGGACATTGTGCGTATATTCAAGGTTTGTGTGAGCTTGTGTGTGTATATGTTTCCTTCATGTGCATCATACGTGTGCGGCTACTTCGTCCGATTTCCCCCCCAGTCCTGGCCCTCCTACACAACATCAATCCCTACTTATATACCACCCCACAATGTACAGACTTACATGACATTTTACGCTCTTTATCACTCAATGTTATTTGGTGCTGCACCTAAGGAAACAAGTTTAATACTACCTGCACCCACACAACACAATACCGGCTGAACTTCCCCCATTGAATATCCACTACAGTCTCGAGTCCTCTCACAGTCGCGTACACAAACTAACCAACAGATAACCACCAGAAGACACACTTATAGAGAGAGGAACAGAGGAGGACACCAACGAGCACACACAACACACAAACACACACACGCCACACACGTACAGCACTCTATTATGGCTTTTCTGAGAAAAGGACTGTCAGTTCAGGTCACAGTAATAAAGGGAAGTGAGTGGAGCTGAGTTCCCCTCTCTAACAACACTTTGTGTGTATGTCAGTGCATCTCTGCATGTGTGTGTGTGTGTGTTTGTGTGGTTTTGTATTCATGCTTGTACTAAAAAATTCAGTCTTCCCAAGACCAGCCAGACATATAGAGACATATTCAGATGGTGTAAAAGCATAGGTTAAGGGCCACATTCACGTAACTGAGCCATTTCTAAAGAACGGTGAGGTCATCGTGTCCGAAATTCCAAACAGACAGCCCAAACTTATTGGTCACTCTTTCTCTCTATCCCTCTGGCCTGCTGGAGACCCCAAACTACAAATGTTGGCCTTCAGTCTGAAGAACACTTCCATCATCAGTGTTTCTGCTCCTAAGCATTAGGTTTGGATTCAAATCTGTCACGCAAGGAAGAAAGCTCCCTAAGCCAAATTTACGGGTATTCAGGGTCTTCAGAGAGAGAGAAAGAGAGGGGAGGAGAGAGCGAGAGAGAGAGAGAGAGAGAGAAAGAGGCCCTCAGGAAATACATCTGCTTGCGTCATACCTCCGAAGAGTCCGTTTTCCTGGGGGTAAAGCTCAGGGGAAACCAGAGCAAGAAGGAGAAGGGAACATAAACACAATGAGAAGCGATTGGGAAGGAAGTACTTAGTTTGAGACAGAGGGACAGGGACATGGTCGTCGGAGGACAAGGACAGAGGAGGAGAGATACGAAGAGCGACAGTGCAAATGGGTGGAAAGAGGGGAGAACTTAAGTGAGGGTTGCAAGAGGGGAAGGAGAGAGATGAAAGAGAGATGAAGAAAGATGGGGAAGAGAGCTGAGTCAGTATCCTCTCTGTGATGCCATTCTCTCGACATCTTGTACCTTGTATACAAATACAAACAAACAAGCACACACATAAATACATACACATACTGGGGCACTAAACGGTAAAAGGGTTTGCAGATTGTCGTTTGACTCGTACGACAGCGGAACAGGAAGGAGACAGAGGAACCCAACGCACCAATTCTAGTTCTTTACGGCTGAGTGACAGAGGAGAGCGTTCAGGATCACAGACATTTACAAACACAGGGAAGATGCTTGTTTGACAAATGAAGGGAAAAGGCAAAGTTATAATATGGAATTAAAACTATCCTAACAAACACACACATCAACACACACAGTGATACTCACACTCGCACACAGCACCAGGGTTGGGGAGGGCAGCTCACACAGTTGTATAAGAACTTGAAGAGACACCTGTGCGTTGTGGATCCTCTTACATATTCTTTATACGCCTTTCAACAGCAGACCATTGTACTTTATCTTGAACATCAGAACATTTTCTTCTCGCTTGGTGACGCTGTATGGCTGTGAGAGGCGCACACACAGACACACACACGGACACACATAGACAGACACAGACACACACAGACACACACACGGACACACATAGACAGACACAGACACACACAGACACACTGCCACTCGTTGGTGGCAGCGAGGAGAGTGTGCATGCCAGACATATGCACCGAGTTATCAAGAAGACGTCACTGGGAGAGAAGCAGGG
Source organism: Plecoglossus altivelis (assembly GCA_036571765.1). NCBI lineage: Eukaryota > Metazoa > Chordata > Actinopteri > Osmeriformes > Plecoglossidae > Plecoglossus > Plecoglossus altivelis. The sequence continues at coordinate 10,901,717 of BROE01000022.1, forward strand.
AGCTAGGTGACGCACAGAATGGCTCATTCTTCTACCTGTTCTCTCCCTCTGTGTGTGTGTGTGTGTTTATGTGACACCGCATCACTGTTTGGTTTGGTTCCTGAAGATAAGCAGAGAATGAGGGGGGAAAGGAAAGCGCGCCTCTCTCGCCCAGACCCTTCCTCCCATCCCCTCCCTTCACTCCACCACCAGCATATTTTTTCCCTCCTCTCCTCCTCCTTCCTCTCTTCTGCTCCTTCCTCCTCTCCTCTCCTCTCCTCCCTCCTTCCGCTGCCTCGTGCATCTTTGAGAGAACTGCTGCCGGGGCTGACTCGGGCTGTCGTACATTCAGACGTCCGGCTCCAGGTGGAGCATCCCGGCGTCTGCATGCCGGCAGCCTCTCCCACCCGGCTTGACAGCCCCTCAGCCTCCGCTGGGTGTAATTAGCGGGGGCTTCTCTGCTGGAGGGGCTACAGAGCAGGTAACGAGAGAGCTTGCAAGAAGGAAGGTGGTTGGGGTAGGTCTGCCTCCCGGTCGGACACCGGGTTATAAATATCCCCACCTTGCTCAGAGGCTGTCAGTCATTTTGCGAGGGAACGTCAGATCAGCACGTAGGCCCTCCTTCCTTCCTTTTTCTCGTCCAGCCCTTCATTAGCGCTTCCTGTAAGGCGGGTAACGTCGCCTTGCCTCTCTTTTTCTCCAATGATTCCTTTTGTGCTCCTCGAGTGCATTGCTGTTGCTCTGTCGCTAACGATTGCGATGCGATTCTCTCTCTCCCCCTTCTCTTGCTTTTTCTCTCTTTCTCGATCTCCCCCCCCCTCTCTCTCACCTCCTCTCTTTGTCTCTGGGTCTCTGTCTCTTCTGGTGAAAGTGGTCTAGAAGCGATATGGATTGTGATGTCACCAACTTGCGTCAAAGGTTCCGGATACCTGACTGGGGGCCTTGAATTGTAAATAATCAAAATTTGCTTCATGTGTTTGTGTGGAAGTTGAGACAGACACAAAGTTAAGAAACTTTCAGTTCCTCCTGGTAGGCTGGATTCATGGAAATAGCTTGTGACAGGCTAGCAGAAATGACTGCATTCTCATCAGGGCTGCGTGAGGAGAGGTGGCAGAGGGCATTAGCTGGCTGGGGCTGCGGAGGCTGTGATCACACAAGCAAACTGAGCAGTTGTATTCCATTTGCGTCAGACAGCAGTTGTGTTAAGCCGCCCTCCCCCATCCTGGCGCTGTGTGCGAGTGTGAGTATCAGTGTGTGTGTTCATGTGTGTGCGTTCACCTTCTGTGTGTAATGAGAGAACTATGTATTTGCATTTGTCCAGAGTATAAAGGATTAAGGGTGTTTGAATATGAGACGGGTGCTCTTGATCACAGTCATTGCAATATAAAATTGCTTTACATTTGGACAACACACACGCGCACATGCATGCACATTGCACATGAACATGCACACTCACCTGCATGTCATGTGATCCGCTTTATTCCTGCGTCCTTTTTAGTGCCTGTTTATGTTTTCAGTGATCATGACAGGTGCAGAATCAATGGGTCTAAGACAAGCTTATGGGCCTGAGGATGATATCTAGGATGTGTGTGTGTGTCAGGGGCTTAGGTTCCTGTTTCTGAAAATGGCAAATCAGTCCTCTGACTTTTCATAACTACAATGAGTTTCAACAGGCCACATCCTCACTTATTAAAAACAGCTGTCCCACCCACATTTTCAAATCAAGTCCATGTCCCCTCTTAAACTTGTTCTTTTTCCTTGAAAAGAAAGGAAATACAGTATAAAGAGAGAGGGAGGAGAATATTGTCTCTGACGTCAAAGGCTCCACAAGGTGTGTGTGTGTGTTTGAGTGTGTGTAAGTAGTGGAGGTTGAGCCCTATTTTAAGCTGGCGTTCACAAAGGCAGCTGCAGTATGCAGCACTTATTATACTGTGTCAGACCAGTCTGTGTGCGCGTGCGCGCGAGAGGGTGTGCACGCCGTACGTGCGGGTGCGCATATGGTACTTGCACTCGCATGTGTGTATGTGTGTATAAATGTGTGCGTGCATACGTGGGCTGGTATTAATCATGTCGTCTGAGACGTGTAGCAGGAATAAAGCACGTACGAGACATTCCTGCACAGTGAATGTACGAGACAGCTTTCATCCAGAAACCTAAGTAAGCCTCTTCTTCCTCCCAGGCCGCCATCACGGATAAACAGGTACGACAGACTGGACCTTTATAGGCTACGCCCACCAGCCTGTGACAGACCACTGACCTACTGCAGAGACTGGGACACATCCATATGCGTGCGTCTTTACAATGTGCTCATACATCAATGGTCATACCGTAGAGACGCAATTACCGATGACATCAGATCCCACCGAGACTCAAGTCACGACTTCAGTTACACAACTCTGTGATCGAACGTTTCTCATTACCGAACCCCTCGGCCCGCATGCATTCGCTCCCTCTCATTCCTTTGGGTTCATGTGTCCCGGCTGATCACGTGCTCCTCTTATCTTGAGTGTCTGTGTCTTAACATGTTGCTGTGGTGGGGGATGGGGCTATGCAGTCAGGGTGCATGTGATTTGTGGGACAGAGAGTGAGAGAAGAGAAAGGTGGAGCGCGCTGGAAACGTACCCTGGCATGTCCCAGGTCGCTGAGATTGGAGGGCTGCGCTCCACAAGGAAACAGTTCGCTTCTCAGGCATATGGCAATTAGAATGAGCCCAAAGTAGAGATGTCTCTTTAGTGAAGCATAGCGTAGTGTTGATTTGGTACTTCCTAGTTAGATTACACAAGCCATTCTACATGACCTCGTGTGTAAACACAGGACGGGCCAGAGTTTGGAATAAGAAATGAAAGGATATGTTTATTCAACAAAGTGGCATTCAACTGAGTAAAATGTACGGTCAGGACATTGATGGGAAAAGTGTTTTGCAAGTAATATTTTGTTTTTAGAACTTCTCAAATACCCACACGTGGCAAAGACAGCTTTGCAGATCCTTGGCATTCAAGCTGTCAGTTAGTCCAGATACTCAAGTGACGTTGGGCTCAACACTTCATCCACTGCCTGCCTTATGGGGTTGGCTTGCTGAACACTTCTCGTGCACTAGTTGATCCCAAAAAAGCACATTGGGGTTAAGGCCAGGCGACGGTGCCAGCCAGACCATCATTGTCAGTGCAGTACTCCTGACAGGGTCTGTTGCTTTGGCCATTCTAACCTCTCTATTAGTTTTTCCGCCACCAAATATTTGCTTTCTTTTCAGTTCTTTCCATAAGGCCTACATCGCTGACTCCTCTCTCTGCTGTTGTACATGAAACTGATGGTGAGGGGGTAGAATTCAATGAAGCTGTCAGCTGAAGACATGACAGACATATTTTTCTCCCACTAGACATTGACGTCCTTTTCTTTTTGTTTAGTGGCTCATTTCAACCTTGTATAGCCTTCATTCCTCAAAATTATGATCGACAAGTTTCTAAACAAAGATGATCCTTTTTTGTCATTCCCCCCCCCAATATTGCAAACCTGCTGAAAACTTCACACATTGTTTTAAATTCAACTCTTTGATGGTGGTATGATGTGATGGAGTCTTAACCTAAAATGGACATCTCTGGATCCTGTGTCTTGATCACATCCGGAATAAGACTTCTGTCAGACAGCAGGCTCAGCTTCTGGTCAACACGCCTGTCTGTTCATATGTGCGTGGGAGAGAGAGAAAGAGAGAGAGAGTGAGGGAGAGAGGGAGAGAGAGGCAGAGAGAGAGAGAGGCAAAGAGAGAGAGAGAGAGGGGGAAAGAGAGAGAGACAGCAAGAAGGAGTGTCAAGAAGAAGCAAGCTGCTCTTAATCATCCTCTCCACGTGAGAGAGGCAGAGCTGCAGCTGTGCTGGCGTCAGAGCTCCCCTGATGTCACCTCCAGAGCTCAAGAGCTATACCCTGCCCCCTGTCTCCCTAAACCCAGCCATACTGCCTGCTCCTTGGGATCACAGCTAGCCATGGCCCTGCTGCTGCCCCATCAGGCATCATGGACACACACACACAAACACTGAGAGGATTTCTCTTATCCACAGCCAGCAAGGTTAATGCACTTAGCCTTAAGGCACACTTGATCCTACCACCCACAACAACACATGTCACACACACACACACACACGCGCACACACACAAACACACACTGGCATTCATGGAAAAGTGTGCGAGTTATGTCTCTTATGACAGACTGCACGGATCACAAGGCTTGTGAAGAAGTTTTAATGTGCGCGCGTGGGGATGTTTAATCATTTTGAGCATAGAAAATGGGAAAACAAGAGAGAGAAAGAGAGATAGAATGAACAAGAGGAGGAGGAGACGAATCACTCCCCTGCCCCAGTGGGGCGAGAGAGACGTCAGGATCTGCAGGGCTGAGATAAGCTCGGCAAACAGACAGAGGAGAGGAGGGAGAGAGAAGGCAGAGCAGCAATGTGACAGGACAGCATCGTACACTGCCGCTTGCTTACGCACCGACCGCGGTGACTTCACAGTCGAGAGAGAGCAGAGGATGACCTGGAATACCATAGGCCAGAGTTCCCCTGCTGGGATATCATAGGCCAGCATGCCCCTGCTGGGATATCATAGGCCAGATTGCCCCTGCTGGGATATCATAGGCCAGAGTGCCCCTGCTGGGATATCATAGGCCAGAGGTCCCCTGCAAGACCTCCAGACTGGTGCAGAGCACCCCAGGCTCTTCAGCCATGTGGAAGTCAGAAGGGAGGACCGAAGCTGTGTCTCAGGGTCACTGTCCCTAAAACACTCTTGATTTCACCAATCCAAGGTTGCCATAAGCAGGACATTCTCAAGCTGTGAGAGAAGAGGAGCAGTTTGACACCAAAGCACCATTCCGCCTTTAAAGGATGTGTAATCACTTAATTGTTGGACTCAAGTACCGATTATTTTCCACGTGAACAGTCTGTGTTAGTCTGTTGTTAATGCATATGTCCCGGTATCTGCAAAAGTCAACCGGGGTATGTTCTGTTTGTGGATAACCAGGCCTCCACTGGCTCATGTGACATGAGGGGTTCATTGTATGATCCTACCAGTGTGACATCCATCAAACTGGGACAGTCTGTCATCATGCTAGAGAGTTATGTGATCTTTTGAGTTTTAAACTTTAACCTCCACAGCCAAGAATAGGAGGACCATATGAAGTGTGTCTGTCTGTATGCTTGTGTGTGTATATGTTTCCTTCATGTGCATCATACGTGTGCTCGATGTTCCAGTCTGGGTATTTATAAATACAGCTATGTCGTCAATGTGCTCTATGACATTACAACACAGTGTTTCAAGACATATCTGATCTGCATACCAACACATATGAAACACCGCAGGGGTAACTGTATATGTCACAGGTCTTCAGGGCTGGCTGCATGATAGCATGACATGTAACATTACCATGTAAGCATCAATCTAACCATGCATTTGACATGTATTGTCATAACAACACATGTGCCTGGCTACATATGTCAAGCACCAACAACGAGCACCCCTTTAAATACACGTGTACACGTTGGCACACACATATAGCCAATGACATTTGCTAAAGACAGACCATGCGAGCAAACCAAGATGGGCTCAGTCTTAGGTTCCAGGCTCAACCCTGCCGGTTGAGTCAAACCTCCCTCTGTCTCCTAATCCCTTCGTACCCCTCCCCTCCCCTCCCCACGTACACCTCATGCGTGAGTGGCTGATGGCTTTGCGTCATCCTCTTTTCATCAGGGAGGGAGTAGTCCCACAGAGAAACAAGGTGTGTGTGTATGTGTGAGTGGAAATGAAGCAAACACACACTCCTCTTTGTTACCCTGAACAGTAATCTGTTTCTGCCATATAAGGTTAAAAAAAGCATAGCATCATCACATGCACCCGCACACCCAATAATCTATATTTTTGATGGCATGTCGGTAAAGAAGTCTGTGTAATGTAAATAATGAGGTAAGTGGGCCATTCAAGTGGAGAAGCATGACTGTGATTGTACAGATTGTACAGCCAAAGGTCAGGCGGTTATGGTGACACAGTCTAATGACCTACGGGAGCGTTCAAGGGCTGTCTGGTCAAGGTCAGCGATGAGGACAGGGATTCATTATCTTACGTCAGCCGGCACATCGACTCCGATCGAACCCCTCTGTCAGCACTCGCTAGTCTATCCAGTGCCAAACCAGGAATGTTAAATACAATACCTACATACAGAAGATATGTCAACAAAGGATCTGTCTTTCCACCAGACCTTGTTGAGTTCGCATAGTAAACACTAAGATCTTACAGGCGTGCTGTACTTCACGCCACGTGTGTGTTCTATCCTGATCCCATGGATCTGCTTGGGAATTCCCCAGGTTTAATCCTTTGGCATCCACTCTCCCCAAATAGCGCACCTTCTACATAAATACAGAGTGAGTTTCTTTAAAGATTCATGACCTTAGAGAAGAAAGAGATAATGCAGTTTAGGCCCAAAAAAATGTTCTTTAAGACGATCAAGGTTTTGGCCAGTCCTTCAGACATTCCCTCATGGTTTTTGACCTGGACTGTAGTACTGACGCAGAATACATGAGTCCCCCCCCCCACACACACACTGACAGTTCAGGATTAAACCTCTTTCCAGAGCGAAGCTGTCAATATAAACCCGATTCCCATCAAACAGGAAAGGAAAATATCACGAACCATTTCAAAGTAGTCATGACATCATCGCCGTGATGATGACAAAAAGCAGACAGTGCATTGAATGAAGCAGAAAGCATTTCAAGAGTATTCCAAGTGAAGCTGACAATGACATAAGCATGGCCTATTAGTTCTCCTGGGTGTGTCTAGAGAGCTCATTAGACAGAACAGTGATAGGCTGTGGCTGATTGGGGTGAGAGAGAGAGCTCAGTATCGCATAGATTAGATGGAGACCATGTGCGCATATCAACCAGGACTGTGTGCGTGAGTGTCTCTCTCTCTCTTTTGGCATTTAGTACCATAGAGTGCTCATCGAGTAGCATTGATGTTTAGAACTGTTCTTTGGCTTAGTTGTCTGCAGAGGAAGAGCAGAGACTGACCCCACGTCTATAAGAACAGGTCAGCTCCATTAATGACGTCCCACTGGGCCACCCAGCCAACCCAGATCCATTATCTTGCTTTCATCCATTTCCTTATTTGAATGTCTTGGAATGGGAGATTGGCAACGGCAACGAAAACAAGTTTCGAAACCAGCCTGAAGAAACAGAGCCCTCTACTGCCATGCAAGGTGGGGGGAGAGAGAGAATCAAATCGAGAGAGGAAGTCTTGGGAAGTGAAGAGAATTTGTTTTAATAGAGTCAGTCTAACAAGACAGTCAAGCTGTTGGTGCTGCTGCGTCAGTAGTAACACCCACCTCAGGTGTGCTCACCTCGTCTGCTTGTACAAGACAAAGGGACTGCAGGAATGTAGTGGGGAGAAGGAAAGAGAATACTTACTGCTTCCAGTACTAAGAAAAAGGCGTAACTTTCCTAGGCAAAATGTTTTCTGGTTGGTGTTTATTTTCAAATTCATCACTACTGTTTTATTGGAAATGTTAGTCCCCAAAATGATACCTCTACTTAAAATACCCATCTTCTAAGGGTCATGACCCCTTCTTAATATAGCCGGTCTGACGCACTCTCTAAGAGCCTTCATTAACATTCCTCACATTCTCAACTCATTCTCACCAGACGGATCCTCCCTGCACTGTGTCCGAGGAGCCGGTGATGATTATCATTCTTGTGGTTATATGTGTCATATGTGGTTATTTTGCGATCGGTTAGCGTTTTATTACTTTCCTTTCCAGATTTGTAATCGCTCTGAGATGGCTCATCTGTGCCTGAATCAGAATGATCTGACTGGTTTGCATTATGTGAACAACAATAAATATGTGTCTGTCTCTGGGTCATTGGTATTCTCACACTTATCATACCTGTATATGAACCACACACACATTGTTCCTAAATAAAACGTTAACAACATTTATTTATCTTATCACAGAGTGTAATCTAGTTGTCAAGGAAAGAAGGTACTAAATGACAAGCATTCTGTAGTTCTGATCTGGAGAACATGGAGATCCTATTCTGTTTCAAGCAGGCACTCTACCCCCTACTGGATGACTGCATCCTGATACAAACAGTACACCACCATACTGTTTATTCATCGACCTTTTGCATATGGAATGCAAGAAAAATATTTTGTGTGTAATTCTGCATCCGGTAGCATTTTGCATTGTGCTGCATTTTCTGGCTATCTGACCCTTTGCGCAGCGGAAGAGGCGTATCGTGAATCGCGGATTCAATAGTGGTCAGCGGACAGAAACGATCATGTCTGAGGTCAGGTCAATGCGCTGCTATATGACTAGTTGCCCCAATTGTATGCACACTGCATGCAATTGTAAGTATTTCATAACGGCAGCTTAAGTGCCTACTGAAAGTTGCAGTTTGCTATTCGGCAGTATGCGCAGCCAAAGCTCTAATCGACGCGATAGGATGTTCCACACAGCTGCTGACAATCCATGCATGTTGTTGATTAGGGCAGGAAGAAAGGTGTAGATCCGATTTAGGACCCAGTTTTTACTATGTGGTTTCAAAGACAGCAGCTCTCTCTAGTGGAGAATTATGGTGCTGTACAATGAGGACGGCAGTGTACGCCGACACGAGTGTAGGGTTTCTATTTAAATAGTGCCATGTTCATTAAAACAAACATTCCATGATTTATTGTGTATGTTTGGACATACCTCTCCCAGAAATCTCACATAATGTGTATGTTAGAGCACACAGTCCCAGAAATTGTGGGAGTACAATGCTGAAACTGTAATTTCCTTGGACCCTTCCAAGTGTCCATGAGTACACTCATGGAAAATGAGTTTCCTTTACATTATATTAAGCTATTATAAGGCCGCCTGCCCCAAACAATTACTTTCATGGGTCTACGTGGCCTCAATACCTTTGATGTAATGGGAAGTTGTGACGTTTACATTCCACATAAAAATGTACCGTAAAATGTATTGAAATGTTTTACTTTGCATTTGAAAATGACTCATTTGAAGAGGAAATGAACTCAATGCAGCCCGCACCAGAAATCCGTTGTATATCAAGTTTCAAGACAGCTGACGTTTCTGTTGTCAGCAATGCTCTCCAGTGGATAAAATGGGTATTACAGCAAGACAAAACGGCAACTCAAATTAGACACTTTTCAGCCTTCACTCGCTAAGCGCTAGCAAGTCGTTGCTCGATATCCAACTTTTTCAGATTACCTTGGGCTTGGTGCTCTCCACAAATGCACAACTAAAGCATGTCGACGTATTTATGCAATTTAGGGGTAGTCAACTGTTAATGCACACTTATTAAATTTACCAGGAACTATCGTATTACACTTTCAAATGGGCTGAACAGGAAGCTCGTTGAACTACCCTCTGGTTGCCAGATTTGTAAGCATGCTCCCCAACATACGGAACACTTAACTCGTTTTGTAGCCCCAAATCTGCCTGTAATGTCCATACTGAATAGCCTTTTTTGCTGTGTTCTGCTGCAGGGATTTTCCTGGAGCTGGGTTTAATTTGAAAAATCGTGTTTTGTCTAAGAATGATTGCCCAATTACAGAACGATAATTCTGTATATCAGTTTTGACTTAATGTACACTTCACATGTTGGAAAGTGATGTGATATCACATTCTTTCTTTAAGCAGTGTTTTAGGTGAATTAATAGGCTTCTGTGTATGGTTACAATCGTCGGAAGGTTTGGGGGTATATTTGATATGAACTTGGCAACCCCGCTTTTAATAGTGCCTTGAGCTCGTAGAAATTATCTGCCTGAGCCACATTGATTGAGAACAAAGGATTCGTTCGTTGATTCTTCTTTCAATTCATTGATGCATTTTGTCGTTTAAAACTTGAGTGATAATGTCCGTGGGCATCGAGTCAGGATTCTCAAGTGAAGAGGTGTTGAACGTTCGTTTCCCTCTTCATCGCGCGTGTAGGGATGGAGATGTCGGCGCGTTGTGCTCGCTCCTCCAGTGCAGTAGCAACCCGGCCGACCTGGCTGTAGAAGACTCGTTTTACGGCTGGACACCCATACACTGGGCGGCTCACTTTGGAAAGGTAGTGTTACTGTAATTTCGCCATAAAAAAGTCGATTCTGTCAGTCATGACAAGATATCTCCCATCTAGTCTTTTTAGAAACTGCTAATATGTCGACCGATACGATTTATTCAGACATTCAAGGTTTAGTGTTATAAAGTCAAATTACACAAAACAAGGGATGTATCGTATTGTATTGACAAATGAAGTATACATCGTATGAACCCGCTCGTATATCAAGAATGCAGGCTTCTTAATAAGTATTTTTTAATGAACATTGAAGATTTGTAACAGACAACTGTCGTTGGCATGCTTGAAAAAAAATATTTACTTCTTAAAAGGACGCTGATAACAACGGGTTGTACTGCAAAGCAAACTGCGACGCGCCCAACGGTTATCGCTATTTATAAAGACAGTTGTTTATAAAGACCGGGAACCCGCCTTTTCTCCATGTTTAGCACAGGTAGACGTCGCCCTTTCCGTGCTATTAATTGATACTTCACATAGGGCGAAAGGACCCTAATCCCTAATCTACTTTTTACTCTATTTAGTATGGTGCACGTTGTGCAGTTTCGTACGATCGAAATGTATCACATGCAGAAACTTGTCCATTCTTCATTTGGTTGAATTGATTTGGAGAGCACAAATTCATCTTTCTGATATAGGCTATGGGTTAGATGCAGGTTAGAAGTTATTGCCTCCGTTTTTGTTCAGATGTCGCTTGATTATTAACCAGGAACCAACGTGCCTACTCGGCTAGCAGATAGATCAATTTAAGATATTTTTTCAAAAGATATTTGTGTTGTCGTATTCCTATTTAGGTTATTTATGGAGGACTATTTATTTCTCGTTTTTAAAATAAAGGTGTTTTCTATAATGTGTCTACTTGTAGATGTTGTGGCTCAGAGTCAGGTGCTAAGCTCACTGATTTTATTGACTTTATTGTCAGAGGAGGAAGTACAAGGTGATAAACATCTTGTGCAGGCTTGGTATCATGATTTAAAGTCTAACAGAGCTATTACTGAAGCTTTAAGGTGTGGTTTTAACCGTCAAGCAAAAATGTGTCATATGGTCTAGGCAAAATGATTGATGCACTGTAACTTAATCTCTCCTAAATCAACATTCCTTCCCTCCCCTTTTTCTCTGTCTCTCTCCCGCCCTCTCTCTCCACCAGTTGGACTGTGTGATGCGTCTTGTCCAGGTGGGTAGTGGCGTGAACTCGGTGACCTCCAAGTTTGCCCAGACGCCCACCCATATTGCTGCGTTCGGCGGTCACCCGGAGTGCCTGCTGTGGCTGCTGCAGGCTGGCGCAGACATCAACAGACAGGTAGGTTTCTGCCACATACCCCTGGACTGAACCACTATCAACCTGCATAACCCCCCCCCCACCTCACTACCAGACTGGATGGGCACACAGTCATGCTCACAGGAGCGGGACAGCTGCCATGGAAATGGATGGTCAGTCGCTGTGAATGTCTAAGCGCAGACTGATCCAATCAGAGGGATGATTCTGGCTTTGGCCTGACCTCTGCCTCCTGCAAGCCAGGCTGGTTACTTCTGCTCACAGCTTACCTGCAGAAAACGGCAAATACCACAAAACTGCATGTAGGCCTTGAGGAAACACTTGAGACAGAAGACCAGGGCAAATCCGTCCAATCGCATTGAGGAGTCGGACAGGCAGCATCTTCGAAGTACCATCACTCATTTGCTACATACATTCACTGAGGTCATATAGACTAATAACACTGTCTGAGCCCCAGACTGCACGCTCGAACACCACATTTACACGCTCTGCTCCACACAACAGAAAAGTCAGTTTAGTAGGTCGGGATTATATAACTCCTTTCTGGCTATTGTTCTTACGTCACCCTTTTAGCATTCTACAACGGTCCCATCCTCTCTGTCTATCACCAGTACAATGAATGCTAAGTATAGCCGTGGGATTTCAGAGTTTTTTTTTTTTAAAGACTCCACCTTTCAACTCTCTGTGGCCTTTTTACCTTTCAGTTTCAGTGGTCATGGATGACTGGGCTTGCTCTCCAATAACAGGTTCCTCTCAATTTATCTAGTTAAAATCCTTCTCATTCACTCTCTTTTCCTTCTGCCACTTTAGCGCGTGTGTCACAGTGGTGGGTTAAACAGTTCAGCCTCTACGCTGGGAATACACCCTGTGTGCCAGACTTCATCGCAGAGGGAAGGAGCAGTAGACAAGGAGAGAGCCAGAGGCTGGTGGAAGGGAATGGGAGTAAAGTGGACGAGAGGATGGGGAGGGAGGGTTTAACACGACACTTTGTCTCATTTGTTTTGTGAAGTGCTCCTCCGATTGCATCACTTTTGCTCTCGGACCGCTTCAGGTTTCAGCGGTAGCCCGTGTCTGAACAACAGTGTTGTGTTGCTTTAACCATCCAACGGTCTTCTCCCTCCCTCCCTCCCTCCCTCTCTCTTTCTCTCTCTCTCTCTCTTTCTCTAACTCTCTTTCTCTAACTCTCCTCCTTCTTTCTATCCCTCTCCTCCTCTCTTCACTCTCTTGCTCTCTCCCTCCCCCCTCTTTCTTTCTCTCTCCTCTTTCTTTCTCTCCCTCACCCCCTCTCTCTTCACTCTCTCTCACCCACCACCACCACCAACGGCCCCGCTCTCTCGGAACCCCCATGCCGTTCCTCTCCTCCTCCAGGACTATGTTGGTGAGACGCCTATCCATAAGGCAGCTCGTGCGGGCAGTGTCGCCTGTGTCCAGGCTCTCCTGGTCCAAGGGGCCACAGCTGAGTAAGTGGTGCTGCAGCACTCCTCTGTCTTCTGAGCTGTCCTCCTCCCATCTCTCTACTGACCCCCTCCTCCTGTCAAAGACCCCAGCAGAGACCAGATGTGGGTCGAAATACTGTTTGAAACCGTTGGCTCAAACCTGCCTTGGACCAGGTAGACGGGGTGTTGGATTTGATCATTTTGCGCCAAGCTCATTGTTTCAGTTGCACAATGTAACATTAATAAGATGCACAGGGGTTTCGTGCAGTATTTCGACCCTGGTCTGGCAAAGACATAGTTACAGGAGAACTCCAATTCCCATAGGCTGCGCTTTTACAGGACATGTGTGGATGTTCAGCTGTAATTATTTGAGCATTCATGGTATTTCATGACCTGAGCCTGTTAGAGCCTGTTAATGTAGATGCATCCCCTTTTTAATTTAGTAAGGAACATTTGACTCTTCAGGATTTGTTTGTCAGTACAGGGTCAAACCCTTACAATATTTGATATGGAAACCCTCTAGTTAACAGGTCCTCTATATTAAGAGTGATCCCTCCAATTACCTCTAAAAATAGACACCCACTACTATAAGGTATCTCTCTACTTCATTAGCAAATGTTTAAAAAAGAACAGGGTTCCTTTTTAGAAGGAAACATACAGTGTCAAATGCCTTGATGGAGTTCTCCTGGAAACAGTGCCTGTCTTGATTTGATAAACCATATTGACTCTGAACTACTTTCCTAGGCTTGTATACTGCATGATCTTTGTAAAGGTCTCTGCTGTCATTCTTTGTTCATGTTCGCTTTGGTAAGTGTCTTATTCCCTTGACTGTGGAAGCTGACCAAATGCACATCTTCTTCTGATCTGGAGAAAGCTGGGTAACTAGAGGTAGCAACGTATCGACTGAACATTTTTACTTGAATTGGATGCAGTGCTAATTAAATTCCCATTTATTTAATTGAAGACACACATTCCTACAAACATACATATACTTGATAATTAAAGAATATTGCATAGGTTGGTGATGGTATGTATTGGGAACGCTTTACATTAAGGAACTGTGTAACTGCACAGCGATACATATGGTTAAAACATTTTTGCCCATCAGAATTGATGCCATTGAAGTTCAGATGCTACACATTTCTTGACAACATTACAGTGTTTTACATTTGAATAAATCATGTCAGAACAAATACACCACCTCCAGTGCTACTTCCTTAGTTCTGGAGGTAGACAGATGGTTTACCTGAGGTAAGCATGTGCAACCACACAGACATACCTCCCACTACATATGCATCTGCTCATGGTAGGCTATTCTGAATATTACACCCAATATTGTGAAATGAGCAACATATTAATAGAAGCTGTCAGAACCGCTCCTAAACCTGTTACCCAAGAAAATGTAAAAAGGGAGCTGGGGTATGAAAGACACAGTGCGTCTGTGACTCCAGGTTAATCACTAATGTCAAACCTTGTCATAATTCCAAGAACACTTTCCCTATGTTTGCAGACCCCTCCCCTTGCACATGCTCAAGTAGAAATTCTAAACAAATATGTATTTTTACATCCTACACAGATGTCACTAAAGCTCTTGCAGTGATAATCTTACTCCTCCATTCAAGTAAATTTGAACTGTTTCTCTTCAGACAAGAACAAAATATTCATATTCTTCAGAGGGTATGTCTGCTGTGTCTCATTTCCAATATAGATGAACTGGACTGTAAACGACATACTAGATACACAGAGCTACAGATACAAGGGTAGTCTACTAGCAGTAAAGCCCAGAGTGAGCAGATTTAGTCTTGCTCCATATTTAGGGCCTTGCTTGGCGTTTTCAAGCGAAAGTGACCCATAGTTGACCGCAGATACTAAAAGATATCCTTTTGTATGTATGAAGAGGACCAATTGTGTTAGAGAATTCCCTGTGTAAACCAATTTCCTCCTATCAAATAGTGTATGCTTCTTTTAGCTAGCTAATCTTCGGCCCTATTATATTGTCTATGTTTAACAAAGTTATTAAGCTTCAATATCCTTATAGACTGAAGACAACCAGCAGATATACCCTCCCAGGTCTGACAACAATGTTTAACCCTCATCTGAAGCACAACACCACCAAGGTTAATATGCCATGAAAGTAGTCTACTTTTATCTCCCTGTATTATACAGTTACAGGTACAGAATCATAATCTCAGAGGCCACTTTTCAGAAGGGTTGAATCTAGGTTTAGAGGTAAACGAGACTTGAAACAACCGTTA
The DNA here is from genome assembly GCA_036571765.1 of Plecoglossus altivelis. Taxonomy (NCBI): domain Eukaryota; kingdom Metazoa; phylum Chordata; class Actinopteri; order Osmeriformes; family Plecoglossidae; genus Plecoglossus; species Plecoglossus altivelis. Next base: position 10,916,757 of record BROE01000022.1, read on the forward strand.
TGTTTGAAGGTCTCACTAACAGATAATTTCACATGAAGTTCCGACTGTGTATTTCCAACATGGAACTGCATGTGAGGGTACATGCATGGATATCTTGTTCATCTGCAAACCAAGTCTAATGGCTACTTGCAGTTATTCTGATTAATACTTATTTCAGCATAGGTGACACTTCTTAAATATTGTCTTTTACTGAGTTTAACATAAGTGAGTCATCTTAGGTTTAGCTTTGACCATCTCCTTGCATCTGTAAAGTCTATGGAAGAAGTTATTTTAACTTTGTTTAATAAACATGGCTACTTTAAACTGGTAGACTCAGACAGGGTTTAAAAGAATTCATTTTCATGGCATATCAAAACCTTTGTCTGTTGAAGTCAGATACTTGGCAACGATTCACTGGATGGATTAGATGTGCATTTGGTCATCAACTGCAGAATACTTTCGATTGTCTTTCCCTCATGTTTCCCTCCCACAGCTTAGATAGTTCCTGATAGTGACCGACATGTTTTCTCTGTCAGGCATCTCAGCTTTACTGCAGAGACAGATGGGGGAGATTCCAAGAATAACTCGAAATGAGGAAGAGGCTTGTGACAATCAAACAAAAGTTTTTTTGTTGGGTGGTTGACATAGATCAAATTCAAAATAGAAACTATCGAAGCTATTGAAACTCAGGACTTTTCTTGATATTGTCTCTGGCTAGTCCTTGTCCTGAAAGTTAACCACCAAGGTTTTCTACATATTAGCCTACCAAAAGCTAATTTCAAAACGAGGCCTTGAATTTGTCTCCTAAAATTGTCATTATATCAGTCTTGTAAATGTGATGTAGACAGTTTGATGAAAACTGTTATTTACATTGATTTAAAATATGACCAAAATAAAGCCCTGAATTTGTCTCCTAAAATAGTCGGAATATCAGACTTGTAGATGTGATGTTGACAGTTTGAGTAAAAACTGCTATGCAGATCATCTTTAAATAGTAACTTGAACCTTTAACTTTATAGGTGAGAAAAGACACTTGTAGATTTAATAATTACATAAACGAGTGTTTAGTGCTTGTAACCAGTCAATTATCCAGTTGTTCAAAATGCAGGGTTGTGTGCTAAAAGATGTTGGTAGGCTAAGTATCTAGATATGCAAGACAACCTACATTCAGGAGGCGGAGATTTTCAACGTAGAGATCCCTGATTGGAAAGGTATTTTCATGCAGCCAAATATCCTCTATTACAACTTGGGACGCTGGCTGTATTGATTGAATGTAACTTGTCTCAGAGGGGGACTGTAATGATGGCATTACGAGCCAGGTCTTGAACCATCGCATCAGTGTCTTGTCCAGAGCTTCGCTCTGATTAGTTACGATATTTGTGATATCAAATAATCCTAGGCTGAGCCGAGGTCATACAGTTAACATGAGTGAGTTAATCTGCAGATACGTTCATGTTAATATGCAAAGGAAGCCTGTTCAATTTAAACAGAATATTATATCTGATCGATGGCTTTTATTTAAATGTAGGTTTTGGCAGTAGGTTGTAATAGCTGAAGAGAAGAACATATGTTCAAAGGAAGAGCCGCACTAATCTGTCAGCACTCAAATGTTTGACTCCTTCCTTGTAATTTTTGCCAAATCGGCGCACATGTGCCTTAAGTAGCATGAAAAGTTTTCAATATCTTAGCGTTATTCATTAGATGGCTGCAATAGACCACAGAGGCAAGTATATTGTACTAATGCACTTTTTATTGGATTCAAACCAGAAATCAAGACTAAATAAAATCCTTCATTTTTTTATCATAATAAACAAATTCAAAATTATTTATTCAGACAAATCAATAATGCATTTTCACAAATGAAGGTACTATCAAATGGGCAGAGCAAATTTCATAGCTTTAAACTAAGAGTTATTGAAATATCTACATTGACTTTGATAATGTTTGTTTTATTGTCACAAGCCTCAAGTATGTTTAGGATGATCCAGTAGTTTTGTTCTAGTGGGGAAAACGGTGAGGGAGAAGATTTAGCCCAAACACTAGGTAGAGGAGAGCACAGAACAAGGTTTAGTGGAGAGCAGTGCTCAGACTGGCTTAAAGATGGCCAGAACTAGTTTACTGTTTCATGCCTAATAATATTGTTTTTGTTACAATGGTTCTTAACTGTCATTAATCTAGAGAAAGTTTTTTGCCACGTATAAAATATAACTGTTTGATTTGAAATGTGAGCTGCAGTACTAACCTTTTACTATGATAAGACTTGTTTGAATTATCTAATCTCCTGTCACCTTTTCCCTTATGAGAGTGACAATACAATAAGCATAAACTGCAGACAGAACTCTTCTTTTTTTTGTACTGTTAACAAACAAAGCACCACAAACGTATACGTCTCAATGTTTTGCAGCCGTTGAATTTGAAATGACTTTTTTCAAGTAACCCTTGAAAAGGGGGAGAATAGCCACTGCAGAGTCTGCCCCGTTCCTGGGATAGCCGTACTGTTGTGCCATTGAGTGTTCTCACTATCGCTTCCTATCTTCACACTGGCAAACTGTTGAGGTATTTCTTGCGGTGATTGGTTTTAATGATAGGCAATTATGATAATGAATTGAATTAAAATAATGTTATCATTTTTAGACATGTCTAGACCTGCATGCTTTGCTTATTTATTATTATTTATGATTGTTTAGACTTCTTGTATTAGTTTTTTTTAGTTGTTCCTATAATACTAACCATAGGAGGTGTCAGCGAGGGAAGGGTTAATGACACGAGGAAACAGGTTAGATGTTGGCTAGAATGGTCTTAGGTTCTCTCTCCTGTGGGTTAGTAGGCCAGACAGGCAAGAAAGTGGTGGTGACATTTAGAACAAAAAAAGCAAAGCATTCCAAGGCTTCACAAAGAGAAATCAATGCTTCCATTTATAATATGTCATGTACAAGTCAAATGATGCCAAGTATGTTGTTTTCATACCCAAAAGTATTCATGCCCAGATGATTGGTCTCACTAATCGATGTAAAGAAATTAAGTAGGGCAAAAACCACTCGCAAATATTTTCAGGTGATTGCTAGATTTGGACGCTTAGGAACCGAAAGAAATTCCTGCCAATCTTAAATGTGGAATTTCATTGGCTTGTACTCTGAAATGAGTATTACGTGTTGCCTGGAAAGCTCTAGTAAAGTCAGTTAACTGCAGTATTCAAAGATTTAGCTTGACAAATAACTGCTGTCACTAGTACTTCAGGGCAAACTTGAAAGTTGAGAATCTATACATAATTGACAAAGGGCGTCAGAAACACTTACAGGTATATGCATAACAGGTTTGACTTCAGTTCTCAAAATAGAGTAGTTACCATTAAACGTAGTAAGAAGGAACCTTTCCCTCCATGTGAAGTCTTGGATGGAAACATTTCATTTAACGTTATTTTATCATGTATGTAAATTCGTTTGATTACAGTCTACATTCTATAGAGCCACACAACTTGGAAACTAAAATAAAACGGGACGTTGTAGGTAACTTTGTGATTTACAGACTGATCTCGCAAGTCACATTTGTCAAAATAGGAAATGGGGGCTAGTATTTATTTCAACAAAATAATGTTGCCTTAATATATATTTAACATTAAATATGTCACACAACTAAATATGATTTGATCTCAATAGTCATTTCAAAGAGTCAAATTCTGACATTGTAAAAAATATAGAATAATAATTAAATGTGACTATTCTTAAAGTGAGGCACCTCATTCTCCAACAGTAAGCATCTTTACTCGTAACTAGTGAGACCTTTACGTCTGGCAACATCCATGTTCCCTCTTAATTCACCGTTTCTTGGAAGCATTAATTTTTCTTGAAATTGCAAAAGATGGGGTGGGATGGGCTTTGATATGTTTGCAAGTTGATGTGTTTTTTGTTTTGATTCAGAATATTAATATATGCACATTGTGTTTGTTTGTTGTTGAATCTGTGCACTGCTATTTAGGTAGGGATTCAAAGAGAGCAGAACGAATGAATGAGTTGACAGCATTCTGTTATTTTAGCAATGTCCAATTCTATTGAATTCATATATGAACAGGATGTCACTGGGTTGATCCATTAAATGGTTGCTAACACTCATCTTTTCTCTTACGCATTTTTGCAACACACCATCAACATGTAGCAATTCTTCATGCATTTACTTTTTTACATTTTTGTATTCCTGCATGATACAGATTAGATGGTAAGTGTTTTGATCAGTGTAAACACTGGTGTATGGACCAGAGGCAGGGTAGGACCAGCCTTCAGGAGAAAACGGCCAGTCGAAGTAACGACCGCAGCATAATGCTAAAAAAACCAGTTGTGGACCGGTGTGCGTTTCAAAGCCCCGGACCGTTATTCAGTCCCAGTCCAAACCTGGCCAGAGAGCTTCTCTTCCTCTCACAAGACTTTGATTGTTTCCCTTGAACTAATTTGCAGCATGACTCAGCCTTTACTTCCTCAGAATATGTTCCCCACATCTCCTGCAGATGGAGCGAAGCAGATCCCTCAGCTATCCTGTGTCCTACATCCAAATAAGGGAATGTTCTTTGCCTTAGGTAGTCCATGCCAGGCAACATGTCCCTGGGAGCTTTATAGTGGTCCCCGACCCATTGAAATCTTTGTATTTTGATTATTTGCGACAGACTCGTTTATTATGTGTATTTGAATAGTCATTGTCTAAAACCGTTGTCAAATTGTCCAATAATCTCAAGTAATAGCTAATTTGAAAATGTAACAATCCATTCAGTTTTTTTAATTTTTATACTGACGCGAACACCCAGTGACATTCTATTCTTATGTGAATGTATGCTTTTTAAAGATATTACATTACACAATGCAGCCTGAATGATGTGGTAAAAAACGAACCTTGCTGTTGACTCATTCATTATTTGTTACAGTAGGACAAGTAAACTGCAACATCAGGACATGATGGGGTTGACTTTCTGTGCAGCATATTCTTGACCATTCAACCATGGAGTTTTGTGTTATAACCAACATTATCCAGAGACAACAGGTCCAGTTGAGCATAGATTCATGGGCCGAGTGCTTATTCTTGTGAAAGTACATTGTTTAACTTTGGCCCTGTTCAGCTGCGTCTCCCAAGAGCACCATTGTGTGACCATTCCTTCACACAGAAGAAAAGTCCTCCACGATTGTTCTGTTCATCGAATATCTTCCCCACTTCCCCAACCCTTACAGCCTTGCTGTTGTACTCTACTTTGCTTTTCTTCCCATCTTTTTCCCCCTCCCGTGTTCTTCATGCCACTTTGACATATTCGGAATCTGCATTTCCTTGAAGACCTCTTTGAATTCAGCTCCAGAGTGCGCGGGGAGCCACTTTTAAATACTGCAACAACCACAAAGACTTTCCTTCAGGCTGGTCAGATTACCACCAGATAATCACAATCCATTATACTTGCATAGTAATAGTTCATATTAACCTTTATCTTAGCAGGTGAACTTGGTAGCCAAGACATACACTTCACACACTCATATTAGGTACACCTTCACAATTGCTTTCTGTTGAAAGACTTGCCAAGATCATCTTCCTGGGTCACTGGGTGTTGCCCGAGTGCCATATTTCTCGAATATTCCTTGTGACTTCCTGATTCCAGTATCTAATGTCAGAACGCTGACTTGAAGTCTTTGTGATGCTCATTGACTTGGCTTTCTGGATATCAACTCTTCAGCTTCAGTAAATACTGAACGCCTACCACAAAAAAAGCAAATGCTTGTAACTGATTTGGAGTGTTTGGAACATGGTTTCCTATCCAACACTAACTAGTGTGTACGCAGTCAGTCGACTCCATCATGTCCTTTGTACCAGCTCTTTCATATAATTTGATATAAAAATGTTTTATTAGTATTTTGGTTTCTAAATTGATCGAAGACAATTGATCCACAAGGATCAGTCATCATATCTTCTTCAAGATGACGAAGATGCGAGAGGATAGGCTAGTACAGGCAGCTAGGGACTGTGTGTACGTGTGCGTGTGTCTGTACATAAGCAAATGGTAATGTGTGAGTGTTGGTGTGTCTTGCATCAGACAGTGGCATTGCCAGGGTCTCTAATGCTCTATTCTCTTGTTACCAGTATGAGAAATGCCAGCGGCTTGACGGCTGCAGACCTGGCTCATGCCCAGGGTTTCGGGGACTGTGCCGAGATCCTTTCCAATGCCCAGAACCTACAACAGAACCAGGCCCAGACCAACGGGTTCTGCTTGAATGGTGGTGCCTCTGGACAAAACGGAGGCCCCTCCCTCCCAATCATCCAGGGTCGGAGCCTCCTCAATGGGGCCCCCAATCGAAAACGTTCATTTGATAGCATGGAAGCCAATCAAATCAAGAAGGCGAGAACTGACGGTAGCGTTGTTTATTAACACATTTATTAAAGATTACCTTGTATATTATATGTTATCATGCCAAGGTTTTAAGAATGCTGCTTGGGAGAATAGACGTTGAGTCCTGGATGTGCTAACCCATTGTCCAAATATTATTATTGAGCTCACTGTATTAGCATTACAACGGAGTGTACTGTATCTGAGGAACTGTGAGAGCAGGGTGGTCATTCTAGCCTTGGCAGCAAGCCAGTCCAGTGGGCCTCATTGGTACGGCCGACTGTAAACTCTGGACTGGAGTCCCAATATCAGTGTATCAGGAGGAAGTCGATACAGTAGAATCATAACATGATCCATGACTTCTTGTAGTTCTGGAACATGTACAGGCTGACTTTGCTTGCTTGTATTTTCCTTTTAACATATTTCTGTCTGACCTATGACGTCTGGTGTTCCAACTGTAATCCCTTAAAGGAACAGTTCACCAAAACAATCTAGAAAGATATTTAGCACTACAGGTATTCTAGATTTGGGTGAACTGCTGAACAACATATTGGGTCAGCAGCATGTACCAAACAGGAACCAGACCATCTGTGATCATGATTATAACAGATTTTGGACTAGTCACTCAGACTCTAACAAAGAAGATTTCCCTGTGATGCCCTTTCACTTTAGAGTCTTAGATTAATCTTAATCATTGTCAATTCAGTTGACCGATTGACAGCATCTCTATTAAATCCATTCTGAGTTAGACAGCTGTTTACTAACACCCACAGGTCTATCAGAGGTTTCAGAACCTCAGCCCATTTAAACTAGGCAGATATCATACCTCAGCTGCTCTGACTGTTGACTATGTTTTTGCTGGTCGGCAGGTCTGGGCCTGCCACAGGAGGTACTGAATGGAAACGGATCGTCCAGCAGCACTGGGGCTGAGCTGATGGAGGACATGCAGGAGGAGCTGTCACCTGCGGAGGTGTGGTGTTCAGGTGGGCCAGGACCATTTACATTTGGGCTAAGTGGCTGGGATCCTGCACTTAACCAAGCTCCGGTGGATCAACCTGGTCAGACCCCGGTGGTTGAGGAGGTGGGGAGCCATGCCCCGAAAGAGCTGGAGATCATCACCGTGGCGACTATGCAGATCCCTTGTCGCTGCACCAACTCCTATGCCTACCTGTAGAGACCTGTTGTGTGTGCTCGCATGCACAGGTGCGCGTGTATTTGTGTGCTTGCTTACGCCGACTGCTTTTGTTTCCATTTTCTTTTCCTCGGGTCACACTGTTTGCACTGGGCTGACGTGTTTGGCGTGTGTGGCGTATATGAAGGGTGTATGAAGCACAACAGACACATTGTTGTCCTCTAGGTTGATTTGTAATTACATTTCCTGGCAGTGTGCCATTTATGTCTAGTATGATTCTGAAGCATTGACAAAATAATCGTACGATCATGGATCCGACTCTGAGATTACTGGGTTCAAACCTTTTCCTGAGTCTGAAAGGGTGAGTTTCGTTTTGCACACCTATCCTGCTCCAGCCCTAGATGCACATAGCAACCAAATGACTGTTGTGGAATGATCTGCGTTTCTTCAGCTCCGCCCTTTACAATGGGACAATGTGCTGAAATAAGCCTTGCTAGCGTTACGGTCCAGTGAGACCAGTGACTAATCAGAGCCTTCACTGGTGTTCCACAGTGCACCATCGAACACCTATAGATGGTAGAGATGTCCAGTGATATCTGGAAAACGACTGGACTCACTGTCTACTAATGATTTCAGTATAGCCGGTCTCCTGACGAGAGGGGTTGAGACAAAAATGGTTTGTAATTGAAAGTGACCGTGAAATGTGCTTTCTCAGAAAGTTGGGAGTTATATGTGTATTTTCCATATTTTGTTTTTAAGAGGACCTGTTTTCAAATGTTTAGCCTTAGCCTATATCAAAACATCTGTTGTATTACAGTTAGTGTGTGTGTGTGTTTTTGTCAGAGGATATTTTGCCAAAGCATATCTTTACGTATTAAGTTCTGAATGTATTAAGTATAGATAACTGCAGCATTTCTGTATTAGCTTTTAGGTGAATTTAGGGTGCTTCTTAGCTAGCCTTGGACGTTTGGTATTTTGGTCCAAGGTAACTGTTTAACTTGCTCTTGTTGTACTCATAGTATGTTACCTTTTTTTAAAGAATTTTTCAGCTCATAGGGATTTATAGATTTGAACAGGCAGAATAATGATTGATACAAATTTGATACATACTCCTGATGCTTAGTAGTAGTTTTGTTTTATGTAATCTAATTAAATGTCCAGTCATCTGAACAACATTATGGTGGTGGTTATGATTTTGTACTCGTCTATCGATGTGAAATTTAGTCTTAAGAATGATATGCAAAGATGAGTAGTTCATTGCCCTCTAGTGTTTGTCTGAGATAGTTAGAACAACCAAAGTTGTGAAAGGAGGTTACAGAAGTTCAACCTGACATTGTTTTAAACAGCATCATTTTGGAGGACTGCCAGTCAAAGGCTAGATATATAAACCAAAACCATTGACTCAAATAACAAGAATATGAGCATACAAGAGGAATGTATATTATCTCATACTGTATATCATCTACATCATCAACTCCGGTCCTGGAGGGCTACCATCCTGTAGGGTTTCACTTCAACTGCACATCATGTAGCCTCATTCAGCTCATCATCCACGTGATGAGTAGAATCAGGTGTGCTAAACTGAGGTTGAAGGGAAAACGGTCTGGATGGTAGCCCTCGAGAACTAGAGTTGGTGACCCTTGATCTACATAAATGCTAATTTGTTCAAATTTGAATGATACATTTGTGACCATGGCATGGAGCTATAGATCTATGTATGGGCAAATGTGAATAGTTGGTGTTGTCAAAAGAAACCAAAACAGGAAAGATTAAATTGACTTAGCCTTTCACAAATATAAATGGATCATGTGATTATCGATCATTATGACTTTCCATAATATGTAGGAACTAATAATAATATATAGTCCTTGTCTGCCTGTGACTTATGACACACAACCTACTGCTGAGAACTTTGGATTCTCATTGTGGGGTGGTAACCCACTGTATTTTGGGGGGATTCAAATTATATATAATCTGTAGAACCTATAAATGCAGTCGATAGATTAAGTCTTGAAACGGACACATATGTTGAAAAAGTTGCGCAAAACAAAAAGAATCACAAACCATTGTTTCATAGTGTGCACTTTGTTTTACATTATTTTATAGTTAATTCCTGCTGATTCTCACCACTTGTCTAATCCCCTCTGGCAGCAGGTATGGGAGTGGGTATCCCTTCCAAAAGTCACAATCTGACCCATCGCCTTGGCTACAGGGATACAACAACCGAGACTGTGGTGGCCAATGGCAACGCAGTCAGCCAGGTGGAGCACCAGACATCCGTGAAGATGGAGCAACAATATGACCATGCCCTCTACAGCACCATGATGCTGTACCACGGCTCCTAGCCTTGACTCTGGGGTTATTTGAATGTTATTTGAATACCTGCATAAAACTAAACTCATTTTAAGCAAGCACGCTTATGCCTTAAACTTAAGGCATAACGATTTACTTTTAAGAGGAACAGCCTATATTCATTTTGTAATTCCAAGTGCTTTTTCTGTGACTAATTTGTAATTAAAATACCATTGTGGAAAAGGAATCAAGAAAATGTGTTGCCTTGTATTGTTAATATTGTACTTGATCGATATTTTCTCATTGTTTGTTTGTGAGATTGTTTTAAAGATTTTTTTTTATAGAAGTATGTTCTTGGTAAACATGTTATGTCCATCTTTGATGGAGATAACGTTGTACAGTGTTGTGCAGTAAATTGACATTACGGCTATAATTATGTACAGTGTTGTGCAGTAAATTGACATTATGGATATAATTTATGGATTAGAAGAATTGACGCTTATTACTATCATGCTTCTGTCATCCTACTGAGAAATAAAATGGTAAAAACTCAATGCATGTGATTATTCTACACAGGACTATTAATAAACTATGAATAATATGCTATTGTTCTGAACATGAGGTTGAACTATATACCTCCAGTTTGAGTCATTAGTAGTTTGCTTACAGCAATTGTTACCTTATTTCATAACCGTAAAATTCTGAACTGCGTTCACAGACCACACAAACAACTGCATAAAACGGGGTATCTCATTTGAGGGTTCCAAAAGTGTATGTCTCTATTATTCTACAAAAGTTCTGAATAGTTCTACAATTAATAGTATACCAGCATAAACACACTAAACTTGTGTCGACCACATACCAACCCACCACCTTCACGTGTATGAACACCCGATTGTCACCTGTCACCAGCTCAAACCACGGCCGACCTTGGTCGTTGGACACTCTGACCTCACTGCAAAAATAGATACGTCACAGTAACCACTCCCCCTCTGGTCTATGAAAATAATTTTATTGGGATGAGAGCTGCAAAGTGTACAATGGTTGTACGTTCATATCTCTGAATATTATACAATATTATACCAAAATATTTTTAAATATAGAAAAACAATTCAGATATGTCTGGGCTGAAACTGAAAGTTCGTTTGTGACATTTCTCTGGTCACACACTGGAGTGATGTCCCCTATTTGCTGAAGTGGTATTGCCGAATATATAGAGGGATTTACCACTTGCCAGAAGCTAAGGTAGAATCGCATTTTCCTGTCGTCGGGGGAAGGGGGAAGCGGAATCAAACACTTCAGTAAACACTAGTTAGCTGCCAACAACAAATCTCCTTAGCCATAAGTCATTCGTCCCTAATAAAACAGGTATCCATCACACATTAGACAATGTCAACACCGGCAAGAAGACGGCTTATGAGAGACTTTAAGCGGTGAGTAGATCAAGAATGGTCGTGTCACTGTTAATTCTTGATGTTGGTTCGTGTGAAGCTAGCTCGCTACTATACCACCGACCCAGTGCTAGATAGCAGCTAGAGCTATGGTAAAACACACTGTCGTTATCTAGTAAGTGCAGGCATACTTAATTAACCGTAGATTGACTTCATACTTCAAAATAACATTCGCTTGATATCAAATTATTTGTGGTGATTTCGCCTTGTCTACTGGTCCTAGGACAATCAGTACGATTATTTGCTCCTGCAACCAGCCGGCAAACCACCGCCAGGCTACGTTTGACGACTTTTTAGCTAGAACGAGCTAGCCTGGCTAGCGAGCACTGTACCTCTGGTGTTGAAATAATGGTCTGGTAATGTTGCGACATGGCACTCGGGTTTAATTTAGCTAGCCGTCTAGCTTTTTGGCGTCCTAGCCGTACCAATATCTACTGGCTGGAAACTACTCAAGTATCAGCCGTTTATATGATTTCATTGAATGTGGATAGACGAAATAGTGATACGTCAACAGTAGCAAACATGGCTAGTGGTACATTAAGAAGCAGATATAACTCCTACTCTCGTGAAGATGTAAAGCACTATAAAGCACAAAATTGTTGCCTTTAGCTCATCAGAAAGGAATCATGTAGTTATTCGCATGTACATGTAGCTAGCGAGGTGTTTGACACGTGGAACTAAGCTTTCCTATGACTCCCCACTGCAGGCTACAGGAGGATCCACCGGCGGGTGTTAGCGGTGCCCCATCAGAAAACAACATCATGGTGTGGAATGCGGTCATTTTCGGGTAAGATGGCGGGGCATACTTGGTGTGTGGTCGAATAACTTGACTGTGGAGTGCACCTTGACATGATTATACTGCACCGCATAGACTCTGAGTTTGAATGCACGGACACGAACCTCAATAGACTACATACAACTGTATACAAATATTATTATACAACAGTTTTGCAAATTATAACCAAACAGAAGTCTAATGTGTCCTTTTCTCTCTGTTTACAGCCCAGAAGGAACTCCTTTTGAGGACGGTGAGACTGCAGTACTTTTTATTACTTATTATCAAACATACTACCTGAGTACATGTGTGCAAACGTACATGAATGTGAACATTAATGCATATGACTAAAGCACAGTCTGTTTCATGCTTCACCTTTTCTGTCGCAGGGACATTCAAGCTTACTGTAGAATTTACGGAAGAATACCCAAACAAGCCTCCAACAGTCAGATTTGTGTCAAAGATGTTTCATCCAAATGGTAATTTTACTGCTGTTCTGAGTTATATTTTATAACCGAAGAGGAGGAAGAGTATCATGGTGGTTAGGATGGAGGATTATGGTTTACGTTTGTGTTCTGTGCATTGTGTGTTGTATCAACAGTTTACGCAGATGGCAGTATATGCTTGGATATCCTCCAGAACCGATGGAGTCCAACCTATGATGTGTCCTCCATTCTTACTTCTATCCAGGTAGGATACGGTTCAAAGTTGTCCGGCCACTTAGAAAGACTCCTTGTAGCACCTGCAAAAGCTATTCATGTTACAAGTAAACGCTCAACCTCGGTAGAAATTCATGCTATTCAAGCACTGGCTAAGAAATGATTGCTTTACAGTGGGACAGACTTACTAGAGCTCGGCCTCTTATCAAGCCTATGGTTGTTTGTGTTTGGTAAACCTGTCCTGTTTGTAACTGTTTTGTATGTACATTGTTGGCATGTCTGACACTCCTGCCCCCATCCCTTATCACATCTCCCTGCTACCTCTTCATCCCAGTCCTTGCTGGATGAGCCCAACCCAAACAGCCCAGCCAACAGCCAGGCGGCCCAGCTTTATCAAGAGAACAAGAGGGAGTACGAGAAGCGTGTGTCGGCCATCGTAGAACAGAGCTGGAGGGATAGTTGACCACACACGCCTTCAGCTTTTCCTGGCTCTGCTGCCCTCTGTCTCTAACTCTGCTGTGTGTAACGCAGGTTTTAGTGGAGTTCATCTTCATTTGGATTTTGTTTTTTTTTCTGCCCCAACCTCCCCCTTTTCAATTTTTAAGCTTTTTTATGCACTTTACTTTCCCCCCTCTTCCCCGACTTACTATATTCTTGTTTTTTTTAAGACTTGGGTGATTTTTCTTTTTTTCCTATCCTCCCTTTTTGTTTTGGTCTATAATGGGACATTATGTGCTGAATTTCAATAGGGATGGATAATCTTCAATGACTTTGCCCCCCTTTAAACTAGCTGAATTAAATGAGGTGGACTGATTTGTGTTATGTTTGGATGAAATATCAAGTAATCATGATAATCTGATATATCTTTGTATGCCCTCCCACACCCTGTATTCCCCCTCACTCCTACCCAGTATATCAATAGATACCCTGTCTAAGTGACATTATTGGACTTTATCTTCATTCCCAGAACACAAACTTGACCTGAACCACATGATTAACCCATCTTCTTGCTGTGTTGTGAACTCTGTTACATGCATGACAGAAAGAGCGTTCCTATGTTCTTGTTATATTGTTCAGTACTCATGTATATAGGAAACAAACACATTTATGTACAGATTTTGCACTGGTTGTCCACCATTTCTTTTTTCAGCACTTGTAAATAAAAAAGGCAAAGTCTTTACTATGAAAGGATCCCTGTTGGTTGGTCATTTGTTGCGTCGCAAACATTTTCTCAAGTTGTTTATCAAGCTGGAACAACCAAAAACCCAACAATCACATAAGAATTTATCAATACTTTATTGGCAAAGATCATACATAAACACGTTACATGTACACGGAAACACATAACAACATTCATTGGAGACATGGATAGTCCAGCCATGATCCTGGGTGACACCTGATAGAACACGTGATGGCCTGTTACTATGCTATTTTTGAGTGTGACAGTCGGGACACAGGCAGGTGGAGACAAAGTATGGAGAGGAACCCTTTGGCACTTGGGATTTTATAATAGACACATGGCTGGCAGGGCTCACAGATGTTACCAGAAGGAAGCAAGAGTCAGTCTGTACAACTTACATACAATTTTCACAATGCCGAGTTGAAAAAAAACAAACATTTGACCATCTCAACAGTCATGGAAGCAGAATGAAGATATTGTCGGGGCTGAGAACCTCGACTGTGGAGACTTGAACACAAACACTGCATGTGGAAGTCCCTGCAGCCTAGATACATCATCTACTATCACAATAATTCAGTCTTTTCTGCCCCAGGTCATAGGCATTTTGTTGAACACACTTAAAAAACCATGTGTTAATTGGTACATTTTCTAGTAGACTAATGCCGTTAGGCAGTTTTACAAAATTAATGGCACTTGAAGCATGGGGACAGTCACTAAACACAGGTCAGGTCTGAATTGATACAAATATGTTTAACATATTAATGTCTCCAAATAGCAACTCTGTGTACCTGTATCTTTCAATAACTGCACACTCTTGATTTCAATGTTTTATTAGTTGAATGAAGCATGGTAACAGAATATGGCGGGCGGCAAGGATGCATGCATGATGTTGCAGTCAGTATGAACCATAGGTGTGTAAGTGCAGGGCAGTCATCTTTCATTCACGTGGGGTTGCATTGCATTATGTTAAATACACGTATGATGATGACCAGAGGGAGAACAATCTCAGTCACTGAAAAGCAACTTCAGATGTACAAAAATAACATTTGTCAAGATGTCCCTCTTTCTTCCAATTCTTAACTTTTGTCATCCAACAGCATTGATAGTAAATTGGAGTAGAAAAATACAATAAACACAGAACTGACAAGACAACAGATTGTCCAAAGGCCCAGACCAAGTAGCTACCTGTTGTAGGCTCTCTCCTTTTTAGCCCTCTCCAGGGCCTTGTCCATGGTCTTCTCGTTCTCCCCCCGACACTTGGGACAGAACCACTTCCCTTTGGGCTTGTGATGCAGTCCCACGCAAGAGAAGTGGAACCACTCTATCGGACACTCGTCGTTATCGCAGCCAATCATTTCGCCGTACGACACTTGTTCGCACAAGCAGTACGTGGGCTCGTCAGGGTCGATGGGTAGGTCTGGTGGCGACACCTCCCTCTCTGACTTGCCCTTTGACCTCTTTTTCTTCTTGGCCGAGGTCTTGGCCCTCTTCTCCCTGGATGCCCCCATGCCTGCCTCTTCGCTGTGATCCAGACCTCCGTAACTCTCCCTGTTCTCGCCGTTCTTCTGCCGCCTGGACCGCTTCCCGCTAGACTTGTCCACGCTGCCTGAGCTCGGCGTGACTTCGTCGCGGCGCTTGTCGTGGTGTCCTGCCTTGCCTGGGGTGATGGTGGCACAGGACGGAGACATCAAGGATGCCGTGGGGGTGGTTACAGACGTTGCCGTGGGGATTGTACTTTCGGGGGTCTCCTGAGTGGTGTGCAGGAGTTCTGAGTGCCAGTCCACCTGGCGGGACCTATTTTCTACCAGCTCCACCTGGGACAAGATGACACGCATGAAATGACACCATCAAGGAGTGTGCTTGCACACCAAATGCAAATATGGTGTCCTTACAACTTTCTTGTGTCCATTCTTATGGTCAATAAGCCTACACATAACCTACCATCTGACCAGCAATCTGGATCTTCTCATCTCCCAGCTCCTGGCTGCGGATCAGGGCTCTCTGAATAGCAAGCTGAAGTCGGCGCCGCTGCTGTGGGTCAGTCTCCCGGCGGTAACGCTCATAAGCATCATCCAGCTCTTGCAGCACGTCTGAGAAACGAATGAAAGCGCCTGAGAGAGCAGTACTGTCAAACAACCTAATTGTTCGTCTTAGCTTACGATGGTGCGATGGAAAAAAATCAATTATATGTGACTGTGTCTATAAACGATTCGTCAATACAGATTAATTCTGTATTCAGTCCATCTCTATACAATAACCTGAAATGGCACTGTACGTGTGTTCGTATGTTTGGCTAATTTCATAAAACGGTGTTTATACCTTGGTAGCTAGCCTAGTTAATTGAACGGTAGTTGAGGTAGCACGGGTAGCTAACTTAAGTTACCTTGATATTTGGCATCGATTTCCTTCATTAGCGACACACTCCTCTGCAGGTCGAAAGGGAGTGACTCGACCAAGTCCAGATATTCCTCCACATAGTTTGTGACGACGTGGACGGGGTCTCCATTTGCCGGGTTCAACATCTTCAGCCAGGGAGACCCGCAATGCCTGACAACAGACGCGATCAAACAAGGCCTATAACTTGCAGTGAACACGGTGCTTGAACCAAGTACTGCATACCCATGAGACTGTACGCAACCTACTGTGACTAGCTTCTAACCCAAGTAACAACAGTGCCGGGGGAACTGACATCTGAAGAGCTCGACTACACAATCTAGCTAGCCTGATAGCAATCCATATAGCTAACCATAGCCTAAACTGTAATCAAATGCACTTTAATTCCAAACTAGCAGCATATTGTAGGACTAGCTAAAGTTACATAACTGTCAAGTCTAAATACAACTTGCTAACAATCTAACCTTCATACAAATTTTGTGCGAAAATCCGCTGCCTGTTGATCATTAGACTAATGTTAACAAGATTCCTAGCTAACGCGGTAGCTGGCATAGTAGTATCTTGCTAATCTAGCCTAGCTGTGGTTCGCTTGCTAGAAGTTAACGTTAGCTACTGACTGATTCAAGTAGCGTACGTCTGAACGTTAATGAAATAAATGCATGAAAGCCAAATTGTCACCCATAGATACCTTTCAAATAGTACTTCAAAGTTGTTTACAGCTACTAGACATCCAGTCCATAAATCCGGTGAAGGTGCATCTGCCCTGCGTCCCTCGTTCAGCGTGGACGGAGGACGGCACTAGTGAACTACGTAAGCGCCCTAAACTGTTATGTTTATCCGATGTCCCCCTCTGGCGGTTCATGAAAAATAAAGACTGACACGTCTTCTAACATCAACAGCTGAAATATACTGTATGTTGTGCTAATGTTGGACTAATGTCTGTTGTTGTAAATGTCTCAAGTGTTGCAGTAGTAAAGCTTGAAACGAACCCTTTTGAAGAAAATGAACTCCTGGTGAAATCATTTGATGGATGTCAATCAAAGGAAATCACCATTTCACATAAGACACATTGAATGTGAGAACTTAACCCCACCATCGCTATATTATATTTATGATAGAGTATGACTGTGTTTAGTGGAACATACTCTGAAGTTTAACAATGAGATTTTTTTTCAACTAAGACCTATTTTAAACAAATTGCCAAGTGCATATTGATACAGATTCAGGCATTTGAGAAGGGAAACAACTTTATTTTATCTTACAATTATATAAACAAAACAGAAAATTACAGAAACTAACTCCGTATTACATGAAACAGTTGTGGCTTATGTTGTTATGTTATGTACCACTTTTTCTGATCAAAATGGGCCTAAACCTGATCTATTCTCTGAACAGTGAGAATAGGTTTACAGTTCCTATAGAAGGCGAGTGTGTGTGTGTGTGCTGTACAGGGTCTGGACATATAATTGTGAGATTATACAGTGTGTACGCTGGACGGTCAGTACTCTCCCTCAAAGAGAGCTCTAAAGGCTGGGCTGATTTCCTGCAACATGTCCGAGGTGGTGGTGGAACGGCCATGTTTGAGGAAGGCCTGTCTGTTGCATTGCCTGGTCAGAGTCGTGGCCCCCCATGCTGCCACAAGAGACGGACTGAATCTGCTGCTGAGGGAGGGAGGGGCCGGGGAAAAAGAGAAACGTCAACGTTAGAGAACCAACAAGACAAAAAAATACTGAATTGATGAGGCTTTCACAAAACACAATCGGAATGTATTAAACTGCTGCTATTAAACATAAAAGTACCTGGTGGAAAGGTTTGCAGAATTGGCGTAGGCCCAGTGTGCCAGCACACCTAGTGACCCGGACAGGAGGTCCCCTTGGCCCCCACACCTCCTCCCACTGCCCTCCTGGCTGCATGAAATCACTAACCGCACCAACACACACAGGACAGTCAGACCCCTCCGTAAATGTGTGTGCGTTTGAGTGAAGAAGTGAATATTAAATGCAAGCAACAGACTGCGTAGGTATTGAGCCACTGACCCTGGCTGCCGTCTGTGATGAGATCCTTCTCTCCTTTCAGCACCACTGTGAGGTTGCCCATAGCAACACTGAGTTGCATGGCATTCGAAAGAAGATCACTGCCATCTAGGGGCAGATGGATCTGTGAACACACAATACAGTTGACCAACGACATATGCTTTTGCTAGGCCAAGGTAATTGACTGAATCATGCCACCTTCACCCACCACAGCCTCGTACAGCCTGGTAAACTCCATATAGTTGGGTGTGAGAATGCCCTTTTGGTAACCATGGATCACAGATGGATACTCAGTGACCAGCCACAAGCCATCCTGTTGGAGGTAAACACCTTCAATCAAATGCCTTGAAAAATACAGAAATTACCCCTTTTGTACAAGCGGGATTTGACGGTGCACTTACTGCATCAATGACTATGGGGATATCTCTTGCCTTGGACTTTTCTATAACTTCCTAAATATGAAACAAAAGAATAAAACAGTTTGGGGCAATTAAACGTATCACATTGAGCATATATCCCAGAATGCAGTGTATTTTGATAGAAAAGAGAGTAGGCCTACAGTATGTGCATGAGTCACTCCCATACCCTGGCAGCGTTTAACAACATGGGGTCCCTCCCCAGCCCTGGCCCCACCACCAGGGCATGCAATCTGGGCAACCACTTCTCAATCTCCTCGACAACATTAGGACTGTCTCTGCAAACACACAGATGCACAGGCTTTACTTAAAACTGCATTAAGAAATACATGCAAACACACTGCACGCTAGCCTCAATGGTATTTCCACCCCTCAAAAAGAAAATCCACTAACTCACAAAAATGTTGTAATTGAAGTGTACTTAAAATGGAGAATTTGGAAAAAAGAGCATATATGATCCATAGCATTCCTCCTGGCTGTTCCAGTGTCGCATGGCATACTTACAGGACAGGGTGGACTATGAGCTCTGGGCTGTAGGACTTGATGACAGTGGCAGCATCTTTGGAGCAGAAGACATGAGACAGGTCGGCCCCCTGGAAGCACATAGAAAAAGAAGCAGTTTGCAGAGTAACATGGTTAACCTATTATTCATGATAAACATGACAGTGTGTGTATGTACACACTTACCACTTTCAGGGCAGAGATAGCAGCAAAATAGGGTGCACCTGTGTACCTTCATATGCCGTTTTCGTTCAAGAGAGGTTGGAAGGAGTTGGAGGAAAGATAAGCAAATAAGATGTCGGGAATATAAAATGGGACTTGATTTAAGAAAAGAGGATGCATATAAACTAATATTTTTGTGAGAGATAAGACAGAGCCTACTCTTGACAGCCTCCGATAATCCCTATTCGACCATCCTGGCCTTTGTGCTTTTTAGACGTCAATGGAGGAACTATACTCTTAACCAGTGGGAGAATATCATCCATGCTTCTGTGTGGTGTGGACACCAAGGTGCCTGAGAAGAAAGGGATTCATATGTTCAGAGGTTCGTTGGGTCAAATCTAGGTATGCATTTTTTGACGTACATTTTGTTTGGGGAGTTGGACACATCAAAAAGGCCAAAAAAATTGGTTTCGGATCCCCCCACCCCCCTTCCATTACACAGACAAAAAAATTGCTGATTGCCTCATCTCTCAGTTGAACCGGAAGGCGAATGAAAGTTTGTACTCTGGTGGTTTTAACTTCTACCATTTCACAATTACTGAGGCCACTTTGCCTAATCACGGAAAACGTATCTTGAATCATACTTTCGGCGCCTAGCTTGATCACGCCGGTGGCGTGTCCCTATCCTTGCTTGCTGTCTCATGATTTCAGAGTCTGTCTCTTGGTAAATGGGACAACGTCATTGCCTTGTCTTTTTCTATACAGCCGCCCCTTGCCATTAACTTTGCGCAATCATGACAAAAGAGAGAGACTGTTGCCAGCTGCAGCGCACTAAAACGGACATTGTTGACTTCATGATGGAAACATTAGGTTCGCTTGGTTACGGTTCCTATTAGTTTGTCCAGGCAGGCAAGACTCCGTCAACCGTATTTGAGGCATACCTGCCATTGGGCATAAAATGGCCCATAGCAAAGCGATTTATTTAACGTATATATAACCTAGTCGTCAAAAATAGTCTATCGGTAGTTTGATCAGATAATGGCGGTCTCCACTTTACCTTTCTTATTATTATAAACAAATGTCACCGCAATCAACAAAAACATGGATGAAACTGCCACCATCCAAGTCCCGTGCTGCATGCTGCCATAAGTGTTTTCTATTGCTGCGGGCTATTGAAACGATTCTTACCTACACAAAATTTCTGAGTTATTGTAACGAGGGCACACCGACTTAAACGCCTCAACTTTTGTAGAATCATAAAGGCTGCTGCTGCTGCAAAGACGGGATAATTATTATGGCGAATTCGGGTTGCGTTCCATTCGTGAAGTAAGAACCTAATCTACAAATTAAAATGATGCAACAATGTATACTTCGGCACTATCTCTGTAGCTTCTCTGTTGTTTTGTGAAAGTGGGATTTTCTTTAAACGAATGTCCTCTAAAAACACAATCACGATGTTATTTCTGTGGATCAGAAGGGGGACGAGGAAATAGTTTTCTGAAATGGAAGCTATCCCAGATCATGACGCGTGGTTACGTGACCCTTAAAGCAACAGATGACTAAAAAACATGATCTGAAATACCCTACACGTAGGTTATCACCTTATAAGATTTAAATTAGCCCTCATAGTTTCCGATGTGTAAGAAAGAGAGACTCTTATCAAAACAAAATGATTCAACCCTTATTTAATATTAAAAGTGTGTTTAGTTCCACACTATAAAGGAACTTCTGGAAACCCAACTGAAGTTCAACAAGTGGAACTGGAACCCAATGGACAGACCAACTCAAAAAGTGGGTGGACAGAACACCAGCTAATCAAAGGGGGAAGTACCTATGTCATTTAGACAAGGTGGCTTGCTAGTTGACACCACTTTGATTGTTTTGCTTTGTTGGCTGAGTTTACAGACAATGTACATATAAAGTAATGTTATCAATCTAAAACTAACATGTTTTTCAACCGGCGGCTTGCACACTCGCTTTCCGAGGTTGCTTTAGTAAGCTAAAACTAGGAAAGAGGAGTGAGTTCGGATCACCGCAAAGAACCATGCCCGAGCTATCTAAGATGAGGAAACCCGACGTTAAGGTTGTCATCCTGGGGGACATGAACGTCGGGAAAACGTCTCTTCTTCACAGGTACACGGAGAGGCGGTTCAAAGACACAATCAGCACTGTTGGAGGGGCTTTCTTTCTCAAACAGTGGGGACCCTACAACATCTCTATATGGGATACTGCAGGTAGCTATTGTTATCGAACAAGTCGAACAACTTTGTCGCTCATATTTTTGAAACCTAAACATTTCAAGTCACACCACCATACTAGGTGTAGGCTAACCTTGATGTACCGTGCACATACAATGTTCAACCATCGATGTTCTGTTTACCTAGAAACCGTGACTTTTTTGGAGGCGCTGTTTTATTGGGTTAGTTCGGATGAAAAGCACAAAAAAATAATATTCTCAATTTACATGTAGGCCTATCGCATGTTGTGTCCTATTGTTGCATATAGACGTGTGAAACCACAACGCGTTTTTGAAAGTGTGAGCACAACTTTTTATTTTTATTTTTTAAATACAGACCTATTCTCTATTGGCCATATTGGCCCGACATATTTGGGCTTCTCAACAACATAGAAAACTCGAGACATTGTTTGAAAGTAGAAGCAATGAGAGTTTTGTGTCAACAAGGATTTATGTAGGCAAAGTCCTTTTCAATCCACATGGCCAAAAGTGACCTTAAGGATTTTCTGAAATACACTTAATTTGAGATTTATATTAATTAATTTCACGTAACGTGGACCATGCTGGCCAGAGATTAGGTCAAAATAAGAAAGACTGGTCGCTTTTATCTAATACTATTGTTAGACATGTTTTAGTTTTGCTGTGAAATTGGCACTTTCTATCAGAACACGAGTTAAACATGTTTATTGGCTGCTATTTGACCTGATTTCCAGGCCCATCACATATTTGGGGTATTTGGCCTTGCTAGTCAACTAGTAACCTATAATAACTTCTTATCTCAATTCAGTCTTTGGACCGAGTTAAACATACAGTAGACATACAGGGCAGATCAGTAGCCATAAGCCTAGTCAATACTTTCTTGCTCAGTTTGCTAACATTACTATTGGGCCTAACCACATAGGAAACTACTATTGTTAACCACATATGCCAGTGAGAGAGTACACCCTTAGGTTCATTGGCTTCAGTGGCAATGTAGGTGAGATGGAGATGGAATAATAGTTAGAGAGATAAAGGAGAACTGAGTCACCAGAGCGATATTTCCCGTCTTTGCTCATATGCAGCACACTTTGTCCTACTTCACTGCTTCTAACATTAGCATAGCATACAGTCACTGGGTCAAAGCACAATAGGAAATCACTCAGAGTGAACCAGTCAAAGGCTTATATCCTGTTGGTTATCTAGCCACAAGTCTTCCATGCACTTATTGTGTCCCTTATTGTAAATGAACATGTTACCAGTATCATAGTTAATTGTTGTTAGGATGTTCTTGTTGTTAAACTTATACGTGGGCGCATTTGATCTCATATGTCCTGTGCCATCAGTCCTGTGATCCTATCACTGACGTTGACTATCTCTCAGCTGATTGGGTCAGCAGATGTCACATGATCAGTCACATGACGACTATGCTTGTCATCTGAGCAACGTTTCCAGTCTTCTCCTTTTTTTGTAGTTTCTACAGTGCTTACTCACTGTGAAGGGATGAGGTTTTGAGGAGTGTTTTTCTGGCTTGCTGACCCTGTCTTACTCTTGTTGATGACACTGCAGTACTGAAATACAGCTAATGACTCTAACCATGGGTCTTATCCAAGCGTTACACACACTTCTCAGCCTCGCATAACCTCAAAGCTCACAAATGTTATGTGAAATTCATGTGAATGCTTCACATTGTATCTTTTGTGGCTCATTCTTCTTGATTAGACTGGGTTTACATTTCAATGGGTCCTAAACATTGAAATGATTCAATTGTATGCGTTGGGACCTGTGAACCTTTGAATTAGATTTTGGACAATGTCTCATGTACTTTGGGAATTCTGCTCATACTGTGGCTGCTGTAAACAGCAAGAACAATGGTTTCTCTGAGTTTCTTTTCCCCCCAGACCAGCTTGGTCTCTTCTGATACACATGAGGTCACAACAGACCTCAGAAACAATGACTTCCTCTATGTTTGGACCACCGGCTCACACTACATATTCTTGCTTTATTTGGCCTGTTTCATTCCAATCCAAATGTCCCTTCATTATGTCTACATTATTAACATGCAAATCTTTCCAAGTAGATGCTTATGGCAAACCGTTGTGTAACTTTTGCATGGAAGAATAATCTTTTTTTGGGTGCATTTTTCTGTTTGTTTTTATCCCAGGTCGAGAGCAGTTCCACGGCCTGGGTTCTATGTACTGTCGCGGTGCAGCAGCCGTCATATTGACGTACGATGTTACCAACTGGCAGAGCCTGGCTGAATTAGAGGAGCGCTTCCTGTCGCTCACAGACACAGCCAACCATGACTGCCTCTATGCCATTGTAGGAAACAAAGCCGACCTCACCGACCCCAGGGCCCAGTTTGTACAGGCCACGGACGCCTCGAGGGAGGGTCGCGACCAGGGCGAGGGTGGAGAGATGGGCCACAGGGTTTCCTCTGCATGTCCCGCCCCTCCAGCCTCCCCACCCTCCTCCCCCGTCTCCAACTCAGGTGTGGCGGTCCACGAGCAGGTGAGCCGTGACGATGCCCTGGCTCTGTATGGAAGGGTGCTACGGTATAAAGGCCTGGATGAAAAGACCAGTCTGCCTGCTGAAAAGATGTGTTTCGAAACCAGCGCTAAGACTGGCTACAACGTAGACTTGCTGTTTGAGACACTGTTTGACCTGGTGTTGCCCTCCATCCTGAGGAAGAGAAACGAGGCACAGGTATCGCCCACTGTCGACCTGGAGGACTCTGGCGGTTCCAACGGCAAGAGAGCCAGGACTTCCTGCTGCTGACATCCCACCTTCATCTGCGGAGGTTTGGGGACTGTCAGAAATGGGGGGGGGACTGTTGGAACAGTCTAGAAATGCATCCTGCTTTCCAGCCTACCTAGAAGTCACACTCTCCAAAATCACATGACTAAAAGAACAGATGAGCTTACTTCTTAAGACCAGTATTTGAAATCCAGTCCAATCTGATCAGTGATTACTCCACCGGCAGGATGGTTGCAGAATGCACCAAAAAGAGACTGTTGCCGTGGACTGAGAAGAGCGTGAAATCTGTTGGGCTTTTGGAAGATTTGCCCATTTTGACTGTTGATAGAATTACAGACCAATCAAACACAAATTAAGCAACATATTTTGTTATTGTTCGGCACTAAAATGTGTTTAGAGGGGATGGGAAATATGCTACTGATACATGTGCAAGAATGACGCATATCAAAATAAATCACTGTAAAGTTTGTTGATGTTGTGAGGTCTTTAAATGACAATGTTATAGGTTCCTTTGTAACCCTGATTGCACATGGTTCTGTTACTTTGCTCGGCACAGATGGATGAGTAAATGCATACCAATCAGAATGTATTGTATTGATTCCTTGTATACATTTATTTGACAGCTATTCTCCAAAGTTTGCAATGTTTGAATCACGTTGTCATGCCTTATCACAGATTCATAATAAAGGTTTTTAAGTGACGTTTCATTCGCTCAATAAGGAGATGAAAAGTGAATCAAAAACACCCAAACAACATTTATTTATTCATAAACATTTATTTTGTTATTGTTCAATTACTGTAAAATGTCAATGGATTCATATCACTCTATGGGAATTAAACAATATTTCATGACACAAATGGGTAATCTGCAATGGTGAATGCTTGGTACAACATTGTACTTGGACAGAAGTGTTAAAAGCTATATAGAGTCAAGCATGTAAACTCAATTTTTAAGTGGCACAATTCGACAACTTCTGCCAATTCACAAAAGTATACTGAACTAGATCAGGGCTGCTGACAAAGTAAAACACAGCTTTAATCACAAATCGGAGATTAGACCTTTGATCAAGCTTGTTTACATTCGCGTGTGCTGTTTCAGCTCTCGCTGTTTGCGGAAGAAGAGTTGCAGAAAGGACAGATGTTGTGTGGCGTACGTTTGTGGGCAGGATGGGGTTTCACCAACATTTCTCTTTCTGAGCATGAAAATAAAATCAAGATCATTTCGAAGATATAAATACAGGACAATCAGTGCATTTTGCATGTGAAAAACAAATGTATATATGCCAAGGTTACAAAGTTACCATCAGTGTTTCCTTTTGAGAGTTCTTCCTGCTTCAAGTGATTATAAACAAACACAAGGCTGCAGTTTGTTAGTGGTATTGTCTAATGCGCTGCACCTGAAGAAAACATCAGCATACTATATAAAAGAGTAGTGTTCAAAGCAGTGCATACACATGGGCATCTTTGGTTTATTCAGCTGTATGTTCTAAATGTGGTCAGTTAAACATTGTTGGTGTATAACATAGTTGCTGAGGTAATAAGTTAGAGAGAAAGCACCATATCAAATATATCAAATGTAAAATAAAAACACTGGCAAAACATTAATCTTGTATGCAATTGTATCGCTGTTGTTGACTTCAGGTTGGACTTTTTTATCTACAGGGGACTAAGGCTCTGCAAGCCTCATCATTTACACAGTCCTGGGGTCTACATGCAGTGTTGGAGGAGCAGGGTGGAAGATTTCACCAGTCACTGACCTCAGCCCAGCTTTTAGACCTCCCTCTGTTTGATAGGCACAGATCTAGGATCTGATTTAGTCCTAACAAACTAGTCCCTCGGGCAACAACCAGCCCAGAAGGATACACTGTCACAAGATATCATATCACTAAGGCACTCTCAACCGAACTGACATCACAGGGTCAAACGTTTAGATAGGAGGTGCGGATAAGTCTTTGGTCACAGGTTCTTCATGCAGACCTGGCAACGGCTGATGCGAGAAAGCAGCTGGCCAGCTTTTAAGGTCTCGGAGGCTGGTTTCTCCTGGAAGGACTGGTCTATGGAGGTCAACCAGAAGCTCAGCTTGTTGGCAAAGTAATGACAGGTGCCCTTGGCACCGTTGCACTCGATGAACGGCGTGGTGCGGAAGTCCTCCAGGCAGGAGCCTGGAGACGACAGGGACTGGCCGCCGCCCTGGTCACCTGATGACGTGTGCTGGGAGAGGAAATTGAGGTTCGTAAGATAGATGAAAGGGTGATAGAATGAGGGAAGATGAATTAGAACAAACCTATGGCATAAGCAATCAGTATTGGCGTAAATCAGTCAAGTTATGCCTGTACAATTTAGTAGGTGTCTGGAGTCTATGCCTGTAGTCAGCTTGTATCTGTGTTCCTTCCATACAGGGAGTAGAAAACGTACCAATATGAAGGAGTAGCCAATCCAAAGGCTCCGCCAGCCCGCAGGGCATTGTGGGATGGTTATGTCCTGGCTGTGGACAGCAATGGCAACCGACGGAGCTTCGCACACGCTACAGCGGCTGATGTAAGGCTTGATCTCCTCCTCCTCCACTGGCATCATGGGCAGAGGCGCGGTGGTGGACAGCCAATAGGATTTGTCATTGCGGCTGGCGTAGTAGCACACGTCCCCAGGGTTACAGTACAGGAAGGGCATGGTGTTAAACCGTGGCAAGCAGGAGCCAGCCAGACCTGCAAGTTAATCAAGCAATCACTGACCCTTTTGATTTAATCATGATAATAAAATAATGCAATCTGAAAAGGTGCGAGTTGCAATCAGTTAGAAGATAATGGCTTTTGTCATGTGTTGTCTTATGTGTGTGTTCTAGACTAACCCAGGTCCTGGTTGTGGGCCTTTTCCTGGCCCTCAAAGTATAGCAGACTGTACCCATCCCACAGTTTGGCCATGCCGTCTGGACACATAGTTGTCTGATCTGATTGGCTATGCTTCACCAGCAGGTAACCAACACTCACACTGCGACCAGGCATGCCGGGTAACCCAATGATACCAGGGCTGCCACGGTAACCTAAAGATGAGAAAGGAGTTTGTGTGAAACTGAAATGAAATGGACTCTCACACGTTTATTTGAATTTCATAGCTATTCTCAGCCGACCCAGGTCATATGCAGAGATAATCTGTGATATCTATCTAGTATCCATTATAGTTGAATTAATATATTGATTTTAAATTGTCTACATGAACAGTTTTGGATGGACCCATTTGCTTCCCTGGAAGGGTGAGACGAATCACTTGAAATAACAATAGCAAAAAATAGCTGTGGTCTTCAGATTACAATCTAGTCTAAACCTTCTGCTAAATGACTGTGACCCAAGCCCTGGGCTAGACACAAGATCCCTTCCCTCCTCTCCTAAAATCTTAATCCGGACCCTAATTCCCCTAATCCTGGTATAGCCTGCAGCACAGGAACCAGTCTGAACCTACCTTCCTGGCCCTGCAGACCAGGCCGTCCCGGTGAACCTAACTCTCCACGGAATCCTGGGGTACCTGGTCGACCCCCTACTCCTGGCATGCCCCTTTGCCCCTGGGGACCTATCAGCCCTGGTGAGAGACATTAAAAGAGAGAGAGACCCAGAGAGAGAGACAGAGAGGTTATGGTTAGGAATGAGGCTGATCTGGAAGCATTTGGGATGAAATAATAACACATCTGCAAGTGAGAATACCTGGATTTTAAGGGTTGCATTAAACAGTAAGTAATCGACCAATGAGGCATCGCTATCTGAACTAACCTGGATTTCCAGGGGGTCCCTTTGGCCCTGGTTCCCCAGATGAACCGTCTGGTCCCCGGATGCCTACTGGCCCCGGGGGGCCCTTCTCTCCTTGCATTCTAGGGGGCAGTGGGATGGGGCCCTGGTTACCTGGGGCACCAGGGAAACCTGTAGAGCCAGAACAACACAGTTTTAGTAGTTAGTTATACTACATAGGTATAGAATATATTGGTTTTCTTCATGGTTAGTGGCATAATTTACCAGTCGGTCCAGTGTTTCCTTTCGGACCGCTTGGTCCTGGGTTGCCCTGGATACCTGACCTTCCAGGAAGTCCCATCATTCCTTGCTCTCCTTTTACTCCTGCAGGACACGAGGATGTCAAATTAAAAGGAGTAATTTACAATGTACAAATACATTTCAACTGGAAAAACACCCAAAATGTTGATAGCCAGATCAATGTATGAACTGTTTATAACCATATTTTCTCATCCCACCTTTCTTCCCAGAAACTCCACTCTGCCCTCTGTACCCTTGCGGTCCTTGATCTCCTTTATGGCCTCTATGACCAGGGAAACCTGGGAATCCACTCTGACCATAAACACCTTTCTCTCCCAGTGGGGAGGGCTGGCCTGGAACACCCCTCTGGCCCGGGAAACCTGACAGACACCATAGGAAGAGTTCAGTTGAGTTCACTGCTAAGGATCTTTGCTTCCTAAGCCTTCTTCAGGGTTACACTGTCACCTGGGCTGCCCTGTCGGCCGGGAAACCCGGGGTCTCCAGAAGGTCCGGGTCGGTCTGGGGTCCCTTCTGGACCTTGGGGCCCACTGAAACCAGGGGGGCCAGGCTGGCCCTCATCACCTGAAAAGAGGGTGGGGACAAGGACACAGATCATCATCTTAACAAGGCATTAAATGTATCAGGGAGGACATTCTGAGATCTTTTATAACTATAGTTGGGGAACTGAAATGCTCTTACTGTCTGTTGCATGATATTTCTGCTTATCATACATTAGTCAGCTAGCTACTGCATTTGCGATGTCATTGTTGCACTGTAATAATTGCTCTGTAGAATAATTGCAGTGTATAGTGCAGTGTAGTATTATTCTTGTTCACCACGCCTGCTAGCTGAGGTGTGGTTACTGCAGTGTTGCTAGTGAACACTGTTACTTGACTCTGACCACCAAAATATTCTAGAACTTTACACTTCTGATCCTTGTCCTTCTGCTGTATTGTCTACATACACTATTTTTTATGTTGCTTTAGATAAAAAAACATGTCTTCATTCCCAGACAATTTCCATATGAACATTGTGGTTCTGTACTAGGCTGACCTGATGTCTGGATCTCTGGGCTTCAGTTCACAGATGCAGGAAGAAAGACTAACCTGGTGGACCTTGGGCGCCTTTCTGGCCTACAGTGCCAGGAACACCCACTTCTCTGTTGGGTTCTCCTGTCTCTCCTTTCTGCCCGCTGGGGCCAGTACGGCCAGCTGGTCCATACGTGTCCAGACCTGGCAGACGACAACAAACTCACTGGTGAAGGAGACACATTGCCTATTATGTTTCCTAATACGTGGCTCCTCTCCGGTTTGATTTCATTTGGATGCCAGTCAAAGCACGGAATCACCAGGTAGGGAGTCTGCAGAGCAATAATTGTTATGACACCCAGTGCGTCTCTGAGTATGTGTTAGGTTGAGCTGTGATTAGGTAAAGTTCTCACCTGTGCAGAGAAACGTTATAGAAAAGTCCATGAAAAGATATGTATGTCAAAGCATGGGACTAATTAATACACACACATATATCTATATAAAAATGTAAATGAACGTGTATAGTTTGGTATAGCCTGGATTGTTCAGAGTTGTTTTCATGAACACCAGGAGTTCTACCTGCAATGCCAGGAATGCCCTTCTGACCCTTCAGACCGTCCAATCCAAATATTCCTTTGAGACCAGGGAAACCTGCAGACAGCAGAGTGTAGTCAGACAGACACACAGCGGACAGTACTGCACATGGGGTGCCTTTGACCGGGTTGTGTGTTACCAGTTTGTCCGGGGAAGCCAGGTAGTCCATGTGTCCCAGGCTCTCCGGGGGCACCTGGCCAGCCTTTCTGACCTTGGTTACCAGGGGAACCTTGCTGTCCGTCAGAGCCTGGAAACAACAACAAGAGTTTGATTCCAGGAACAGTCAATTATGCTGTAAATAAATGCTCAGGTTAGACAAAAGGTCATTTGAAGTGCCAGACTTCCTCGATGTTCTCGTGAAAGAAAATCCTGGTTAGTGAATGGAGAGGAAGTCTGATTATGTCATACCAGGCAGTCCTCCTTCACCAGGCTCCCCCTGGACCCCCTTTATGCCCTCGATGCCATGGAAACCAGAGCTTCCCCTGTCACCTGTCTGCCCACCAAAACCCTTCTGGCCTACAGAGGGAGACAGAGAGCGTCAGCGACAGGCTTTTTAAATGTATGCCAACCTCAGTGATTTCATGTGAAAAGAAGGCTACAAAAACAAGGTCATGGGCAGGATGGGTCTTTTCTGTACGTAAGCGTACCTTTTGACCCCTTGAAACCGAGCTCTCCCCTCAGTCCTGTGGATCCAGGAAGATCCATCCGAAGACCCTTCTCACCTGAAAAGGCAATTTAGATAACAAACTTCAACAAACGGTCCTGACTGTTTGCATGTTGTATGTGTTTTGAGAAAGGGGTTGTACCTTTGACACCCTTTAGACCTGATTCTCCTGTGTGTCCATATGAGCCAGAATGTCCTTTATCTCCCTGAGAACAAACAGAACAAGGTAAGTGAGTTGGTTTGTGTGTAACTGATTAACTGGTTTGCTGGCAGGCTTGTCAACAGGTCCTGTGACATATTCAAAGTCAACCAGGTAGTTTATCTCGGTACCCCTGAACCATCTTACCCTGTGGCCAGGCATGCCCTGGAAGCCTAAAATTCCTGGGGGTCCAGGTGTTCCGGGCAATCCCTTAGGACCAGGAAGTCCCTGTGCCCCCGGGTCGCCCTGTTGACCCTTTACATCGCTGGGATCTCCAGGGAGACCGTGGAAACCCTCCCGCCCTGGAACTCCGGGAAAACCTTTGGGACCTATGAAGGAGAGGAAGATGGGAGAGGTGGATGAGTGGGGAAGGGGGGGGGGTGGTGGTGGTAGAAGGCATATGACACGTAGTAAAGGAGGAGGTTGTTAGACAGAGAGAGGAGCGCATGTTTGTGTGTGCATTCCAGTGCGAGACCTCTGATGCCAGTGAAGCCTGGATCTCCAGGATTTCCAAAGTCGCCCTTGGCTCCCTTCATGTCTTTAATGATTTGGCGCGGAATGTGAGGCTTCTCGCCTGGCGGCCCACGGAGACCTCGGTCACCTAGGAGATGCACAGGATAGCGGACTTGTCATTCATACATCATGTGGGCCTCTTTATTTACCCAGTCTATGAATTCATTATTGATCAAGCATTGGAAAGTAAATAACCCTAAGCATTGTCAGGCTGGAGGTGAAGGGATCTTCCAGTATTGAAACAGGGCCATTAAGTTCTGTCTCACCTTTGGTTCCAGACTGGCCGTCGGTGCCCTTGTAGCCTTTCTGCCCAGGTAAACCTGGCACTCCCTTAGTCCCAGAGAAACCCTTCGGCCCCAAGTCTCCTGGCCTACCTCCGAAGCCGGGCATGCCACGGGTCCCCTTGACACCTGGAACAAAAGATGACACCACCAGCATTATTCACTGCCTTGGTCCTGGGTTCGATATCTGCTGGCGGCCTTCTCCGTATCCAGGTACTCTTGGGCCTTTTGGATTGGAGTTAGCATGTTAGCTCTCCGGGCTTGTTTGGCTTTCCTTAGCAAACAACCCTATATACAAACATGTAGAACAGATCCCTCTCCTGCCCATGCCTTGATGAGTGCTTGGGCTTGGTCCCCCAGGCCTTACTGAGGTGTCTGCACAGGAAGATTAATCAAGATGGATGCAGAAGTACATTTCTCTGGCGTGTGTGTGTGTGTGCGCCACCCCTCGCTACATGTGTGTTCCATTCCTCTTCTTCCTCAGTCCCCATCCACAAGCCTGCTCTGTCTGTAAGTGACCTGCATTGCTATTTTCAGACAATATTATTGCATGGTACCTTGTCTTTAGTGTAAGGGCAAGAACCTACCCTTCAATCCTGGCAGACCTGGATTCCCAGAGTAGCCTGGGTTTCCTGGGTCCCCCAGGGACCCATCCAGGCCCTTGGGCCCCTCGTCTCCAAAACCCCCTTGGCTCCCTTTCGGTCCTCTTGAAAGTCCTGGGCTTCCAGGATCCCCCTGTGCGCCCCTCTCCCCAGTCACACCTGATACAAAAACAGACATCCACGTACATCCACTGGGTGTTAGTTGTATGGCCTGGAACAACTGAAGGCTGTGTGGCAGTATGTGTGTTCTTGACCTGACCTGGTTGTCCAATGACTCCAGAGGGCCCTGGAAGGCCTGGTTGTCCTGGTACACCAGGAAATCCATATTTCCCAGCAGATCCTGGTTTGCCCTCCTCCCCCTGCAGACCTGGAGGACCTATCTGTCCCTTAAAGCCAATCATGCCCGGCATGCCACCCATCCCTTTAAGGAAGAGAAAAGGGGAGAGGGGAGGGTACTTTACACTTTACACAGCAATACAAAACATACATACACAGTACATTTACAAGGCTGACGTTATAAACAAAGGTCACTGGCATGTTTCCTTGATGTTGCTGACCTGAGAAGCCCTTAGTGCCAGGGTCTCCTGGGAAACCTTTAAACCCCTGCTGGCCAGGTGGGCCAGGCTCTCCAAGAGATCCAGTGGAAGCCCCAAAGATCTCCCCATGAGAACCCTTCTCCCCGGGATCACCGTCTCGGCCAGGACGACCTGATACTCCTGGAGATCCCACCGCACCCTTTGACCCAGGCTGGCCCAGGTCCCCGCGTTGGCCGACAAAACCTGACCAAAACCGAAGAATTGGTCAAAAACCGTCAAATCTGGCCAGCGGACTGAACTAAAACACGTACAGTTGTATTGTTCTATTTCTTGAATGTTCTGTCGGCTATACCTGGTCTTCCTGGTTGCCCTCCTCTGCCTTGTTCTCCTGCCTCACCCTTGGATCCTTCCTCCCCAAAAGCACCAACTGAGCCCTTCGCTCCTGGAGGGCCTGTGATAGGAGCAATGCAGTTCAATACTGACGTAGATGTTGTCTTGAAACATTTCCCAGTAGTATTATTAAGTGATTCCTGTGATTTTTTGTTCAGGAAATGTGCCTGCTCTTGCTCGTATCACCTGTGATTCCTTCCAACCCAATTGGTCCAGGCTGTCCGGATGGTCCAGGGGGACCTGGGACAGCATCACAGTCGCCTGAGTAAAAAAAGAAAGAAAGAACACAAGATGAAATGCAATTAACAGACAGTGCAAGCTGTTTCATTGGTTCCCAGTCGTTCTGACTGTCATCGCAGCAGTGGTGGGAGGGTTGGTCGATGGAAGTCTCTGTGAAGCCACATCACATTCTGCACTGTGGAACACTGTGTCAGTGGGAGTGCTCGCTTGCTTGTGGGAAGTTCTGTTGCCTTGCGTGTGTGGTAGCGTTCACAGCAAAGCAATAACATTAACCAATCCAAATCAAACGAACAAGTGACCTTACAGACAGGACAAGAGGGAGACACACAGTACATATCATGCACTAGACTCAAACAATATGAAGTTTAGCACAAAGACTCGCTGAGGGGGGTTCTGAAATAATTGAAGGGCTTTTCTTCCAGCTACCTGTTGCATCCTGTCCTCCATCTCCTCTGGGTATACAGCTTCCTTTCAATGTCAAATAAGAGAAGGAAGGAGGGAGAGAGGGAGGGAGGGAGAGAAAGGGGGAGCCGGAGAGAGAGGCATTCGAGACAAGTTAGGAAAAGCAGAAGCATTAACTCAAACAAGCTCCCATCTTGGCTGGTTTGGTGGATGCAGAGAAGACATCAGGGTCATCATAGAGAGAGACAAGGACAAACAGAGAGAGAGCGAGAGTGAGTAAGAGAGAGGGGGCAAGAAATATGGAGAGACAGAGAGAGAGTTTCAGGGAGAGAGCTGAAGAAACAAGCCAGGGAGAGAGCTAGAGACAGAGCTAACACAAGTGGTCAATGATCCTGCTGTTTACCAAACAATAAGATACACGTCAAAGACGGATAGAAGAGGAGAGAAAAAAAGGTGTGACTGACACACCTGGGATCCCAGGAAGTCCAGGAACACCGTTATATCCTGGTTCTCCGGCATCGCCTGGCAACCCTGCGATGCCCTTAGAAGACCCTAAAACCCTTCCGGGTTCACCAGCTTGCCCTTGCAGACCAGGAGGTCCTGGCTGGCCTTGGAAGCCTTTAGCTCCTTGTTCTCCAACAGGACCCTCGCCCTAGGACACAGAACACACACACTCAGGCCTAGATCCCATTTGCCCAGAGTGTGGATGTGCGTCTATGTGTACGTACAGTGTGTGATGCACGAGAGTGCGTGCGTGTGTGTATCTATAGAATTGTACCGGAGTACCACGAACACCAGGGAAGCCAGGACTCCCAATCCGCCCTGGGAGCCCCTGGAACCCTGCCTGGCCAGCAGGGCCTGGATCCCCCGGGTCACCAGAATAACCTGGAAGATGGCAACACAGATTCTGCTGAGGTCCCAGCCTACACTCTCCCACATATTACCGCCAATGTTTGTGGAAACCTTTGAATAATTCTCAATGGTTTGAACGAGCATATTTCATTCGGAAAGTGATGAAAGAGGCTCCAGTCTAGACGTTTGTTGAGTTACAGCTGATGTAATTCTATCATGATGCAAGGTCAGTGAGAGGGGGGATGGAGGTGTACCTTTTTGTTTGGCTTCTGTAGTCGGGCCCTTTCTGCCCTTTGCCCCTGGCAATCCAGAGGCCCCTGGGAACCCCTGGTAGAGAGAGAAACAGAGAGAGAGAAACAGAGAGAGAGAGAGAGAGAGAGAGAGAGAGAAAGAAAGAAAGATGGAAAGAAAAATAAAGAGAGGAGGACAGTGGGGGACAGTTTGAGGTTGGAGTGCTAGAGAAATAGCAATGTCCAGGTTTTGGGAAAAGATGAGAAAAGGTGGCAGCCAGTTATCCAATTATCTTACAGGTAGTCCTGATCCACCTCGGAGTCCGGGTTCCCCTGAGTCACCCTGCTGACCGAACTCGCCCGTCATCCCAGGGTCGCCCCTGTTACCAGAAGGGCCCTGCCGGCCTTGAGGAGAGCTGATGATACTGCACTCACACTGGCCATGGTCACCTTTCTGTCCTTTCACACCGGCAAAACCTGGACGCCCTCTTCCCCCAGGGGGTCCTCTGAAGTGCTCTTCCCCTGAAGATACACAGGTTAACGGTATAGTTTTTCCCGTCTAGGCCTCAAAACAAACTGCATTTTTGACCCATACAAATACAAGTAATAAACATCACTTCAGGCAATCACTCGATCAGATTCTTATTAGCAATGTTGGTCCGCATCCCTTGTGTGCTGGTCCAGTTTGATCACACTCACATGACCCCTTGGGGCCCTGGGGCCCTCTGAACCCAGGCAAGCCATCGAAGCCTGGAGGTCCTGGTTTGGAGGCTGGGATTCCTGTCTCTCCATCTGGGCCTCTCTCTCCTTGAAAGCCCTTGGGTCCAAACTCGCCAAACAGAATCACTACAGGGCGAGGGGGAGGAATGGGAGCCGTTTCAAACGAGAAAAAGACGAGAGAAGAGGACTACAAAGTGTTGATGTGAGAGAAATGACAGCCGTGGACTTCTTTCTTCATACTAAGGAGGCATCAGTAGTACTGCTGTCTAGTTACTGACCTTGCTGTTGACCAGTGGCTGGCCGTCCAGGGCGACCGGGCTCGCCCTTTTCCCCAATCAGCCCCCTCTCACCCTGTGGACCCAACTCCCCAGGGGGGCCTGTGGGACCAACTACACACCAGCAACATCCCCACAGAAAGACCATGAATCAACATCAGAACGTAAGCCTGTTGTTAGGCTCAGCGAACAGCACAGCTAACAAGAAGATATCCTGGGTAGGTGAAACTTCCTTTCCCTACAAGCCTCCAGTGTGATTAAAGCACAAACGCAATCTGTTGATGATTGTTTCAGTAGTTACTGTACCTTGGTCACGCCCCCATGTGAAAAATCCACTTGAGATCACTGGTCCTGGATCGCCGATGGCCCCCTGAGCAAACAAGGACACACACACACACACACACATACATACACACACACACATACATACACTCATACATACACAAACACACACGCATACACACACACACACACACACAGGGACACACACAGGGACACACAAAGTGTGGTCAGAGAGAGGAGCTTCAGATTTGAGGCGGTGAGCTCAAAGTCCATGTCTTCTTGATGGTATTTATAGGCATGGCATCAGTAGGTTGAGTTACCGGATGAAATGTTGAATCAGAGCCTTCATTTACCAGCTCAGCTCCAATGGGTTTCCTATTTAAGGGCAAGAATTGAGCCAGAAGAACCTACCTTCTGACCATCTGTCCCATGATAACCAGGTTCACCTGAGTCCCCCTGGTGGAGAGAGGAATAATCAATTAGAGAGCGAGAGAGGTAGACTAAGTAATAGAAATAGTAATAGAGGGTTGAGACGGGATTGTCACCAAACATGACTCCCAAAAACCATCCATACACACACATACCCTGGGCCCGGGTTGTCCATTTTGACCAGGGAGACCCTATAACAACAAACACAGTTCGATTAGAAGACGTACACACATGCACATCTCTCAGCAAGGCTCAGAGACTCATGGAAGATACTTCTCTGCGAGGGAGGGAGTGAGCTAACCCGTTGTCCAGGGAACCCCATGACACCCACTTCTCCTTGGTTGTCAGCCTGGGATGGAACAGGATAACAGGAACCAATCATTCTCAGTGTTTTGTCAGACATTCAGAACTGTGTATGTTACTTTGGGAAGAATCAACCATATATGTGACCGCGGAAGGACTGAGATCTGTGTATGTGACAGTGCATTTCACTGTGTATTTGACTTGAATCATTTAAAGGGTGTGATTACACTGAAAGCTGCCACATCTGAACCTTGGTGCACACCAAACAAGCGGGCCAAGACCGCCTGAATAGGGAGTCTCAGTCCGCTTCCAAATGAACTCTTCTGCGGTCCAACTGATATATAAACACAACATGGACCAAGACATCTAAACACTTAAGTTGTCCAACAAGGTTGCGACCTTATCCTTATAGGCCTTTTGTTTAGGTTCTCATTAACTGCAATCATGCCATTGTGGACGCTAAGCAAACTAGGACTTACATTTTGTGGTCCTGATCCTCACCAAGACAACTAAAACAACCAAACTACAACTGTGTAAAGACTTCCTGAAACAGCCTTTCTGGTATGACTCAGAACTGTGCTTCTGGTGCTGAAGGAATCTAATCTCTTTACCCCTCTTTCTGCTTGGAATGCTGATTTCTAATACACGTGCGTGTTGGGACACTTACCAAATCACCGCTCTCCCCTTTCAGCCCCTTCTCACCCTTTTTCCCCTGGAAGAACACGACAAGCACAGCATTACACATCAGATGCACTGGAACACAGAGGGTTGAAGTGCATGTCTTTTTGACCTGAACTGGGCCTTAATGTTGCGTAACATTGCACATGCTAACACATCTGAACTCTAGAGATGTAGTGAGACTAGACAGGTGCCATTTCCTCTGACAGACACTTCTGGTCAGAGAGGAGGGCTGCGTGGCGAACAGATACTGACGCGGTACTCGTTGGGGGACTGGATCAGTTGGTGGGTGGAGTTGCCTGGAGGTCCTTGATCGCCGTTGTCCCCCTGTGGCCAGAGAGGGAAGTGCAGTCAGGGCAAAGCCACACATTAGGCAGCAGAGGCCACTGCCGCCACACCACCTGACGCCTCGGAGATAATCACAGCTACTCACCGAGTCGCCCTTCACTCCTTTCAGCACTTTGGTCATAGGGCCCTAAAACACAAACGCACACACACGCAGCAGGTTAACATTGTGCAGCAAAGTCATGTTTTTTTAGCGATGATAGGTGAGAGAGGCTGTTACCTTGACTCCTTTAGGGCCTTGGGCACCTAGGGGACCCTGGCGCCAGAGGGGGGGTGCAAAGAAAGAACAGTCAGTAACACAGATAAGTGACGTGAGCACCACACAAAGACACATACACACATACACACACACTAACCCGTGGTCCTATGAAGCCTTTGGAGCCGGGGAAGCCGGGACTACCCAGAGGACCCTAAACAGCAAGGAGGGACAGAGCGATGGTGAGGGGAAGGGGTGAACAGGAGAGGGAGAGAAACATCAATGCTACGGTAGCCTGAAACAGAGCCGCTGAGATTAGAGGGATGAAGATGTGATTCGCACTTACGATCAGTCCAGGAAAACCTGGCTGTCCCGGGTCTCCCTGTAGAGAACGAGGAATAAAAGCAAAGAGTGTGATACACTTTGTGTAACTCTGCAGTGACTCAAATGAAGGCGCAAAAACCAAAACCTGATCAGATTAACATCTGGAAAATAGGCCGTCTTTACAGTAAACTCTCCATGCATACTCAGTACAAAGGTTGCATGCAGAACACCGGCCAGTACAGAGAGCCCTTGAAATGAGAGAGAAGTCCTCAAGTCACTTTGCTGTAACCCTCCTTACCCGGAAACGCTCTGTAGCGTCCCGTAGGTTTGGAGGGTCTCCCTTCTCTCCCTTTCTTCCTGGTGGTCCCTGGGAGGAGGTAGAGTGAAAGAGTGAGACAGAAAGAGATAGAGAGTGAGATATAGAGAGATAGAGTGTGTATATAGAGAGATAGAGAGAGTGAGATAGAGTGAGAGATAGAAAGAGAGTGAGAGAGATTGTGAGAGGGAGTAAAGGAGAGAGAGTGAGAGATATTTAGAGAGATAGAGATAGTGAGATAGGGATGGAGAAAAAGGTAGGGGCGAATTAAATGGGTGATTCATCAGCACAGGGTTATTTCAGGGTATTTTATTGGAGTCTGTCTTTAACATCCGACATACATTATATCCTGGTGGTCCATCATAGCCTGGTTGCCCCAAGGTTCCAGAGTCTCCACGTGTTCCATTACAGCCATCAGCACCAGGCCTCCCTCTGGATCCTGGCTGCCCTGGGTGCCCCTGCCAGGAAACGGTGTCACAGCGACGTCACAAACAGGTACAACATGCATGTCCAAGTTCACCCGTATTGTATCTATGACAATCCAGTTCTGGGGTAGAATCTAAGAAAATGAGTCCAACTCACAGGAACGCCATCATTACCGGAAAACCCTGGAACACCTGCCATGCCCTGGAGAGAGGAGAGGATTGATGCAGTAGGCTCAGAAAATGTTCAACGACCACATAAATATAGTAATCAGTCACGTACAACACAATACATAAGCTGTCATGGTGAACATCTCTCTCTCACCACAGATCCTTTGGGCCCGATGATGCCTCCTCGTCCGCGGTCTCCCTTTTCCCCCTTGGACCCCTCTACGCCAGCCTCCCCTATTCTACCTTGTGGCCCCGGGGGCCCCTGGGGGCCAAGAGGGCCAGGCATACCCTGGAGTACAGAACACAGATCCAGTCAACCAGGAATAATTCAGGAAGGTTAAGTGGGCTAGGGGAATGAAAAGTATCAAATCAAATTCTATTATCATAATGCTACATATGCAAGTGAACATGCAATAGAGGTCAGTAGTGAAAAATGAGAGGAAAGGGTGGATATGGGTGGGTGCAAGTATGGCTGGGCAGGGGTTAGGGGACAGATACTCACCTGTGGATGTAGAGAAAGATGACAGGAGTTAACCAGACAACTAGTAAAACAGGTAGACACTAGCACCATGACAACGCAATTCTATGTGGTAATGTGATCAAAAACAATTCATGTCTGTTGATCGATATTGCTATCTTTCAATCGTCTGTCTCTTATCTCCACCACCAGAGGGAGCTATTCATCCAGTTCTTGCTTGAATGTGAACCCACTGAATGACACCATATGATGTCCAGCTCTCAGGCTCCACCCAGTGGCTGCTGACAGACTAACAGGACAGCTGCAGCGAGACAGCGAGAGCAGCTAGGCCACATATTTCAGACAGAGTCCTAAAGTTAGACAGGTGGTTCAGACAAGTTCATAGATAAAGGAATGGCTGGCTAGAAGGAGTGCGATTGACCAGACAGACACGCTGTCTGGGTTCATGTGCAGAAGCAAACTTAAGATCTAGCTCAACGTTAACTGTTGTTGTGATTTTGGGCGTTACAAAAATAAATTGAATTGAATTGAAAGTAAAAAAACCCATGAGGCCGGGAGTAGTTGTCAATCCACACCCAGACATAGCTGCTCTGCCGTAGTCTCAAGTAGCTCTAATACAGGAGGGAGATAGAGGCTGACTAAATATAACAGAGAGATGGAGATAGACCAGTGTCAGTGCGGCGAGAGAGAACACAGAGAGATAGGGGGAGAACCTGCATCGTCAAGGATGAAGTGGCGTCATGTTTCATTCTCTCTCTCTCTCTCTCTCTCTCTCTCTCTCTCTCTCTCTCTTTCTCTCTCTCTCTCTCTGTCTCTCTCTCTTCCACTCTCTCTCTCTTCCACTCTCTCTCTCCTCACCCTTTTCTCGAACGCACACACACGCAAGCAAACCTGTGGAGCTGACTTTGCCCCTGAGAGGGATTCCACTTGTACGTGTGTGTGAGGGAGGTCAAGGGAGTCAAGTGCAGCAGCCCTGAGGGGCACACATCATGATGCACGCCATGTGCATGTGTTAGCTAGCGGTGACTTACAACACACACACGTCGATCCTTTCTTAAAGGCAGTGCACACTTTTAACCTCTAAATAGGAGAGAGGAGAGAGAGACAGGGTACAGGGGTGACGCAGGACGAGAGACAACTCCACTAAAAGGGTTTGTGGGTTTGAGAGCCTGAGGAAGTCCAGCCTGGCCTGGGATGATAAGTGGTGGGGTGTGGGGGTCCCAAGGAGGACCCCTGTGGTTAAGGCCGTGTTCCTGGGAGAACACGCAGTCTTCCGCCCCCTCCTGCCTTGATGCAAACACATGCAGCGACAATGTTTGTCCGTCCCAGTAGAATGAGGCCAGCGAGACCCATGGTCGTCGAGAGGAAATAGTGAATTACGGACCCCATGAGAAGATACAAACATTCCGGAACTCCACCCCCGCAACCACCGCCCCCACACTCACACACACATTCACACACGCACAAAACCCGTACAGTAATGTGTTTGTCAGTTTAGGTTGAGATATGATGACTCAACACTAGCACCTGTATCACGCAGCAGAAGTAATCTGATGGCCAGATTCAAGGAAGCGAACACACAAATGGACAGACAGGACAAAATTAACCAGAATTGCACTTACATGTCACTATGCAACCCAACATATTTGAAATCGACGGTGCTCTTTCCCCCGAGAACAGCAACCATGCGAATAAACATACCAGCTTGGAACGTCCAGAAGAGGAAAAAACACTCAACACACAAAGTGAGATGGATGAAACCATAACTGGAACTCTCCAACATCTGCTTCACGTGTGTGTTTGTGCATGCGATGGAGATTTCATCTTGAGAGGAGGTATGGTATGTGTCCTGCATTGTATCTGTCTGCATGGTTTAAACACAAAACTGATAAATATCATTCTTTGTGAGGAACTGATAAAGGTGTGTATGAGAGGGAAAGATGGAAACACGATGATAGATCATCTAAACCCAAACAAGAATACATTCCGGAAGAAATAGGGGAAGCGACATGGGAGCGATGAGCAGGCGAGGAAAGGAGAGAAGAAGAGAGAGGCGGGGGAGAACGTCACCCGACAACAATATATAAGAGTTATGCACGCATCAAGCTGACCTCCCGGTCTCCATCTCCTCTCATCCTTCTCTACCTCTCAGCTCTCATTTCCTCTCGTTTCCCATCTGCTTTCCCCCCGTCCTCTGATCTAAATCTCCCTGCATCTCCTCGCCGTATCTTCTCTCCTTTCATCCTGCGGGCCAACGCTCCACCTGTCCTGTCCTCTCTAACTCACACAAGCTCTTTGTGGCAGCCGTCCCTCTCTGTCTTTCTGTCTGTCTCTTTCTATTGCCTTCATTCTCCTTCTCTCTCCTCTCCTTCCACCCATGGACAGACCGACCTAGCAGGTCGATTTTGATTATTATTTAGTCCCATAAACCGTTGCACCTACATCAAACGCAATCGGAAATCTAAAGCTGAGCATAACCGCAAACATCCTGAAGGCTTCTCTGATGAAGACATTGTTCCCTGTAATTGTGTGTGTGTACACACACGTGTGTGTGGAGGGAGGGTGCAAAGAAGAAATAGCTCGGCTTTCCGTCTCTTCGAAGGTATCTAACAGGATAACGAAACAAACCAGTTCAGGGAAGCGCATGGACGGACCAGTGCGTCTGGCTGCCCTGCCTCTATCGAATGACTCTTCTTTTCCTCCTTTATGTTCATTCTCGCCTTCCTCGTTCTGAGTCATGACCCTCATGGACTGCTCTCACAGGAGATCCAACATAATGAGACGCGACGAGCCATCAATCAACAGACAGATCTAATCAGAGAGAGAGCTGGCAACAGAGAGCGGGATTGGCAAAGGAGGAGAAGAGATAGGACAGGGAGGAGAGTGAGATGAAGACTGACGGAGGGCAGATTAGAAATCCTGTTTGACTGCAGGCTCTTTGACATTGTATCATGGCATATTGTCAGTTTCTTTTCAATGCTCATTTACCTCCTTTTGGCTTCATGTCTATTTTCAGGCCTTAGCAGATTGGAGGGGTCTGGAGAGTGTATGTGTGTATTAGATGTGTGTGAGTGTATGTGCGTGAGCGAGAGAAACCGAGAAAAATTTGCGTGTCGAATGTGACTGATCCTATGACTGATGGGAGGGATGCACACTCATACACACGCAGACAGATACACACACTTGGATTAATACACACCCACACAGGCAAACACTGAGATCCTTGTAAGCACATGTCATCTGGTGCTTTAGTTAGGGGGTGATGAAGAAAGTTTTCCAGGCAAACACTGGAACATTTGGAAGGCTCAGATAGAGTGATCGAGAGGACACATTGATGGATGGAGTGAATTCATTGTCCAAACTTAACGAAAGTGATATTTAAGTGTAACTGCGAAGAAGTCCACTTCACAACTCCATAATGACAAGGTCACAGATGTCAGGCGGGTGCGGCTAGACACCTCACATAACTGCTGCCACACACACACAGCTTGCAGACATCCACACTAACATTGCGGGCACACACACACACACCGACTACATACAGCGCATAATACACAGAATACCCACAGGAATCACATTGAGCGACTGCACGTATTTGTCACTGCGACATCCCAGTCTGGCAATAGTCTGTTGATAACGTCAGCATACGTATTAGCATGCAGTGGATCTGTGGGTTTCTGCCTATGCGAGTTGCGTTTGTATTAGTGCTGGCTCTGGCATTCTTCAAACCATTGTGGATGTGTGTATGTGTGAGTATGTCTGATCCCTCTCTCTGTCTCACAGTGTTTACTGGCAACCGTTGTTCCCAAGGAGGAGGCAGAGCTCACGCTTACCTTTTAAAGCAAAAGTCGAGCCTGGGTGTATGTGTGTGTGTGTATGTGTGTGTGTGTGTGTGTGTCTGCTTGGCCTCAGCCCTGGCCGGGTTTAGACACTGAGGTAAGTGAAGTGACACATTTCTGTGTGAAGTGCAGAGGCCTCTCCAGTCATGGCCTGGTTAGAGCAGGAACAGACACACCTAGCGGGCCTGAACTCAGCCCACTCTCAGGACATAAACCTGCATCGCTTAGCCTTTGTGTGTGTGCGTGCATGTGTGTGCAGCGTGGTGTGCACTAGAGTAAATAAAGGGGACAGCTCTATCGACCCATGTCCAATAGGAATCTGTTTAGGGACTGGACCTCTCTTTAGGGACCGGCAGTTCTGGAACGATCCACCCAGCGCACCATGGGAAAACACAGACCACTACCCTGATCCCTGACCTCTGAGTAAAAAAACGATCAAACAACCAACGTCCGTCTGTCTGTGTGCCTGCTGTCTGTTCTGCTCCAGCTTGACTGTGTGCTTGCCTGCCTCCCTGCCCGTGTGTCTGACTGTCAGTCTGTCTGGTGTCTGTCATGTTCCACTCTGCCTGTCTGCCTGTCCTTCCTGCTCCAGCATGTCTGTCTGTTTGTTTGAATCTACATTATCGTTGTTTTTCCGGTGTTATAGTGTCTTTCCCTGAGGACCTAGAGATATTATTTAGTCTGTGACTGAGCCTTGCTATAACAATTTCCCGGTCCTTGGGAAACAGTGACACGCACACACACACACACACACACACACACACACACACACACACTGTTCTAACTTCTCCCACGTAA
Source organism: Plecoglossus altivelis (assembly GCA_036571765.1). Classification (NCBI taxonomy): domain Eukaryota; kingdom Metazoa; phylum Chordata; class Actinopteri; order Osmeriformes; family Plecoglossidae; genus Plecoglossus; species Plecoglossus altivelis. The sequence goes on from BROE01000022.1 coordinate 10,961,169, forward strand.
GTCTGAGCAATTTATTCCATCCTGTATTTACTTAGCATCAGGTCGACCTTCTGTCATAATTCACAGTGTTAACAATCCTCTTCTTTCTGCCTAGATATACAATATGTGCTTATGCCACATATACACATACACAGAAATACTAACACAGACACATAAGTCTAAACAGGATAATAGTGAGAATACAGAGGATAGTTCAGTGTCTGGGAGTCAGTGTCCTTGCCTGTTGGTGTCTTTTAGTTGCCACAAAGCACTGACAACCTCAAGCAGAGGTGAAACTCTCTGTCACACACACAGACACACATGTGTGCGCACACACACACACACACACACACACACACACACACACACACACACACACACACACACACAGATCTTTAATAATAAAATGTACGCATGTGGGACATAACCTGTAACAAAGCCTATACAAAATTGAAATTGCATTGTCGTTGAGTGGAGGGCGGAGACAGACAAGCCCTCTTCCAGACAAGGCTTCCAGACAAGCCCCTACTCATAGACGGACTGTACGCACGGCTGTGTACATATATACATGGCTGCATGTATGAACCAGTGTTTTCAGCCCTGGTCCCAGTCATTGTGAGTGTCCCACAAATGTCCCCTGGAGAGGGAGGGGCAGAGGGGATGTTCAGGTAGGGGAACGTGTTCAGACATGAGCTTGATCTGCTTCACTTCGTTTGACCTGGATCCAAGGCCCAGGGATGAAAACCCACCAAGGGTTTTCAGGTCCTCAAGTCCCTTAGTGGGAAAACCCACTCAGGGATTTCAGACAAAACGAAAGGAATAAGACGGGAACATTTGTACACACGGGAGGGCTGAGAGACTGCGGAGGGGTATGGAGGAAGGGAGGAGACAGTGGGGGCGGAGGGGGAGCAGACTGACATGAGTCTTTTACCATTTCTTTTTCCTTCTCGGTTTCTCAGAAGGAATCTCTCTTCGACAGGGTAGCTTTGCGTTGTTCTGTCAGATACTTTCCCCTCTCGAAGATTCCCTGTATTTTTCTCCACTCGATCCCTCCCTCTTTCTCTTTCCGTCCCTCACCATCCACTCATCCCTGGGCTTCAGGTCTTCGGTTTACATTGGCCCTAATGTGTTTAGACTGGGGCTAATATCTCCAGACACATCATCTGTACTCGGGGAGTACAGATGTTGGTCGGGGAGCACGTGCACCCCGACCAACGTGTCTCTGGCCCGACACCGGGGGTCCACAGAGAGTGCAGAGAAGGATGGAGAAATGAGGGGGTGTGTATGTGTTGAGCCTCAAGACTCAGGGTGGGTCCTGGGCTGAGAACCGAACAGTTTAAACCTCCAGTGTCCCAGAGGTCTTGGGGAAGGGGGGGGGGGGGGGGGCACACCTGTGCGATTGCTTCACACTGCAAGAATGACACTTCTGCGGTCTGTGCTCGAGCCATGTGTGCGTGAGAACAGGACCCAGCTGCAGACTGTGTCAGCGAGTGTGTGTAAGGGGATCTCGAAAGTGTGTTTTCTAAAACCCAATGTATCATTACTTATTACCGTTAAGAGTTTATACCAGCTCACCCTGCCAAACTGCTCAGAACCAACGGTCTCATCTACTTCTGCTGGTACACATCCATTAGACACCCACGCCCGCACACTCCTCCCAAGGGTACTAAGACTAGGGCACCCCCCAGTATAGACTTACATCTATTAAATGGTCAGTAAGGAACAGACCGGGACTTTATAAAGGACTTCACACTGGACGCTTGTAGACTAGATTATCCATGCATTCACATGAGAATTATCCACACATAGTTGAGATTGTGATCTCAATCTGGTGAAAAAGTCTGAAACTTTGAATGTTCTGACCTTCCACACTCCTCTATTTGCTTTCATGTAAGATACGTTTAAGTTTATGGGTGAACTACAAGAGAAAACAGCATTGACAGCAGTAGTAGGACCAGAGACCTCATATTAATCACGTTAGAGTAACGACTTGAGATCTAATCCACTGTGACCAGTCCCTGGCCAACTCATCCAACTGGACAATCAGAATCCTAGAATGACCCTGGTGTTCTGGTTCCAGAACGCCTTGTGGTTTCCCACGGTGGGATGCAGGCCACGCCTACACCATCTGTGGCAAGCATTCCTGCAGCCTTGCACACCACACGGATCAGCCAATCAAGGCAGGGTGCCAAGCAAGAGCTGATCATACTGGATGTATGGCCTCTCTGAGATATCACAGAGCTGTGAACAGCAAACATCTCAACTTGGTCTAATCCTGGTCTAAATCGGATCTAAACCTAGCCTGGCAAAAACAAAGCCTGGTCTGCATCTGGGCAGGCAAAAACCTGATCTAAACCTGGCATAGTCTGAGCCTGGCCTGGTCTAAGCCTGACTTGGTCTAAAGCTGGTCTAGATGCAACCTGAATATCTGAGACCTCAATACAAACACTGTTGACTATCTTCTAGTTTGACCCTAGACTTCTATTTTGACTTGTATGTTAGGTACTCTCATGACAGTCTGCAATGCTTCTGTGCCTCTCTCTCTCACTTTGTCTCTCTTTGTCTCTCTCTCTATCTCTCTATGAAGGGAGTATCGAATGCCCTAATCACTTCCTCTGCAGCTGTAGACTCCTCTGAAGGCAAGGCCTGATTGAAAACACATGGCATTGCCGTCGTGAACAGCAACTTAGGTCACCATGGCTACCTCTGGATACCGTGACTATACCTGCTGAACACTACTGCCCAAGGTGTTCTGCAACACAGTCAGAGACTATTGTAACACACATGAGGACCTTGTAACACACAAGATTGTAACACACGAGACTGGGGTCAAATACTGTTGAAAACCTCACTTAAGTCTGTGTGTGTGTGTGCACAATCGCACATACACGTGTGTATGTTAGAGAGAGAGAGGATGTTTGCGAGTGTGCCTGTCTGACTGACAAAGTGCATCTGTCAAAGGATTAAAAACAGAGGAACGGATGGCAATAGGTATTGACAGAGGAGAAATGATGTCATAGGAGGGAGGGAGGGAGGGAGGGAGGAAGGGAGGGAGGGAGCTCGTTCGTAGCTCCAGACACAGTACTGGACTACATGTGGACCTGGTTTGTGAGAGATAACAGGTGGAGACAAGGAGAAGGTGGTGGGCATGTGACCAGTCCTAAATCAGCCTAAACAGCTTCAGATCAACTTACTTGATCTTTTTCTTAAAACAAAAATAGATATTAAACAAGGACACACCCTGCTATTATGGCTTGTATCAATGCAACTCCCAACAAGCTCTACTAGATGTGTGTGGAAGGTCACTGAGGGGGGGGGAGGGGGTATATTCTCCTGTACCAGCTTCACACAGGCCACGGTTGCTATGATGTGCTGCTACAGTTTGGGCAGTGGCAGCCATAATAATGTGTGTATGTGTGTGTGTGTCTCGGCATCCTTCAAGAGATGTTCCTCTGTCTCAGGGTAACAAAGCTCCCTTGTCTAACAGGCTCCAGCAGCTTTACATGTGGTGATGGCGAGGCCCCTGACAGCCTGTTAAAGATGGCGCCAGCTGGAGGTCACAGGCTGCTTTGGCAAGGAGAGAAGGAAGAAGAAGAAGAGTTTCTGTTGACCTCCAAGGAGACGCTACCAGAGACTTATGATCCACGATCTTGTGACATCCATTAGGGGGAATTGTGTGTTAACAGGCGTTGCCTTTGCGTGGTCTGGCTACGCTGAAATGTTGGATCACACAACAGATTTCTTTAAGCGCAGAGGGGTTCAGATCTGCGGACCGCTTGAGGAACGCCGAGGTGTCCGAAGTTAACAGGCAGGCTAGCAGTCTTTCTCTGCCTGGCTGCCCCCTGTCTGAGCAGTCATATAGTACTTACAGGACTGGGTCACTGCTGGAACTCTACAGACCCTGACCCTTGCTAACGGTTACTGGCAGTGTTTTTTTCCTTCTGACTGTTGCTTTGGTTACAGAGCACAGCTTTTGAGGACTTGACATGCTCATAAGACATGGAGGGGTGTGGACTGTGCGCACACACTCACAGCTGTACGCTGTCTGTCTTAAGCAGTCTTCACCGAGGAATGTTTCATTTCCCAACTTGAGCGTGCCCACACAGTTAACTTCAACCCTGTCTCAAATGATGTTGTCAAAATGCAGTCAAAACCGTCTGCGCTGAGGGGTCTATCTGTCTGACCGAAAGACAAAGTACCCCCCCTCCACTCAACCCCCTGAACAAAACTGTAAATAGAATTGTGTTCCCAGAGGGCCGGACCTGCACATTCCAGACTGTTCCGTCATCCTGTCCCCATGGAGACAGGATGGTCCATGACGATGAGGGGAGTTCTGGATGTATATTTGGTCTTGTTTTCATGGAACCAGGAAATCACACCATTTATAGGAGGCAAACACACACGATGTCTGTTCCCACACAAACAAGTCACTGTCTTTATAGCAAAGATATGTGGATCGTCATTGTGCCCCACTTCCTGTGACACGTGTCATTTCTTGTTCCACATCTTAAGCAGCTTTTCCCAGGAGGGAGAGGGGTGGGGGGTGGGTTCAACTGTTCTTTCCAAAAAGGAGACAGAACACCTTTCTATTCCTCTCTTTTCTGTACTTCTGTCCTTTTCACTGTCCTTACGTTTCTTTTTATGGATTTTTGGAACTGCTTCCAGATAAGATTGACCACTCTGGTTAGTTAGACGTTTCGCACTATAAAAGAATCCAGTGCTTCTTCGAGGTGATTTTATGCAGTCCACACGAGTGACGTATCATGTCACACTGCAAACAGCCTAGACATTGATGCGATGGAAATTCTTGAAATTTACACCGACGTGATATTGCAGCATCAAATATTGTACTTGATGGACTGATTATCTTTGGTCGAATTGTTGTCTCAGAAACAAATCACATAAAGTAAGAAATCACTGACAAAGAGGCCATATGGAGGAGGGCTTCTCTTCATCCTGATACCTCCTTACATTTAACTTACGATGACTACTCTGGGAAACGTGAAACCTACGGGTGTTCACCCATTTGGCGGATACGTGAGACGAGACCATGAGCATGATAGCGAGGCCTGTTTCTTCCTCCTCCCCTTAGAAAGCATCTCTGACTCTCTTTTGCCTCGCCTGTCTGTATCTTTCTCTCTCCTCAGAAGAGGAGGCGAGATGAGGAGGTCAACTCCCGATAGCTCTTTAGTATCAGCCCAGTTCCAGCCACTTTCCTGTTCCTGTGAAGAGGGAGACAGGAGAGGAAGAGAGGAGTGGAGAGGGATGTGTTGGAACTGAGAGGAGAAGGGATTGGACAAGCAAATCGAAGAGGATCACAGAGGAGAAGAGAGGAGTGTGATATTTGTCTTTTGCCTCCAAAAGTCCAAACACTCTTGGTTGCGCCAGAGCTGTGGGTGGAGGCAGGGGCGCAGAAGCTGTTCCACTGCCAGAATCTCTCCAGCCCCCAAGTTGAGTATCTATGGAACTCAACTTATGCACCCACAATAAACTCCATTCTTCCTCGGTTGCAAAAACAGCCCGTCTCTCTCTCTCCCTCTCCTTCTCACATTGTCTCTTCCCCTATCTCTCTCTCTCTCTCTCTATCTCATTCTCTCTCATTCTCTCTCTCTCTCTCCCTCTCTCATTCTCTCTCTCTCTGTCTGCGCTGTCTTTGTTCCAAGATCTTTCTTGTCGTCTCCGTTTCTGTCATCTCTCCGTGATCCCTCCGCCTGCCTTTCGCATCTGTGGATCTTCCCAGATCTTCCCAGATCCCTTCCGACGTTCAGTCCTCATGCGCATAACAGGCTTAGACAGGCCGTATTTCAACGCAGATGTCAGACGGAGGGATCGGCTGCAGTGATGGATGGAGGTGACACCCCAGGTCGGCTCCAGCCTCGCCCTGGCCCATCCGTAGCATGTCTGGATCTTATAAACATGGAACAACAACAACGTGACCACAAATCAACCGACGGTCACCCCTCTGGAGAGGTTGGTCTGAGCGACTGCAAGCAGACCACAAATTCTAACGTTGTCCAAACAGCACAACACAGCTGTGCGTGTGCGAACGTGTGTGTCAGGGTCTGAGTCGGGCCAAGTCGAGGTCCTGAGAAAGATCTGCGGATATATATACAGTATACATATATATATATACGTATATATATATGAGTCTAAGCAGTACAGGCTGGTTATGGAGTGGTATTCCTAGGAGGGGGAGATAGAAAGAGTGAGACAAGGAGAGAGACAGAGGACTGATATGTTTTTGGATGAATCCACTCGTTCGGTGTATCATCAAGAGCAGACACCAGATAGAAGAGATAGATGGGGAGATGGAGGTAGGGGGAGCTGGCAGAGGGATGTAGGCTTGGCCCAATAGATATCACCAAGGACTCACAGGACAGAACGAAACGAAGAAATGGACAAGTGGAGTTTGTCTCACGGCATTCTACTGGATCTCATCCCGTAAACTGGCAGTGATGGTGATGGGGAGAGGATGAAGAGGATGAGGAGGGGTGAACGAGAGGATGTTTCAGTTTCCCCTTGTTTGTTGACACAATGAATCAGGGTAACAAACATGCCAACGTGCCAAGGTGCTAGAGAGAGGAAGACAGAAAGCAAAAAAGACAGAGAGAGGCAGAAACAGAGAGTGAGAGAGAGAAAGACAGAGAGAGAGAGAAGAGAGAGAGAGAGAGAGAAAGACAGAGAGAGAGGGGAGATAGAGAGAGAGACGAGAGAGAAAGAGTGAGAGCGAGAGCGAGCGAGAGAGAGAAAGCCTCTCACAACCTTGGCCCTGACATTATAATGCCTCGGAGAACAATCAAGAGAGAGAGGAAGCCCAGATGAATGTCTGACCTCTCTCTCCCATAGTCTAAGCATCCTCTGGAATGCGAGGGAATGGACTTCCTCTCCTCCCCTCGCTCCCCTTCTATTTCCCTCTCCCCTCCTTCGTGTAGGGTTTCCTGTCAATGCGGCGAGAGCGTAGGTCAGAGGTGGGGAAAACTGTAAAACCTCGGAGAAGGGAGAGGCCTTATGTTTTGCCATTCCTTTCCTTCCCCCTGAACATCAGTCAGGTTTCTCTCTGCCCGCATGCTGGTGTTGGTTCCCTGGGGCCTGAGGTCTCCTCTACCGGCCGGGTTTTGTTGTCGCTCTGGTGCCCTGCAGGGCCAGTAGCTCACTGTAAACGTCTATCTGTTCTCTCTCTGGCTTATTTTGGTTTAAGTGTGACGCACTGGCACTTATCCCTCTACTTTTCCCCTATTCATTTCTCTGGCCTTCCTTTTCCTTCCTTCCTTGTTCCCTCTCTCTTCTTCTTCTCAACCACTTCCCACTCTGGGAAAAAACACCCAACCCATTCCTCTTTCATCCTCCCGGTGTTTATTTCACCAGTTTCTCCACCAAAAGGGGCAAGGGGTAGAAGCCCAGGAGAGAGCTGGGTCTGAGGGTCATGGTGCCAGGGGCCAGGGGTCAGGGCTTACACAATAGGTAGCTGTCATGTCATATACCGATTTGATCAAGTCAACTACCCTTACAATCCATCATGGCGTTTGACAATGTGGCATTGCGTTGTTGTGGTGCTGTAGTCTCCTGTAGAGCCAAATGGGAGAGTGTTGTACTGGTATACGAGGTTAAAGGCTGCAGGGGACAGAGATGAGGGTAGAGAGGCTGCAGAGGTGGGGGGTGGGGGGGTGGGGTGGAGGGAAGACAGAAAGGACTTACCCTGGCGCCCTTCTCTGGGAAGCATTTGCACCCTCCGCTGCAGTCCCTCCCTCCACACGGACCGCTGTGCTTCTCACCGCCCTGCAACACAGCAGTAACACCGGGTCAAAGATCAAATCATGTTCTTCACGACTAAATGGCTTGCTGCTTGACAAGATGATTGGTTGGATGAATGGTTGCGTGTTCCTTCTTTCTGTGTGTGTGTGTGTGTGTGTGTGAGAGAGAGAGAGGACTGGATGTGTGAGTCTGTCTTTATAAGCGTGTGTGGGGACTTTGTTTGTCTGGTAATCTGTTGCTCTGATGTGGTCGGTCTGACTCATGCTAGACTCCAAATACTCCTCAGACACCCGGAAGGACGAAACACAGACATGAAACACACAGGGAACCACTGGCACCGACTGCGGGCCTGCATACCAGAAACACTGCATGTCAATTCACTGTTCCAAACAGGAGCCCATTCGCCCGACGCCCGCAGCCAATCAACATATCCTCCCCAACCAAACACAGATCTACTCATGCGCTCAATATTTATAGAGTGATTAGACATTTCCATGACCGTGCGATACAGTCGCTGGCCATGCACACTGTGACCTCGGAGAATAAGCCTCAAGGCTGCGGCCACCACTGGCGCACATTCTGAATCAGTAGTCTTTTTCTGTTGACACACGAATGAGCACAATCCACATTATCGTTCACATCTCATTAGTGAGTCAATGATCCTAAAAGTTTTCCAACTCAGAGCCCGAGAGAGAATAGTAATGATGAGGGAGTAAAAGCTCATATACACAATACAACACACTCCCAAATTCCCCTCTTGTGCTGTCAAGAAAAGGCCTCTCGGTGAGTATGGACACACTGCATGCTTGTGTATGAGAAAATGCACGTCTGTGTTTGTGTGTGTATAAGTGTGCGTGTGTGTGTGTGCCATCTTCGCGGCTGGAGTCTTATCTCCAGACGTCACTGGACTCTCCCTGCCCACGTGCCCCTCCCACACAGTCATAGAACAGGCAGCTTACACAACCACCATCTGACAGGGGTCCTCCCTCGCTGACAGACCCCATCCCTTCCTGACAGACCCACTCACTCCCTCCCTGCTCCCACTTCGTCATAAACTGAACTGGACATAAAATGAACTACTATAAAATGAACTACCAATGCCTACCAAAGGAAGACACAGAACCAAAGCATGAACCAGAGGAATTCCCTCTCTCCTCCTCCTTCTCCCATCCCTCTTCTCTTCCTCTGCCTAAGGCCTGTGGGTCTGACAAAGGCCACATTGAGACCCTCCCTCCAGTAAGGGCATAGTGAGACCCCACCTCCCCTCTCGCAGTAGCACAAAGAGCCTCAGTCTCCACCGCAAGCCTGTCCTTTCTTGGTCCTCTATCTCTCCGACACAAAGACCCTCTTCCCCTCAGCTCTGTGGAATGCATTAGGCTGCTGTGTTTCCTCCTTAGCTCTATGTAATTATCGCTATCTGTCTGCCGGGGTGAGGCCGCGCTAACTGCTTCTGTACGACGTTGAGACGCAAAGATGACCAGATAGATGACGTTGACTGTGAGCTTAACTCCAGCCATTGTTTTACAGAGCGAGAGAGTCCTACGTACTAGCAGTCTTGGGTGTTGGATATCTCCTCTAGTTAGGGTGCTTGACATCTCTGGCCTAGTGTGTATCCTGTCAACTCTGGTTAGGGTGCTTGACATCTCCTCTGGCCTAGAGTGTATCCTGTCAACTCTCGTTAGGGTGCTTGACATCTCCTCTTACCTAGTGTGTATCCTGTCAACTCTGGTTAAGGTGCTTGACATCTCTGGCCTAGTGTGTATCCTGTCAACTCTGGTTAGGTTGCTTGACATCTCCTATGGCCTAGTGTGTATCCTGTCAACTTTGGTTAGGGTGCTTGACATCTCCTCTGGCCTAGTATGTATCCTGTCAACTTTGGTTAGGGTGCTTGACATCTCCTCTGGCCTAGTGTGTATCCTGTCAACTCTGGTTAAGGTGCTTGACATCTCTGGCCTAGTGTGTATCCTGTCAACTCTGGTTAAGGTGCTTGACATCTCTGGCCTAGTGTGTATCCTGTAAACTCTGGTTAAGGTGTTTGACATCTCTGGGCTAGTGTTTATCCTGTCAACTCTGGTTAAAGTGTTTGACATCTCTGGGCTAGTGTGTATCCTTCCAACTCTGGTTAAGGTGCTTGACATCTCTGGCCTAGTGTGTATCCTGTCAACTCTGGTTAGAGTGCTTGACATCTCTGGCCTAGTGTGTATCCTGTCTACTCTGGTTAGGGTGCTTGCTTTATCCTCGGTGATCCGGGCCTATAGTGCTAGTCTTGGGTACGTAACAGGCAGAGGTCGGCAGGAGTATCTCCCTACTGGAAAGGAAAAAAGGGAGCGAAGCCTCGCCCCAGGATTAGAGAGAGACACACCCCTCCAGGAGCGAGAGGGAAGCACCGTTTCACACAGTGGGACATGTCACCTCAGGACAGGCACAAAGAACAAAGGAGAAAATCCCCCTTCAGCGGAGACAAGTGCGTGATGCGGCGGCTGAGTGGAATGAGTTTAGACTTGATCTAACCGTTTTGGCCTAAAATAGATAATGACAATTCAGCTTGAAGACAATGCCATTGTGTTGCAGTATCCTGTTTCTCTGACAACAATTCTTCCGGTATTTACCTCCTCCAAGCTTGACAAACTAATGACTTTACCTCCATTCTGAGAACACTCAGGGAAGTGTACGTGTGTGTGTGTGTGTGTGTGCGCGCACGCATGTTTGATTGTCCGCAACTCCCACGAGTCTAGCAAGGTCAAAAGCTAATCAAATGAGAATTACAGCACAGACTTCATCGCCTCCTGTGTCCATAAGTTTTCCCAGAAAAGATTTCTGTGTTTCTCTTAACTATAGGTGGTCTCCAGTCTGGGGCAGATTGATGTCTGTCTTTAATGAAGAAAGCTGAGGCCGTGTAGACTCTGGCACTCCCTTTCTGTGTGACTGCACAAGAGCTTCCCTCCCTGGCACACATCCTCCCATCCGCTGCATCCAATAAATCCTGCTATGTAGGCAACATGCGAACGCACGGTCTGACATAGAGAGACATATACACACACACCCTGCAGTAAATCACTTTTATCTTGTCAGCAAATGTCTTTAAGGAGGTATGGTTGAATAGACTTCTGGTGCTGAACCCAGCATGCGCACACACACACACACACACACCAATTCATATAATGAAATAAAGATAAGATAGCATTTGAGAGATTGTAGCATATCTTCCTTGTATACAAATAAGGTGTTCTCTGTGTGTGTTTGTGTGTGTGCATACGATACGTCCAGAAGGGCAATAAGCAGAACTAGAAAACCTGCCGTTCAGATGTTAGTGTGAGAGTAACACAACATGCAGGATATAGTCCTGTGTCCAGATATAACAAGCCCTGTCAAATTTCTGATGCTTTGGTTGGTTAACATGGTCGGTGAGTCACAGTGGGGATTCACATAGATCCTATAAAAACCGCAGATGACATTCAACCGGGATCAGTCAAATGAAAAGTCAATATCCAACCATAACCACATCCCACAACCACTAAACAGAAGCCGACACAAGCACCGTGACTAATCTTAATGGTCCATTCCCTGTAAATGGGCCAGACTAAGCTATACACAACTGACGATGCTGAATTGCGCGCCACAGACTCAACATCGCAACCCGGACCCAACGACTGACTCCATATCTGAGCAAAAAAACGAAGACAGAACTGTTCTGTAAGAAAAGCGAATCTAAGCTAATCTAATTAACACACAGGCACACAGCTATACACACAGCTGACTGTACAATGCACTCATGTCTTACCACAGCTGTGCTCTGCTGTATACTGCCTGGACATAACATACGTCTCTTGGTGAACCCCTTCCCGTCCCTGAATGTTAACCCCGCGGATCATTATTTTGTCGGCTTCTACAAACGTTATAAAGACACTTGTGACTGGAAAGGCATACAGGATGGCCTTATGCACTAGGGAGGGCAGAGGGCGGAGGAGTAACGCATGTTTGAAAATTCACTTGGTGGATCTGCTGTGTCCGGCCGGGAGCTCAGCTCATCATGAAATTCCAGATAAAAATGCGTGGATGGATGAAGGACTTTGAAGAAGAAGAGAGTCTTTAAAAATGGCGGTCATTAAGTTTCCCAGCATGCCCAGGTCACGACCTGCTGACGTCAACATGGAAGCGACCGTAAACAGGCATCGGTGTGGAACCCGGCCTGAAGTGATGGCTATGACAGATCGGTCCTCTATGATGGCCTCTCAGTTTACACACATGAAACACCCTCGGCCCCGCACATCATCTCCCATCCACCTCCTGTGCTCTTGGGGATCAGAGAACATCTGTCACCCTTAGCCTAACTCACCCCAACTCTTTAAGGGCCACTCATGAGACGCATACGTTTGTCGGCCTCAACAGTAGGCATGCTCGTCTCCTGCGTGAACACACAGTGGTCCGCCGTCATTGCTACATTTTTTGGCCTTCAAAACTGTTACAGCTGAGGAGGATTTCATACCACATAACCCATACAGAATTCACTGCAAAGTAGAGCTTTTTCTAAATACTATGTGCAAAATGAGTACGTCTCCTTCATACTTATTGGTTGACACATCAACTCCAGTGGTCAATTTATTGGGACGTGCCTGTAAACCCTTACACGAGCCATGAGGCTGCATTCATTGAAAAAGAATGGACGGCCTCACATAAATACAGGACTTCTTAACTTACCCCCTTAACTTGCTCCAGCTCTCCCCTCTCCTAACTCACCTTCGCCCTTAGGGCCTCTCAGGGCACATGAAGCATGCAGCCAGGTGGGGCCTCTGAGGGGAAGCAGGCATATGTCAAATACAGCTGCTCTGATCACTGCCGCTGAGGGTCTTAAGACCTGTGGTATCCACACTAACCAGAAGCCAGTGAACCACATTAGGGTGAGTGGATAGCAAACCTGGTGGCCTGTGGTTTGACTGCTGGACTCCTCCCCCACCATCGCTGCTAACACACAGAGGGGTGCCAAGCCCTGACCTTTGACCCTGGTCCAAAGGAAAGCCCTGGCTGGATCCCACTAATCATCTTAGTTCTGGAGGACCCCGCCTGCCTGGAGGCCTTCGTCAAAGCAGAGGCATGTGAAGCCTCGCAGCACACACGTTGCCTGCGTAAACACGCTTAACAGCACTGCAGTCGACCAAGGCTTCGTCCTTCTAGTCTACAACACAGCTGCTGCCTGGCTTGTCAATTGATAAAAATCAAAAAAATCTCTGTAGGGCTACAGCGGACGACATGAGACATCACTCTTGTTTACTGTCTATTTATGGTGAGTGTCGGAGAACGGGTGTTTGTTCTGCGTCCATATGCACGCAGGCTTGGCGAAAGCTGAGGAATGGCCGTCTCCCACGCGGGAGTGTGAGGGATGGAGAAACCTGTCTGCAGGGTGAGCTCTTAATGAGATGGAATGTGAGTTCTGCATCTTGTGTGTTTGAGGGAGCGACTATGGGAGACAATTACCCAGACTGCTTTAGGGGCCTGATTCGTGCCATGCTGGGGGGGTGGGGGGGGGGGGGGGGGTCTTTTGCCACAGCAGATGTGGCGTCTCACTTCATACTGGTGTCTGCATGTGTAAGCCTAAACTGTATCTACGTCCTATAGACATCCTTAGCAACCAAGGTTAGACGACACTCAAATCTGAAGATTGAAGAACACTGTGACCTACTTGTCGATTTGCCTGCCGGCTAACTGGCTGGACTTGAGGCAGAAGATTACAGAGCAGGAAACACTGAGGCTTTGTTGTGGCTGTTATCCGTGTTTGGGACTCTTTCTGCAAGGAGGAGTGCATCTCCAACTGCCTAGAAACCGCAACATGAACCGTATGGTACGATCACTACAGCTTTCGTGTTTGTTTTAGAAGTGAACAACTATAACTCATCGTTCTCCCTCTGCACATGGGTCTGAGCATGTCAGTAAGAGGTCGAGTTTGTTTGCAGTATAGATTTGCAATATGGCCAGTCTGTCAGTAGTACGAAGACTGTTTTTAAGGTGGGTTTTTTGGAGTCCAAAAACACACGCACACACGTCACAGACGTCTTTGCACTACTCAGTCCTCCCGATATTTCCCCTCACAGGTACTTGAACTCGGGACCTCTGACTCACAAGTGGAACTTATACCTGAGGAGTATAACAAGGAGTTTCAACAATTCACATCGGCTACTCACATGTGGCTTGCGTCATCTCTCAGAGCAGAACAATTGGAGGAAGGGTGAGGGTGTCGTTGTTGTAAAGTATAATAGAACAAAAAAGATCGGCTTAACAGCACATATGGCTTAAAATCATATTTTCCCTGTGACTCTTCACACTCAATTTACACAAAAACTAAACCTGAACCCTAAACCTAATCCAGGTTCCTAATCCAGAACTCTCAACCCCAACCTTAATGTCATTCTTACTGTATTTCTAACCCAGACCCCTCTAAAATCCCCAGAAATAATAACTTATGTGTATCAAGAACACAAGCAAACATATTCCTTATTTAACTATTCTTAAGGGGACTTCTGGTTCAATCGTCACCCACGAACACACATTCTCATATACCCACTCTCTCTCTCTCTCTCTCTCTCTCTCTCTCTCTCTCTCTCTCTCACACACACACACACACACACACACACACACACACACACACACAGCCAGGTTCAGATGAAGACCAAATGACGTTGTTCCAACAAAACAGCCAACCACAAGACTAGTATCTGAAGGCAGTCTGTTTGTCTTGGCAAAGATGTTGTTTTGGGAGCATATCTCGAAATAGGAGCGTAGCTCCTCTACGAAAGTCCTTCACTACAGATATGAGAATACCTCTTCAAAGCCTCTCCACTGATCCACTGATGGAGACTAGAGTGGCGGCCATTTTGGATCCCCAGTTGCTTTGTATCTGTCTGCACCATCAATGTTTTTCTGAGAGATCCATCACCAGCCACTTCCTGTGGTGACCCAACAGTGTTGGACAGCCACACCCTTTAAACACCTCAGAGACCATAACACTCACAGACCTGTATCCAAATATGCAATGCATTAATGGTCGCCACACAAGAATCTCAAATGGATGCAGACAGAGGATGAAGAGGAAAGCAAGGATGGAGGATAGACAGAAAACAGGGCAGTGGGTCCACATAAAAAGAAGTAGAGCATGAGAACAGCTGTGTGACTGGACACAGGAAGTGGTTATTTCCCATATCCCTCTGGGACAACCTTGGAAACCTAAAAAAAAAAACGAAAGAGAAAGAAAGTCTCTCCCCTGGCTGAGCTCCAGGGTAAACAGGGTTCTGGTTTCTGCCTTGGCCCGGCCCAGCTGATCCTGCCTCAGGTCACACACACGCTGAGCTCTAACTCCCAGGGGGGTGCACTCCTAATCAGAACTTCCTGTCTCTGGCAGAGCTAAACAGAGGTGGGATTAGGGCCAATGGTACCCCTTATAAAGCTAACCTGTCCCCACCCCACCTCTAATCAGATATCCAATTAGCTCCAGATGGTGCAGATTCCTTCCAAAGCAATATTAAACCTGACAGTTTCTGGGAACTGTGCGCGTGCAAGAGTGCATGTGCGCATTCTACTAGATCCAACATGGATACCACACCCAAGTCATCGGGGCCTCTGATTGGTCAAAAGGGACAGGTTGAAATGGATCAACATTAATAAGGCAGCACCTGCAGACAAGATTCTAGTCTCTAAACCGACGACATCGTCATCTTCAAATGTCTCCTAACATGCGACGACTAAGTCAAACTAATGACAAACGATTAACGCTATTATCGCGGCGCACATCTACGTCAAAAGCACTGCCTTCAACGCGGACAGTCAGCGCAGCCTAAGTATGTGTATATGTGTGTGCGACTTCCAGATCTAAACACAGCTGAAACAATCCTTCCGTCTGAGCTCATTCACCAGCATCACTGAGGAGAGACAGACGAGCTGGGACCCACGTGCTGGAGGAGAGAGAGAGAGAGACAGACAGACAGACGGACAGAAGAAGACAAATGGATGGATGCTAGAGAGAGTCCGAGACAGAAAGAGAGAGATTGAGACTGGGACAAACATACCCTGTGCCAAGCTCATGCCCTCTCCAAAGATAAATAGATGGAAGGCGAGGTCAGAGAGGAGAGGGGAAGACAAGAGGGAGAGATGTGGCTATAAAAGGGAAGAGAGCAGGAATAGGGAGATAGAAAGAGAGAGAGAAATGCAAGGAGGTGGGAATTCTAAATGTGGGAAGGTCTTGGCAATTCATTCTGTTTAGCCTGATGAGACCCCCACCAGCCTCCACACAGAGAGAGAGAGAGAGAGAGAGAGAGAGAGGGAGAGAGAGAGAGAAAGAGAGGGAATTTCCAGTGAATTCGAACATGCTACATTCTTTTCAAGCACGAATAAACATAAATTTGAAAATCCTCTCATACTACACCCCTTGCTTTCCATAGACAATACTGTTTTGTGTGACTTTCTAGGTACTTCCAAGTTTCTAGGTACTTCCAAGTTTCTAGGTATTTCCATCATGTTTTAGTTCCCAGAACATGGGCTGAGCTTCAGAAAAACTAGGAACTATTTTATTTGTGAGGTGATATCGCAACAATGATGAATCATTTGCTAGCCCTACTTCTTAAACAAGCCAGATAACTGCTAGCTTCATAGGAAGTCAGAGTAGTGCATTAATTCTCCACAAAACTTGGAGAAAAACAGACAAAAAAACGTAGAAAAAAGTAGAGAATATTCAACAGACAGAAAGAAGACAGAAAGAAAGACATGAGGCTTTGAACGCTTTTTTCTTTCTCTAATGAATGTTGTGGCAAAGGAACCTGCATCTAAACTCCATAGGGGCTGATAATATCAGGTCTCAAGTGCATGTGTGTGCGTGCAACCTTTGAAGTGTGCGTCTGCCTGCGTCCGCGCACGTGTACACGTACACGTGCGTGTGGTCGGGCTTTGATACGCGAGACTGAGGTTGAAAATGGAGCATTAAGCACGGCAGTTATCCATGGGATTGAACATTCTTGACATCTTCACCATCGCCTTTAACTCTGACAGAGAGAACATACTTCCCCCTCTCTCGCTCCGCACCCCTAGACTAATCTTCCCCACCCTTCCAGATGTAGACACAAATACAGGTGTGTATCCCCCGCCTGCGCAGCATGTTTACAGTGTTTGTGTGTGTAGAGGCCCCGATGTGGCTGCTCTTCTGGTTCATGTACGCTCGCGTGCTTCCTGTCTCATGCACCATTCACACGGTGGACCAAACGCTTCTTTCTCCCAGGTCCACAGCTAGACTGGATTGCATCACCTATACGTTCTGTTGCACTCACATGATCGCTGACCTGAATGCATTTCTGCTCCCAGCCCCACTTCTCTTGATCGAGAACAGCGATCGATAGTTGTGTCCCAGCAAAAGGGTTGTAGGGGTTAACCGGGTTTCTTCTCAGAGTCGGACAGATATTTGTGAAAGAGGAGAAAGTCATCCCCAGAGCTGCATCTTTCTGGCCATGAGTGAACGATAACCAGATACTAGAAGGTTCATTGAAAGCACTGGTTTATTCAAGCTCCTCGCTGCATTTGTGACCCAATTCTACATCGTCAGTAGGCCGTCTCATGGCAGGTTTGTCAAGCAGAGACGGAGTATGTTTACACATTATGTACACAACACAACAAACAGGTGGAAAACACTCAGCTGAACCAAGTGGGTCTCCAGTGGACGTGGCCGCAGGCTTGAGGGGAAGGCCGACGCCCAAATAAACCCCTCACACATTTGGCATCCTCTCCTTTGCTCTTCCTAATTAGGAAAACTCTGTTTCTGTTTCAGCCCCTCCCCTCCGCCCCCCTGACCCAGATGCAGGCAGCATGACTTAAACAAGACACAAACAAACACCATGGCTACCTGGGAACGGTGGCGTTGCCTCGGCCAAGTCAGCACCATGGACAGACGCACAGACTGCCGCTGTGACGTGTCATAGACAGCGTCTGAGTTCCCTACCTGCAGTGCCTCTCAGCAGGGCAGTCACGCGGCAAGAGCACCGGACACTGGCTGAGATATTCCCATTTGTGAATGAACCTAGCTCTGCCCATTGGCGTGGACTACTGCTGACCACAGCAGAGAGTAGCATAGACTCACTGCAATGGGAGTCCGAGACATGGCAAAACATACATACACACACCTGCAGACAAGGATCACTTTGAAAGGGGATGAAAATAAGGTCAGCTAATCAACCAACTGTATCGACCAGTTACTAAATAATCCCATTAGAAGTTAGCCCTCCCTTTTAAGTGCTCTCTTTTCTCACTTTCTCTCACTCCTTCATTCACCCTCTATCTGCTTCTATCTCCTTCCTTCCCCATATAACAGTAATAATAAGTGAAGAGAAAGGAGGGAGGTCCTGTCATTGAAATGACTGACAGCTAAAGTTTCCTGTTTCTTTCCTGGTTTAATGGACTCCAAGCATACGCTAGCAAATGAATCCGACTCTCCTTGGTCTAACATTCCTATGGCCCATGTACAATGTGTGTGTGTGTGTGATACTGTCTGTATGCATTTGTACAAATTAACCAGAATGTATTCCAGTCCTTCACAGCCATGTGACTGCATGACCTTAAGGTTCCATTTAGCAGCAAGGAAAGCTATCCTGTGGATAACTCACTTGTACTCTTTCTGTTTCTCCCATCAGAATGATACTCAGGGAAACCTAAACTGAGGACCGGTAGATCACAGTACCTTTCCTAGTGTCTGTTTAACTTCCCTTCGTACATGTTTCACAACCGGCCCAGATCCACAGCCGCAAACGGCCACCTTGTGGAGTATTATGTTAGGGAAACAATGCTAACGAAAAACACACACTATCAGACACACACACTCCATCTGAGAGCTGAAACACAGCATCCGTCTTGGCTACACGCCTCTATTGGAATATTGGAGCCCTTTGAGACCTAGTGTATGCGGGCTTGTGTTTGTATGTCAGAGGGGGTTCTAAGATCCATGAACACTGTGCCCATAGAGGTCAGGGGGTTTGGGAGAGTCAGTGAGGGGGGACCTCATTTTGGATTGCACACATACGCACACACACAACAAAATACACACTTCCTGCACTGCTTCCTAAGGGCCAGCACAATGGACCCTTCCCCTGATTGTCACGCACAAACGCTCTTTATAACAGAGTAGATTATCTTGGCAAGGAATCCGTTCCACTTATCACCAGCAGACATCGTCACCTCGCCCCGGACGCAAACTCTCCTCGTTGGCCGAAAGGGCCTCGATGAAGTCACTCACGTGCTGCCAAAATCCCTTTAGGTGACCCAGTGCTCATGCACACGTGCACCCATACGCAAGTTCATATTTTTAGCGGTAAGTATTATGCTGCTTGTGACAGACTGCCCTTGGGGTCATGTCTAATCTACAAAAGGATTCAGTACTTTGGTAGATGTGTCTGTCCTGGCCTCGGGTTGAATCTGCATCCACAGACATCAGACAGGCTTTCCTTTCCTCAGACCCCACTAGATCACAAACTCGCCCACAAACATCACACATCCGCAAGCAGCACTATCTCCTCAGCCCACCCAGCTCAAATACACATCTTGAAATATATTCTCGACCCGGGGAATCTGATTGGACTTGGCTGCTACACCGAACATCCTGTTAATAATAGAGCTTCAAAAACGTTTCCTTCCCTCTTCTTCCCTGCCGCTCAGACTGAACCCCTGCAATACACTGTGTGTGTGCGCGTGTGTGTGCGTGTGTGTGCACGCGCGCGTGTACAGTAAGTGTCTTGCTCAAATAATAACCCCAGGGGGTTACATTTTCCTCCTAATTTTGCATGGCATCTCCATGGAGACCATGAACAGGAAATGATAACAAAATATGATCTCCCCATTGCATTGTGGTATATGTCCCTGAGGCCCTGTCCTGTTGTTTGGGAGGGGTCAGGGGTCACTGCGCCTGACTGAGAAGGACAACCCGGGTTACTTTGTCTGTCTTTAAGACCCCTGGATAACTTAATTAGAGACAGAGAACAGCATTCCTTGTCCTACATGTAGCCTAGTCTATGTTTGGCCACTGAGGAGCAGAAAATAAAGAAAATAAAGAATAAAATCTAACTGGCCAAACATCTTCACAAGTACTCAATGGGATACAGGGGATTTCCAGAGTTGAACATGATGCGTGGACAGATTAATGTGTGGGAAAGACTTTTATAGTCTGAAACGGCGGGTTCCAGTGATCTGATGAGGAGTTCATAAAAGAATGGTCTAACGTCTGTGGTAAATGATTTGAAATGAAATGTGGCTGGTGGATGAAACTGTGTGAGGTCTGGGTCTGAATGTTGCTTGCGAGCAGCTGTGGCAATTAGTGTTTGATGAATGTATGAGGAGGTGAATGTAATGGAAGGACCCCGACTAATGATAAATTAACAAACCGACCACCTGGAAACAGGCTGCTTCACATTGCCTGGCAAAGCTATATCTGTGGCAGATGAAACACTTCCAGCAAGAGCCATCCATTCGATCAGATCCGTCCGTATATATGTGATGTTAACCATTCATCTAAAAGATTATGGGAGCCCAATTGTCAAGTGTTTGTGTTGCTCCTTAAAGACCCGGCAGGTAGGCCAGTATGTTGATTGTCTACAAGCTGAGCCTGTGTTTCAGTCTCTGTGCTGTAGCACAGCACAATGCACAGAGAGGCCGTGAGCCGTGTCACACGCTTCTCATCAGGGCCACAGCTAAATCTGATAAGAGCTTCGTACAACGAGGCCTCTTCTTCTGCACCGGAAAATCACTTTAAGTCCCCAAAGCCCGAGTATGATATTAAATACCTTATTATAGAGCCTCAGGATCTCCTGACAGTGAGTACACACATTCCTGAACTGGGCCAAAACAGGAATACACACACAAACATATTCAAACGCACACACACACATGCGCAAATTAAGTAAGGTAATGCAGGGACCAGAACAAGTGTGTGGGAACTAGGGGAAAAGATTAACCGTAAAATACTCCGTGTAAAATGAGCGCGTCCAGAGAGACAAGGCATAAGACAGTATCAACACAAGACATGCTGTTATTCTCTGCCTGTTAACTGCGTCTCGTGGTATGAACATTATGATTAACTGAACAGGCTCTTCCTATTTCCTAACAAAACCCTTTTTTAAAGGTTTTATGACAACTTACAACTTTGGGTTGAAGGCCAAAAAAAGACAAAAAAAGAAAGAAGAAGAAAAAAAGAGAGAGACAGACAGAAAGGGAGAGCTGGAAGACGATGAGTAAAGTAAATAATACAGTATGAGTCAGCCAGCAGTGTGTAACACATTTCCTTGTGCTCATGAGAACCTAAAGCAGACCGACATCACTGCTGCAGATGGGAAATCACACGATCGCCTTCTGACAGCTGCCACATATGGGTCTGTCCCAGTAGGAGAAAAGAGTGAATCTACCCAATAACCAAAATCAAGGGTAACACTGTGTTCCTCTTTATTCTAGTATCTATCTATCTATCTATCTATCTATCTATCGCTCTCTCTCTCCCTCCCTCCCTCCCTCCCTCTCCCTCTCTCTCTCTCTCTCTCTCTCTCTCTCTCTCTCTCTCTCTCTCTCTCTCTCTCTCTGACTGCTCTCTAGGTTTCTTTCACCCTTTAACATGCACACGTACACACACACACCAGAAGTGGAGTCACATAGGGAGTCTGGGAGGGCCTAGGCCCTAACATGCCTAACATGCCCCCCCCCCCTCCATATCTGACTGCTTACAATAAAAAATAAGGACTTGTTGATTATTATAAAACATTTTTGGCCAAATATTAGACTTCCCCAAAATACAATTCTGGCTACTGACACACACTACACTCCATTTTGGATCGTTTAACAGGTATTGACAAACACGCTTTTCACATCAAGCAGATTAGGAGCAGAGATGAGGGTGCTTCTATCAGCTGCTGATAGCCATGACAAATCAATGAGGGAGTTATGACATTTACCACAGGGGTCAGGTTACCTCACCCTATCCCAGGGGTCATTACCCCTCCCTTTGACCCACCCATGTCAGAGGTCAAAACTAGAGCACGTTAGTATATGTAAATCTTAGTAAGGTGAAGGAGAGCATTTCTACTCAGATATGTTATAAGCAGAGAATAACTCGAGATAGTTTTTCTAGTTATCATGTTCTTACTATTTGGAGGAGAGTGTATACATATAATACTGTAGCATTCTTGCATGCGTCAGCGTATGAAAACCTACCCGTCCATCAAGGGTTAACAGTTCCCCATGATAAATTATTCCTGTTCAAGCCCACCCTTAAGATCTTTTCAAATACAAATCGCAATTCAACTGTCGGGCCAGGTTATATCTGTCCTAATTTACATTTACTACAGTGTCAAAAGTTTGAAAACAGGTCAAAACAAACAATGTTGTGCAAAATAATTTTCACACAAAAGATGAGAGGCGTGGGAACTTACCGCGTCTACTCTTGATGCAAGGATAACCGCTGCGAGGCATATGAGTAGAAACCTGGAATAAAAAAGGTGATTAATATCACTTCGACGTTGCACAAAGATATTTCAGGTCAACCTCGCAGTTGTTCAGCGTATCTTTCTCTGATACTTGCTTACCTTGGGTTCCTGTGGGTTTCGTCGCGCCGTGGCCGCATCGCCTCACTCATCCGAACCTCAAACTTCTTTCCTACTCAGATGTCAGCACGAACAGAACTAGTTCATGTCTGTTGAACACTAAACCTGTAACAGAAACACACGCAATCACACAACAGGATCAGCGTTGTTCAGTGCCTCTGTCTAGGATTTGATTCATTCGATTGCAAAGACATGAAAATCCAATGGTGATACCTGATGTGACTTCGACTCTTGCATTGCCATGCTCCAACACACATTCCACATTTCATGGTTACGGCGATTAATAGAATCGTCACCAACATAGCAATTGCCCAAATAATGCTTCGCATACGTCTGACTTAAGAATCGAAAAGTCTTACCCTTCGTCTTGTGCGCTCTGTCCAGCAAGATGTGACGGTGACCAGGGAGCGTTACCCGGGGACCGAAACGCCCCTGTGCTTGCGTTTACACGCGTCCCGGTGGTTTCAAGAAAATCGAACCTTTCAAATATTGTCACAAAATCACCAAAAGCCAGTGAGCAGTTTCACCCCTGACGGTGAAAAGTGAAGTGATGTTTAGAAATAAAGGGGTTGTATTCGTTTGCATTGACAAGGGTGGTCGTACCAGGGGGGTGTGGTGGACAAGACACAAGACCAAGTTACATTGATCAGTAGCTCACAACGTCGAGGGCAAAGATGCAGCCCAACGGGATGCACATGCTCTGCTAATGAAACTAAACTTTACTTAAAAGAAACATAAGAAGAGGCTTTCGACAGGTGGTTTTGAGGGGCATTTGCACCGGCGTAGACAACATAGCCCCCAGACTTTTCACTGCGCCCCGTCGCAATGATGCTGCCCTGTGGAACTTTGTTTCTACTTCTACTTGCGTCTCTCTTCTCTAAATTTGATCTCTCTGGAGCTAAGGTAAGTGAAAACTTCAGACAAGTTTGACCGCTTTCAGATGCGGTGTTGTCCGTCGCATGTCATTTAGAATGGGAACAACGGTCTTAGCGGCTTCACCTGGAGAGCGCAAATCTCACGCATGTCTAATCGCAACATATCTGTCTTTTAAGTACGTAGGATTTGGTAGATTGTTTTTGGCTATATTTGCATTTATTGTGATGTGAAGTACAAACCAAGTTGACATATGACTGTGTTATAATAATGGAAGTTAGAGGCTCGTCATAAACTGCAAAGCACGGAGGCCATGAAATAACCTGATCCGTCTACAAAGTGACGTTGATTAAATTAAACTTAAGACATGTTAAAAGACCTCATGTCCCAGCATGTCCCGTGATATGTTCACAGTTGTTATATTGTTATATTCCAGAAGTTGTAATGGAGCTTGTGTTGTGTGGAACACTGCGTTGAGTCTGAAAACACACTGTTAGATGTAGGACCATCCCTCTCGGAGACAGAAAGGGAGGGTACAGGAGGGTGGGGCAGGGTGGATAAGATACGTGTGAGTGTGTGTGTAATATGTCTCCGTCTTGTAGAAGTTTTTTTCTCTCCTGTAAACGGTCCATACATGTCACCTGTGTAGCATAATTATCTTAAGTGTGTCCTGAAATGTGTCACTGGCTGTGCTCTCTTCTCTTTCCCTTTCCTTACCTTTTGTGTGTGTCTGAGTGGGTGTGTCTGGCAGGGTGCAGGGTAGTGGTTCAAGGGTGTCCTTTTACCGTAGAAATGATTTATGTCTGAAACACTGGGACCGCCCAACGGTGTGGAAGGTTGTCTCCAGTTACCTTCCTCTTCGGAACTCTCAGGACTGTGGAATGAGTTCAAATAACTGGCGGGAGGGAACCCACTCAAACACTTGTGCTTTCAATCATTACTGTTTATGTGATGTTTCCTAACAGTTGGAATAAAAAATGGTGTGTGACTCACACACCGTAGATGGGGTTTTATCGCACTGGGAAATCGATGTTCCGCCCTCTCCATCCCCCCTAGGTTTTAATTTCCTAGAAACACATCCTTTGGTTGAATTTTGTGATATCGTATTCCTCCTGGGGAACAAAATACTAGCTTTGATATAGATGGTTGAAACATGGAGAAGGCAGACAGGAGGAGGAAGGTGAGGAAGAAAATGATGGAAAATGGAAAAAAATGGACTCTCCTTGAGAGTGAGAAGGATGGATTAAGACCAGCCAGTTGGAGGGGCTGCCATTTCTGCTTGTGGGGAACCAAGACAGTACATTGGGATTTCCAGATGCTTAGAAAGGGAGTGGGGGGAGATAGAAAGGGTGGGTGGGTAGGAGAGGAGGCGAGTGAACGTTTGGCAGGACTTTTTGTGCCTCGAGTTGGATGACA
The DNA here is from genome assembly GCA_036571765.1 of Plecoglossus altivelis. NCBI lineage: Eukaryota > Metazoa > Chordata > Actinopteri > Osmeriformes > Plecoglossidae > Plecoglossus > Plecoglossus altivelis. The sequence goes on from BROE01000022.1 coordinate 10,985,792, forward strand.
CAGTAGTAGAACAAGGGTGGGTGGAAGAGTGCAAGGAACATTGTAGCCCCTCAGGATCTGCTGTTTAGCTGTTTAGATCGGCATGTTTCTCGTCCGCCTCCCAATCCCCCCCCCCCCCCCCCCCCCCTCCCGGGAGCAATTAATGGTTCCGCCACAGGATGTTTGGGAACCTCAAAGATGCATAGTGAAACACAGCGCACGCATCAACAGCCTTGGAAACTCTCAAAGTTAAGGAAAGTAATAACAGTGTCTCTTCCTCCTCAGTATCTCTAGGACATCTGAGGTCCACTTACAGTGATCGGATCTCTAACGCTGAGTTTAGTGATGGGCCAGGTCAACATGTCATACCTAGAACAGCTAGTTTACAGACACCTAAGTGTACAAGGCTTCTTAAATCTGTGGGTCCCAATGACGTCCCTGTCAGGTCATTAAGACCACCAGGAGATAGGGTACTTGGCCTAATTGTTCAGTAGGCATGTAATACTTCCTGTTTGAGATTGGGTTGCCTCATTCTGTGAGGACCTATTTAGAGCTGCGGTGTGTGGGAAGGAACAGGAGCATTTTGAATGGCCATGACATAGTTCCCTGATCTCCTCTGGTGATCCTCAGACCATGGTAATCCTCTCTGTACGGAACAGGGACAGACCACACACACATCAAAACACACACACACACATAGAAACACACGCACATTCCCAAGAAAGGTTCCATAAGTCTCTTTGTCACATCACTGACAGAGTTGAGGTTTGGCTTTTGCGAGTGCAGGTATGGGATTCGTCAGTTTCTCGGGGTCCACCCAGTAAATGGGAACAGGTTTCTCTCCAGAATTTGTGTGGGCATTTTTGTACAACCAGAGTCAATTATATTCTGCAGAGGTGTTGTGCTTGGTCCCAGAGTGCAGCTTGCTTTGGTGGCCTTTTGTCAGAGGTTGCGCGTTCGTCGCCTGTTGGGCCACTTTCTGGTGGATGTGTTGGGTCTCAGAGTCGTCCATAGGAGGGATCCAGGCCTTTAAACCTGACTGCTTTCAGGAGACAAGCTATATCCACATCTAATGGATGATTGATGTCAATGTTAAGTTGTAAATATGTGGTAATGTATCGGTTGGCTCCTCTGTTTTCTCTTTCCTCACTCCGCTGCTCTTCTGTGTTTTATTCGATTGTTCTTTGTGGGTGTTGATGACTTTGTGTCAGCTCGACACTTTTGGAGACCACTTCGCCCTTCGGCTGTCCGCTGGTGGAGGTTGGTTCGGTTTATCGGTGTGGTTTGTGGGGTGGGGTGTGGGGTTGGGAGGGGGTGTGGAGGGCTAGGGAAGCGGAAGGGATGGGCGCTGAGGTACAGGCGACGATGGGAGAGAGAGAGGGGGTGCAGAAGAGGGGCTGAACGAGTCTTAGAATCATTTGTGTTGCAGCATTAGGAATGCATGACAGAGCCAGACAAAGATACACTGTAGACAAGTCGTGGTGTTTTCTCACCGTTGCCAGCGTGTGACCGTTCCATTTTTTTTTTTTCTCTTTTTTTTTGTTTTGTTTCTGTGTGGTGTGGTTTTCTGCAAAATCACTGCAACTCCCTGCTCTCTCCCTCGGCCGCGCGTCCTCTCTCTCCTCCCCCCTCCTACTCCAACCCCCTTCCACCCTGCTCTACATCTGCAACCCTAGTTGGGTTTGTATTAAAAAAACGTGCATGAATCACACTCAGTTATTTATTTAATTCCCTCTAACACTGCATCCTTCTATCTTTCATTCCATCGACTGTATCTTGAATTCAAGCAATCTTTTCTTCTGTTTATGCATCTGTCTGTGAGTACATAGCCTGCAAAGCCTCTTAATCCTTCTGGGTTCTACAGCCTTCAAGATGTCACATTGGTGACCAGGACAGCCTATTAGCTAACTGCCTAGAGTTTGTGTAAGTGGGTGTTTGTTTATGTGCCAGTATGCAAGTGTTTCAATGTTTTGTGTGGTCCTTCCAAACAGAGTCAGATGTTTGAAGACCAGCTAGAATGCTAACATTGTCCCCGTCTCTAAAATAATCCAAGCTATCCCCATGGCAACAATTAAATACTGACACACTAGGTCATTAGTCGTTTTCTATTTTTGTTTAAAAGCGTCCTCTGTACTGTCTACTGGGCTGGGTTTCATCCTGTTGCCTGAGCCAGGCTGAGACAGACAGTAGTTTTAGTTTTCCCTCTGAGGAAGCAGGATAGCCACAGAGCTTTGAGTCACGACTGATCAGACTATAAATATCTACCTTCCAAATCAAATCAGATCATTCAGGCCTGGGCTCAATGGTCCTGGTGTCTATGCAGCACAGGCTGTTCTGCTGCAGTGTAGTGCCACTGTCAGTCTGCCTGTGTGCCTGTCTGTTTCTGTCGGTCTGTTTGTTAGTCTGTCTGTCTGTCTGTCTGTCTGTCTGTCTGTCTTGTTGCAACAACAAGCTGTCTAGCCCACATCTGCCGTGCTGGAACTAACTCCCATTAGAGTTCCCAGCCAGAATCTGGGGTAGTGCTGAAGGGGTTAGCTGCATGATGGGAGATGATGTTTTTGTTTAGCCTTTTTTGGAGTTATTGTGGTTTGTTCAACTGGCTCATAAAACGTAGTCAACGCAAACACACAAATGAATACAAACACACGGACAAACACAGACACACGGGGGACACAGGCGAGCACACGTGTACGGCAGGGTCAGAGTATGATCTCAGGGACGGTGAGCTCATGGGGTGGGGGTCTGGCGGCTGTAGGTCAGGTTCAGTTTGAGGGGGGACCCCCGACTTCCTTCTCCACATCTCCCTAGATACACATATTTCCTCTGTCCTCAAGAGAACAGGCCTCTTAACCTCCTTGGCTGCCCCCTCCCTTCTCCCCCCCCCCCCCCCCCCCCCCCCCCCCAAACAAGCGCAGATGAACCAGTCCTTTGTGCACAGACCCCTGGAGAAGCTTTGAACCAACGGGACAAGATAAAGCAGGAGAGGAAGAGGAGGAAAAGGGACAGGAAGAGACGAACTGTTAACAGTTACTGTTCAATGTAGCGGCCATGTCAAAGCACCAAAACCGAAAGAGTCATGGACTTAGCAGATCCTATCTCTTTCTTTCTCTTTCTCTCTATCTCTCTCTCTCTCTCTCTCTCACACACACACACACACTTTGTAGCTCTCTCTCTCTCAACCTGCATCTTTTATCTCACTCTCAGCCCTTTTCCACATCATGTGAGCTGTAATTCTCAAGACATGAAAGCTGTCATGTGTCCGTGGCACCATGTTGAGACTTCCTGTTGAAATGAACAGATGAAGGATTCATCTCAGAGCAGCCATTCCTCTAAGCTCTCCTCCATAACGTCATCCCAGTCGTCTGGTTGGACGAGAGAAATTCCATCTCAATCCAATGTTATTTTATCTTGGATTTCTATAGAATTGTGTGGTTTTATCTGATAGACGTAAACACAAAGTTGCCTAGCATGCGCGTGTAACAAACACAGTCATTGTATGCCTGCCCGTGTTTCTCAGGGGAAATATATTGAGCCTTGTCCTGCTGATTTATGCATTGTCAGGTCTTGTCAAGGCAGAGGCAGATCTGGGTAGGAGGACTGATCCCAGATCAGCTGTATAGTTCTGGTCCTCTATCTCTGCGATCTACTGTAGCTAACACAAGCCACAAATCAACAGCTCCAGATGCTTAGTCTGACGTCAAACAGAGAGACTGAATCCTCTTCAGTGGGTGGCTAGCTATTTAGCTGAATTGGTGTAAAGATAGAATGGACATAAGGAGAACAAATAGTGCAGGGGGATAGCTTTCTGCCTGGTCATTGGCGACTGGGAACGTAAACATGGGTGTTGGTGGTGACATCACTTCCGAACTAGTCCTTCCTGTTTGGGGGAGATAATGTAGGAGACTTCCTTTCTGTCAGGAACACAAACACCCACCCATCAACAGAGAAGAACAGAGAGAGAGACAGAGGGAGGGAGAGAGAGACTGTTGCAGATTTGTTTGAAAGACACTTTGCGTGGGGAAACGTAGAAGGGAGAGATAGCCAAAGTAGCAAAACTGGGTGTGGGCAGGGGGGGGGGGTGAGTGTCCGGGGTCTGTCTCCCCCAAGTTCTGACCCAGATCGGGGGTCTGTCTCCCCCAAGTGCTGACCCAGATCGGGGGTCTGTTTCCCCCAAGTGCTGACCCAGATTCCAGAACTCCCAGCGAGAGCTGGACCCAGCTTCCTCTCTCTTTTTTTCTTCATCTTAAGAGAAGGAAAACAACTACCCACTTAAAGGAAGCCAGGCTTCCTCTTTCTTGAAGCCAATATCCTGCTGTTGAGCATTCAGAGAACGAGAGCATGAGAGATGAAGAGAGAACAAGAGAGAATACAAGAAGGGTGCTGTACTTATATGCTTTCTGTGCTGGGTTACTCTTCCAGATATAAAAAGGTGAAGTGACATCAAAGTGATAACGACTGTTATTACTGTACGTGGCACTACACTGGTCTCCACTGCATGTTCTCTCTCCTCTTCACTGAGAACTGTCTCTGGGCACACAGGGAGGAGACACATTTGTTAGAGTGATTTGTTTGTGCGTGTGGATGTGTGAGTATGTGTGTACGGTGTGTTGCGGTCCTGTGGGATTGTGGAGGAATGCTCTTTTTTTTACTCGGTAGAACAATAACCATGCAGAGAAGCATTGACGTGTGGGCATGCAGACAGAGGTCTGGAGAAAATTCTAGAACCTCCTTTACGCACTCTCGCTCTCGACATCACGGCTCCCAGAGACACAGTCCTGCACTGTCTCTTGTAAAGCGGTTTCTGGCTTTGTTGAGGACTCATGTTGTCTGAAGGGGAAAAAAAACAAATGTGAGGGCTAGACTCAAATCTGTTGTTGTGTGTATGATTAGGAAAATAAAGCCCCGTCCAAAGAACAAGGATATTATTGTCAATTTGACTAACAGGTTAACCTCTCCCCTTGGAGTGCTTTAACATTCTTGGGAAACACACAAACACCAAAAGCACCACACACACAAACTGCCTGTTTATCAAGATGACCCTAGTGCTTTCGAAAACATCGACTCTCCGTCTCCTCCACGGACATGCCCAAAGGTCAGAGGTCAGACTAAGGTCATATCAATGACCTGCTGATGTCAGAGAACACGCCTAAGACATGTCACGTGACCTCCCGTTCGCTCCTCTCCTCCCTTGCTGTGTTGAGTGAAGGTGTGTTACAGAGCTGCAGTCTGTACCAGCTGAACTTCTTTTGGCATCTGGCTAACACATGAGAATCACTCAACACCACAGTTCTACTCATACACGCACACACACCCACACACTCAAACACACACTTAAACACATGGCTATGTTTAAATGACATTAAACAGGCCAGAAGGCCTGAGAATTTTTCTAAAACAATTTTCCCATTTTGTCTTCAGGGACTAGAGGGCTATTTAGCATGTGAGAATTCCTCTCTGTGCGCTACTTGCAGCCCTAGACTGCCGCTGCTCTATAGCACAGCAAAAACCAAGGACATGCCTGTCAAAACAGGTCCCCTTAGAGACAGACATGCTAATACGTATGTTCTAAAGTCTTACTATAGATCTCTTAAGTCTTACTGTGTGTGTGTGCGGTATTTTGTCAAACTGTCTCATCTGGTCTCCATGATGTTCCTCATGTTCATTATGAAGGTCATACAGATGTTGTGGTCACACACATCAGTGGAGTGGTGACTGCCTTTCTTTAACTCGCACTGTGTGTGCGCTCGCATGCGTGTGCGGAGGGGGATATGGTCTCTGTTTCTTCACTGAAGCTGGCACACTGCAGTGTTTGTGTGTGGAAGACTGTTTGTATGATTTGCATGCGTGTGTGTGTTTTCATCCGTGCGTCTGTGTGATGCAGACACATCTGGTCTGGTTTCAAAGAACAATAAATTATGTCAGCAGTCAGTGCAGATGACTGCCTGCAGCTGCATGTTCACAAGTCCTACTGGCAGACACGCAGACAGACAGACAGACAGACAGACAGACAGACAGACAGACAGAGAGTAATGAGTCAGACAGATCGACAGCAGACAGACAGACGAGCAGAAAGAGAACAACAGACAGGCAGCAGGCGCAGCGGATAGGCTAGCGGGCAGGCAGGCAGGCATTACAGACAGGAACTTGATGAGGGGGGAAGGAAGCAGGAACATTTCTTGTTGATTCCCTGGACTACCGTTTTCACCACTGGCATCGTGTGAGCATGTGTGCCTGTGTGTTTCTGTTCCATGATCTAGATCTAGGTGAAACAAGGGCTACAAGGAAGAGAGATCTTCTTTCGTCTTATTTATTATCATTAGCTGATACGTCTTAGCTGCACACACACACAGCAAAAGGAATTATTCATATTAGGAACCTAGGCTGCCATGTACGGTATGGCAGTTTAAAATGCCTCTCTGCCTACCTATTTCTCTCCCCCTCTATTTCTCTCGGTCTCCTTTCAGCCCGTTCCAGAGAAGGTTAGGAATGCCAGCACATAGTTCAGCTCAGCTACATATCTATTTGGGAGAAGAGGAGAAGAGAGGAGAAGGCAGGGGAAGGTAGAGGAGGAAGGCTTGACACTTCTATCCGTCCCATCAATTTTGTTGTCAACATCGTTGCATTGGGGCTGCTGGTCATTGCGATCACACCACTTATTCCACGGACCACACGGCAACCACAACAAAGAGAACACAAAGATAAGTACCCCAAATCACAGGCTGCACGTGTGTGGGTGTGGTTGGGGGTGTTTTATGATGGGGTTGATTGGTAGAGAGCCTGTGCAACTGGGTCTGTAAAACGCACAGTACAAACACACAGCCCTTTGGCTCTTGAAGACCTCCGTTGCCATACCTGTTAACACTAGCCTAATGAGTCAGTCAGCCCTTTACGATATGATGGTTAAAGAGTAAAAAATACCCAATTGTCCCCATATGGAAGTCCCAATGTGCGGTTTGTCGCCATAAGCCCATATTTATGAGCCAGCAACCTTGCGTGCTATAATGTTGAAGACCTGCTTGCCAGCTTGAGTTGAAGCCAGCTAGCCAGCTAACCAGCTCGCATTGAAGCCTGTTGGCCTGGAACATGACCAGCCTTTCAGACATTTAGTTTTGCCCCTAAACCATAGACCAGGTCAATAATTTGCTGGTAATCTGATTAAAAGATGCTGTTTGGACATGTGCTCTGTGGGGTGGCTGAGGGGTGCTTGGTGTGTCCAGTCCTCAGGGCATCCTTCTGTGGTACTCTAATGATGAGGAGGAGACAGAACCGGTTCTCATCAGGAGTCATTTGGACCATTAAGATTGCCAGTCGTTCTGGAAACTGCACGTCGCCCACGCGAGGAGTAGAAGGAGTAAACACATCGAGGAGTTGTGCAACACTGCACGTAAATGACTGAGTGTGGTCTCTGCTCGCTGCAGTGGAAGGGCCTATTGGCTGCTGGTTCGAGTACACGCTGAGAGACTACCAGGCCAATCTATTGTTGGCTCTAGAGTGAACACATGCTGCGAACACATGCACGATGTTAAAGTCTTATGTGGTTGCATGTAGAGAGTTACAAGGCTTATCTAATCACGGTCACCCCCTTAGTGATAGATATCCTTATCGGAGGGAAGGAAGTCCTCTCCTCCCCCTCTCTCGTCCCTCGCTCTCCCCTCATCCTCTTCCATAATTGAAAGGGGGAGAGAGGACAGAGATGTTGACCACATACAGGTCTGCTCTCTCTCAGGTATGTGTACTGTAAGGTACCAGGTACCAGCCTGTTGGTACCCTGGAGCTGAGAGGTTTGTTTGTGCGTGTGTGTATGTGTGTTTGGTTAGAGAGAGAGCTGGAATGACAGATGTGTCCTCCCACCTGCCAGAGCCGGGATGGGATGAGGTCATAATGAGAGATTCTGGGATACACCAGGGCTCGTGGGACAGGATACGTCAGAGGTGGGCGGTCATGGATGGAATGCTAAGGGGATGTCATGGAAACGTGGGAACGTGGTGGGTTTTTCGACAGAGGTGTTTCTGGTTTTAGCCGTTCAGTGCTGTGACAGAACACTAACCAGATGATTGTGAAATGTATGGAAAGGCTGCTCGACTGACACGCAATCCCACACACAGTCATGAGCACATGCATGTAGTACAGAAGGTGCATCAGAACTGCAAAATAATGCCAGAAGGATCATGCAAAGTTTCTTTTTCCTTTCTCTGTCTGTCTCAGAGGTTAGAGACACACGCTCAGATCACCTGCGAGCCAGGTGTGTCCATGCATGAACCTACTGCGCTCCTACTGTATCCATAAGTCACCTAAGGTCAGGGGTCAGCACACAGGGTCTCTCATTTGTGGTGACCTCTGTGGGTGGGATCCTAGCATACTTCTGAGTAGGGAGGACGGCTTAGCAGTCACACTAATGGTCTCTCTGGCCACTTGACCAATGAGTAATGGTCTCTAGGGAGGCAAGTACTTAAGCGACTGTGATTGGCTTGCCTTGACATGCACATAAACATAATCGTCCTGGTTCCTTTTTCTTCTGCTTTCCCTGGATTGCAGGGTCAATTTTATTTTGATCCCTACTCTCCCTTCCAAGCTTAAGTAGTGTGCTATAGTGATGCATAATAACCTCCTCTGCTCTTCTCTCTCTCTCTGTCTCTTTCTCTCTCTCCTTGTTTGTCTGCATCCCATTCTTCCCTCCATCTCTCGCTCCCTCCATCTCTCGCTCCCTCCATCTCTCGCTCCCTCCCTCTCTGTTGTCATGATAAGATGCTATCTGATACTGTTCCCAAACAAACATTTACGATGGAAGCCCAAGGGTCCAGCCCGGCTACGGCCTCAGAACAAACATAAGATGACCGTGTGCGCTCCAAATATTTACTCACACATTCGCATGCTCCCCATCTCTGTCCTCCTCACCAGACATGAGATGTTTACGAGATCTGTGACTCACTGAGGATCGACTGAACTCTCTCTGGGTCTGTGTGCGGCTTTGGTGCCTGTCTGGGATTGTGGGGGTCCCATCCCATTGTTGGGGTTGCGAGGGGGTGGGAGTGGGGCTATGGGGGGCAAGCTATGACTCTCTGTGTTTGTCTGAATCCTTGCACATGCACACAGTGTAGGGCTGGGCAATATATACAAAACATGGATAACTCCATATTGTCAAAAGGTGTATGATATTTAATATATATCTCTTTGCATCTACTTTTAAATAGAAAAACATGATTTTTTGCCTCTCTTTTGCCTCTAATATTTGATCCATTGCCGAGCCGTGCACACACCCAGGTAGACAGAAAGACCCCTCAGACAGGCAAATGCACACATCCAAATATGGTTTACATATCTACTATCAACACTCACAATAGCCCCCGCAGTCCTGTTGAACAGAGAATCTGACATCCTTTCAACATCCCCTCTCCTCCTCGCTTAGATACCACATCACACATAAACCCTCCGGGGCTCTCTTCTCATTAGCACTTGCATCTTATTGTGTGTCTCCGTTTGGTCTGAGCGTCGTCTTTGCATCTGGTGTTTGGGTTAAACCAAGATGTGTAACGGGGCCGAACAGGAAGACAAAACAAACGCATACTATCCTTTCATCATCCTTCAGATTAGACCGCTGTGGTTGTAGGCCACCTGATAGACATCGATGAGTGTGAGAACAGCGGAGGAGATAGCTCACACGCACGAGTGTAGACGCACACATGCGCGCACACACAAACATACACATAAACATTAACCACATAAACAGTAAACACACCTACACCCACACGCTGGGTGATGCCCTTGTCAAGCGTGTCATGTGGGTTTAGGGCAGCAGGGTCTTCATATGCTCTCGTTATGCTCGGGGCCAGCTGGAATGTCTGATCAGTTGAAGTTGTGTCTACAGGGGCGTGGAGGGCGGAGGGAAGAACAGAAAGAAGGAAAGAGGGTGAAAATGGGCGAAAGATAAATGCTGTACTTTACCGTACTTAATGGGTACTTAAGGCCAATTGTCTGTTTACCTAGATGGCAGGGTTGCGTCAATGATTACCTACAGACGGGGCTACGTTTACTGTCAGTAGCATGCCATGCTCTATTTATCCTCCCTCTATTTTACCACCTCTCTATCCTCCTCTCTCTCTCTCTCTCTCTCTCTCTCTCTCCATCTCTCTCTCTCTCTCTCTCTCTCTTTCTGTCTCTGTCTCTCTCTCTGTCTCTCTCTCTCTCTTTCCGGCAGCAGCTGAGAGGGTGTGAGGCGGCAGACACGTTATAATGACTCACATGTGTTGCTGGTTCTCTCTCTCAGTCTAATCCCCTGCCTCTGGGCTCACTGGGCTCTCTGGCCTGTGATAGTGATCTGATCTAGAACAGGTGCTCATTCCGCAGTGCCCCAGTATGGGAGTCCTGCTCTGGTGGGTAGGAAGCATTAGTAACATGTTCGTGGAAGCTATATGAGAACCAGGGATTGAAAAAGAGAGAGAGACAGAGAGAGAGAGAGACAGAGAGAGATACAGAGAGAGATAGCAACAGAGAGAGGAGAGATAAAGAGGGGAAAGAGGAGGAGGAAAGGCTGGCGTACCTGGCTACACAAGGCGAGGCGGGCAGGGAAGGGGACAGGATGAGGAGGAGAAACGTCTGGTTTAGTTTTTTCGCCACCAGTTTCCCAGGCTTCTCCACAGCACATGCTGGTTCGGTTAACTTGACTGTGAGGTGGAGCATGGAGGTTTTTGTGTTGGTGTGCAATAGGAAGAGACTGAGAAGGAGAGGGAGAGCAGGAATGTATGTGGATACTGAGTGTGGATGTTGAAGGGAAGGGAGCAGATTGTATATGTAGGGTAGATTACTTTGAGGGATTTCAACATACAAACACACTGTATTCTTGCTGATATGCAAGGCATAAGTTTGATTGACGAGTGTTAGAGGCATTGTGTGCATGTGTGTGTGTGTCTGTATGTGTATGTGTGTGTGTGTGTTGGGGAGGTCTGTATACTCTCCAGCCTGGTCCCCAGCATCCTGAGAGGCTCTGACAAGCTGGCTGGATGCCTTGCACGTGAGCGGATCAACAGCTGGTGGAGAGAGAGAGCGAGAGAGTGAGAGAGAGAGAGAGAGACAGAGAGAGAGAGAGAAAGAGAGAGAGAGAGAGAGAGAGAGAGAGGGGGAAAAAAGAAGGGAAGAGGAGAGGAAAGGAGAAGGGTTTAGGTCAGTTCCCAGGCTCTGGTCCCCCTGGTCAGAGGAGAGGAGAGGAAAGCCAAGGAGGGTTATGGGTTCTGAGAAAGACAGGGGCCGGCTGCTAGCTTAGGATGGTCTGCATTGGGGTTCTAAGAGAGGTGCACCCTCTAGTGGTCGAAGGGTTTGCATGCAACATGTGGCTAATTGACTGTGTCAGGATTAGTCAGCTCTAATTCCTTCTCTCACTCTCTTTCTTTGTGTGTCTCTCTCTCTCTGTTTATCTTCCTGTCTCTCTTTCTCTACAGGGGTGCTCAGGCTCATCATGTGGCGACTGTGACTGCAGTGGTGTGAAAGGAGCAAAGGTAAGCATTCCCTCCCAAATGTTTCCCCCCCTCTTCGTCTTATTTTTCTTCCATCCATGTCACAACTCGCTCAATGTATAATCCTCTCTCTCCCTGGTCTCAAGCCATGTCAGCACGTACCGTTCTTTACACCACGCCAAAAGAGAAACAACAAGTTTTTAGTTGAGAGTTCAGGCTCCTACTCCACTGTCCCTTGTGGACAAAGTGTGTGTGTGTGTGGGTGGGTGGTAGGGGTGGTGGTGGTAGTGGTTCAGCAGGCCTTGGAGGAGAAAGGGAAAAGCATCATGGATCAGAAAGTGAAGAAAGGATCAGATAGATTTAGAGCATGTCTGCTCACACAGCTGGGTTGGAGACTGCCCTACCAGCGGAAAGTCTCTATCACACACACACACACACACGCACGCACGCACGCACGCACACACACACACACACACACACAATGACCCTTTCTTTCTTTTTATCTCTATTTCACATTTTCTGCCAAACTCTCACACACACGCATCAGGAGGTTTGGACACTGGCGTACTCAGCTGTTAAGCTTGCGCAAGCTTGTTCACTATGGACACGATGAAGACCACTGGCTCAATAGAAGAATGGCTTACAAATATGTTGTTCATTCAGTTACAATACATGAAACAGACAAATAAATAAATCGGTACCACCCAAAAATACAGTAGATGCTGATGCCAGATATGTACCAACAAGCAGATCACCACAATATATGTCTACAATCTACAATTGATTCCCACAGTCCACCATGGTATATTATGTGCTGTGCTAGTCCAAAACCTCTGTGGGTTAGTGCTGGAAGACCAGTAGCCAGACAGAGGAGTTTACTGTGAAGTAGCTGTGTGCTCATTGGACCTAACCTTTTATAGGCCTGTTCTGTGTAGTTTTGGTTGGATGACGTCACTTCCTCTCTCCCATGAGAAGAGTTTGGTTCCTTTGGCAGTGGTCATTGTCCTGGTTCCCATGGTCTGGACCAATAAGTGGATCCAGAAGAGTGGCTAAGAAGAGGGAATGGTTCAGACTGTTATGTTCCCCGCTGTCTCTCTCTCTCTCTCTCTCTCTCTCTCTGTCTCTCTCTGTGTCTCTCTCTGTGTCTCTCTCCCTACCCCCTCTCCTGCGCAAATTGTAGCACATTGGCCTTTAGTGGGGCAAACACACTGTCCTCATGAGTCTCCATCTAGTGGCAAACAAATGAAATGACATCATTCAATGTAGCATGTTATCATACTATTCTCAATTACTACTAAATCAGATCCCACGAAGATATCCTGCAAAGTATTAACCTCACATTTAATCTGCTTGTGAAACTTGAACCTTGTCTCCTTCTATCTCTCTGTTCTGTAGGGTGAGCGGGGATTCCCTGGTCTCCAAGGCAACATGGGTTTTCCAGGGATGCAGGGGCATGAGGGCCCCCCAGGGCCGATGGGCCCCAAGGTGGGTGAAAGAGCTAGACTGCACCCCTTTCAATCAACCAATCAAGTCACTCAATCAGGAAATCAACAAAACATTCTTCAAAGCAGATCTAATCCAAACTTTTCAGCACAGTGTACCGTGAAACATACATTTCATAGCTTATTAAATAAATATCCATGATTATTTAGTGTCCTTGTTGTAACTGACCATTAAATAAAATTGGAACATAACATAAAAGTATATTATTATTACTGTCAACCCTGTCTTACGCTGATGTTGTCTGATGTCCTGTGGTTCTTCTCAGGGAGACTACGGTGAGCCTGGATCTCCTGGACAGAAAGGAAGTCGTGTGAGTAGAACTGGACGTCAGTATACCAGTCTCATCAGGACCACCATGGCTAGGTCGCCATGGTGACAAAGGGCATTATCACTGTAATATCTGTTTTTTGTTCTCTCTTTCAGGGCCCTCCTGGTCTAGCTGGTTTCCCAGGCAACCCGGGCCTTCCGGTAGGTTCTGACCAGTACATCTATACATCACTACACTCTGCCTGAAAATGAGTGTATGTGAATGTGTTTAAACATGTGTGTCGTCCACAGGGTATTCCTGGACAAGATGGCCCTCCAGGAGCACAAGGTATCCCAGGGTGCAATGGGACCAAGGTAAAGCTAAGGACCTATTGCCTGGCTTTAGATGTGACCAAATCTGACTTTTTCTTACATTGTTGTGTGTGTGTGTGTGTGTGTGTTTCAGGGAGAACGAGGAAATGATGGAAGTCCTGGCTTACATGGCCTGCAGGGTCCACCGGTAAGCAGTCCAGCATGACCAATGGTTTTATTCCACAGTCCCATGACAAACTGCTCCCACTGTAGCTACCCAGAGCAGTTAATCAGTTAGCCTTCTGTGGCCTAGACATCACAGCTCTCCCCGTTAGGATGATAGGACCTCAATAGTGTAAGACTGCGTCACTTCCATCCATTGAAACTGTTTTCTCCTCTCAGGGTCTGCCTGGATTCCAAGGAATGAAGGTGAGTGACAGAGAAAGGCGACGGTAGAAACGCCGCTTCGATATTGTACACGTCTTTCTTTCAATAAAACCTGCTCTGCAGGTGTAGTCCGCTTCTGATCTCTCTCTCTCTCTTGGTAGGGAGAACCCGGGATTGTTATGGGAGTAAAAGGAGATATCGGATTCCCTGGAAGACCTGGACAACAAGTATGTGTCTGGGCAAGCGCGTGCGTGTGTGTGAGAGAGAGTGATTTCAAGCTTGTTTTTACTTTTGAACTTTTTCTGTGCCAAAGGGACTTCAAGGACCAGTTGGGCCCTTAGGCCCCCAGGGGCCCCCAGGAGACGAAGGACCCAGAGTGAGCCTCAGCACCAAAAAGAATCTAAACCACAAACTGCATAGACCATAGACAACAGTCCAGGACATAGAACTAGACTCTAAACCGTAGACGAGGCACTTAACACCTGACTAGTCTCTAGTTTACACTGTAAACAGAACATTATTAATGAATAAACTGGGTATGAACCAATATCTGGATTAAAGAGTTTTCTTCTGTCTGTATAATTCAGGGTTTCCCTGGCCCCCCCGGACCTCCAGGAGAGAAGGTAGGATAGTGCAGACGTCACATCCAAGTTACATGGCTTCCTGCTTTCATTCGGTCAGATGTTCCACACTCATGCGGTCAAAGACAAGTGTAAGCATCTTGTTTCTCTTCTCCTCTTCTCCTCCAGGGTGACCGACTGTCGTTTCAGAGTGAGAAAGGAGACAAGGTGAGACGCAGCAGATCTGAGAGACATTTAACTTAGGGATATTTACTTTTTTATAGAAAATGCGCTTTGGCAACACTCGGACGGTTGATTGTTATACTTCCAAAATGGTGTTGTTATTGTTGTTATTGTTGCTTGTGTAAATGTGAAGACAGATGTTCTGCTTGAATCTAAGTGTGGCTCTCCTGCCTCCCTCTCCTCTTCCCCCAGGGTGATAAAGGGCTCCAGGGGCCCCCTGGCCCACCAGGCCCCATTGGCTCTGGCGAACACACAGGCTCTCCCATAACACACTACATCCCTGGACTCCCAGTAAGCATTTCTTCCACTCATCACAGTAACCATCCATGATGTACTGCAGAGGTTGGATGGATGCATGGATGAATGGTTGGATGCATGCATAGATGAATGGTTGGACGGGTGCATGGATGAATGGTTGGATGGATGCATGGATGAATGGTTGGACGGATGCATGGATGAATGGTTCGATGGATGCATGGATGAATGGTTGGATGGATGCATGGATTAGTAGATTCAAAATGGACACAAGGAATAATGTGTGGATGTACTGTATATTTGATGCAAGTTTGCTTAGGTTGGCGTATAAACGGCATCTTTCTAAACGGTGTTTGCTTGTTTCTATTCCATAGGGAGACAGAGGATCCACAGGAGAGAAAGGCGACAAAGTGAGTATTTGACTCTCTCTGCCAGGACCTTAATTCATATTAAATCAATTTACTCTGAGGGGGGCATAAATGCTGCATCCATCAGAATTGCCTACTCAGCAATAGTAGTGGCAAAAGCGATGACTCTGTCGTGGCCGTCTGTCAGAGATACGAACCCTGAAGCTGCTTTTTGTCCTGTGCAGGGAGTCTGCGTTCCCCATTTGAACGGTGTGAAGGGGGATCCTGGACCACCTGGGCCCAGGGTGAGTCCCCCTAAGCACAGGCTCATCTGCCTTCTCAGTATCTGCAGGGTTCTCTAATAGAGCTCCTCTCTCTGATTTAGCATGTTAAATGTCCTTAAACGAGTGACTTCCAATTTCAGGGCAAACCCGGAAAGGATGGGGATGATGGATTTAAGGTTGTGTACATTCCGTACTCTCTCTCTCTCTCTCTCTCTCTCTCTCTCTCCCTTTCTCTCTCTCTCTCTCTCTCTCTCTCTCTCTCACACTCTGTCTTTCTCTCTTTCTCTGTCTCTCTGTCTCCCTCTCTCACACACACATTTGATGTTTCTATCTGGATTCATTCTAATAGTGGATATATGTATCGTGACCTCTAACCTATCTGCCCACATACAGGGAGAGAAAGGTTTCCCTGGGTCTCCTGGATACTCCGGCCAGCCGGTAGCTATAATAACAAAAGACACACAATATCTGAAATATGATAGTAATACCTGAAACAGGCAGGTTGAGTTGGCCACTTCTGTAGCCGGCAGCCAGGGTTATGCTAACCTGACGTTCTCGTTGCAGGGCGAAAAGGGAGAGAGGGGACCACCAGGATCTGTGAGTACACGGACTCTTTCCAAAGCCTGTCTTATCGGTTGATTGCAGGATTTCATACATTCAAAAGGTCTAACTGTCTGCCCTCACTCTGTCTTTCTTGATCTTGGGCCTGCTTTTTCAACATAGAATAAATATTTGTCTGTGTCCTTGTTCCTGAATGATTTTGTTGTATTATTTTACCTTTTGTAGTGTACATAAGCATTTTCATTTTATTTTACTGTACAATATTTCCATAAATTGTTGAAAATGCTGTTATGGCAGCACTGGTTTAAAACCACATGAATTATCTGGAGTGGCACAAATATGAACGCAAGATTATAGGTGACACGGAACACAAACAAGCAGTTCTCAGAATGGCCAGCAGATGGTGCTGTCACCCCCCTCTAAATCAGGGAAGTAGGCTAGCTATTGTAGTCCTAACATGATGATATGATTCACCTCTGTGATGTGTTAGGGTGGCGGTTCACCTGGCCCCCAAGGCCCCCCTGGTTTTCCTGGATTACAAGGAGAGAGAGGTATAGTCAGTACACGCAGATAAACGCACATACTCTCTCACACACCCTCTCCTACCAACAACACACTGTGGTACCATGTTCCATGTTCCATGACTGACTCTCAATCATCACATATTTCTGTCAGGTTTCCCCGGTACCCAAGGCGACCCTGGACCCCCTGGTAAGACATAGCATGTTCTGTGACCCACCCTTGAAGCACCATCAAAAGCTAAAATAACCTAATTTGGAATCTCTGTGGCATATTTTAGGAAGACACATAGAAGGTCCTACTGGTGAGAGGGGCCAAAAAGGAGATATTGGCCCCCAGGGCAATCCAGGACTGGATGGGGAATCTCTCCGGGGGGCCCCTGGACAGGACGGATTGGCTGGACCTCCCGGCCCCCCTGGACCAATGGGTAGGCACAGCAAAGACAGAAGATATGTGCCAAGGGAACATCACACTGTTTTATGGCATGAACTGTATCACAATGCTCTAACAGTGCCTATGTATATGTGTTTGTGTGTTTGTGTGTGTGTGTGCATCCGCAGGCGAAGATGAAGTTTGTCCAGGAATACAGAAAGGAGAACCTGGCCCTCCTGGATCTCAGGGTCTCAGAGGGGAGTTAGGACAGAAAGGTACAGTTCTACAGGCTGTCACCATGCACCCCCACTGTCTGTCAGTATGTTGTTTTAACATATTGAATTACATTCGCTCTGTACTCTCAGGTGACCGCGGGGACACGTGTGTACAGTGTGAATCCTTCGGCCCCCCAGGGTTAGCTGGCCCCCCGGGGCCCAAAGGACAACAAGGTGGGATGCAGAACTAAGTATATAAAAATACAAATAAGTCATGAAACATGATGTGCAGCCGATACTCTGTGGCTTTAGAAACAACTGTGTTAAACTGCGTCAAGTTTGCTACAAGGGACGGCAGGATTATTGTACATTTTTTAAGTGCATTGTAAATTCAATTAGGTGCAGTTAATAACACCTGTCCCCTCTCTCACCCTGGCAGGTTACCCAGGCCCAGCAGGTAGCAAGGGAGACAAGGGGCAGCCTGGACCATCTGGACCTCCAGGGACACCCGTGAGTACATCCTCTGACCTGCTGTCATCACCGCTGGGTGCTGCCTTATGGACAACAGGAGGGAAAGACATACTTCACTATTCTCTTCTCTTCAGGGTAGTGTGGGTACTCCAGGCTTGATAGGGTCCCCTGGGGCCGTGGGTGAGCCAGGGGACATCTATGTGGCTCCTGGTCTTAAGGGAGACAAGGGGCTGCCTGGCACAGTTGGCACATCTGGATTACCAGGGGTGGATGGTCTGCCAGGGCAGGATGGCAGACCAGGCCTTCCGGGGCCCAAAGGAGAACCCGTACGTATGTTTGTGTCAATCTCTGTGTGTGTGTATCTATGCATGTGCTTGAACAGGTTCGTGAGAGAACAAAGGAATCTTCCATTACAGAGCAGTGTGAGATTGTAATGGCACATGTTCTACTGACGTTCAGCTGACTCTCTCTAACCTTGCCTGACAGGCCAGGGAGGGCATTAAGGGGGACCGCGGTCAAGACGGTGACCCAGGTCCCACGGGGCGCACAGGGGAGAGAGGCCCTCCAGGACAGCCAGGGTTCGGCCGACCGGGCGAGGCTGGAGATAAGGGCTCCCCGGGTCAGCCTGGTAGACCAGGAGCCCCAGGAAATCCAGGTGGATCAACGTCATACACTACATACCCACACAGATGCACACCACACACACACACATATAGAGCCGTGCAGTGTATTACTGAGGTACCGGTAATCAGATTAGGACGGCGTTGAAGGTTTCACACATACTTACAGACGTGCTCATGCAGAGGAACGCAGGAGTGACTTGTGTATGTATGTGGTTCATCCTTGTTTCCCAGGTGTGAAGGGAGAACCAGGTAAAGGAGTAAGCTCACCTGGACCACAGGGGACCCCTGGAGCCAGAGGAGAGACAGGCCGACCTGGGCTACAAGGTGGGCCTCAGCCTGGGCGTTACACCTCCACACAGCCAACAATGACCAACAAGTCTCTGGCATGGATCTACACATGTATTATCGATGGCTTGAAAGGTGTGGCTGAGGGTCATTCTCTAAACCTTTCTGTCTGCTCTGTCTCATGTGTTCGGTCCAGGTGACCGCGGGCCCCAGGGTGACCCTGGAATGCCAGGATTCCCAGGAGTGAAGGGGGACCCCGGTCAACCTGGCATAGGATTTCCTGGACTACCTGGACCCAAAGGTACCAAAGACCTTCACCTCCTCCTCTCCTACCATTGGTTTAGAGGGATAACTCTCCCTATGTGTTCCTAGGATACTCTGGGACGCCTGGAGCCCCTGGAGTCCCCGGAGAGCCAGGTAGGCAGGGGAAGGATGGCCTCGCTGGACGACCTGGAGGACCAGGCTTAAAGGTGTGTGTGTGTGTGCTGTATGTGTCGGCAATCACTGAATGTGAAACAGTAACCTAGCAATAACTAATCAGATGGAATTTGGGAGACCTTGTGTTGGCTTGCCTAATCCCCGCTTCCAATATTGTGAGGACAGTGGTACTCTCTTTCCTTTGAAGTCTGCATTAACTGACATGACCCCTCACCTCCTCCGCACTGACTCCTGTAGGGAGAGCCTGGTAGGGGTCTGCCAGGGCCCAAGGGTTCTGAGGGTCCCCCAGGGGTGACAGGCTTTCCTGGGGACAAGGGCAACGTGGGGCTGCCTGGCATCCCAGGCAAGGAAGGACCCACAGGACCGCCCGGACCACAGGGAATCAAAGGTACAGTGACATCACTCATCAGGCATGGAGCCTAAAGTGAAATACTTTACTACCATACCCTTAAAAAAGACTGTGTTCTCGGCACCCTTGCCTGGCATCTCGGTGAAGATGTTGGTGAGCGTTCATAGTCCCAGGTTCTAGATCTGACAGTGTGTTATGTGGTCACCATCCCCTAGGTGACCCAGGACCACCAGGACATCACGGTACGTCAGGACCGCCTGGACCTCCAGGAGCTGGCGACCCTGGAGCCCCCGGGCCCATGGGACCCCCAGGAAAAACAGGACCTTTCGGTAAGCTCTCCGCCCCTCCCTTACACACATGGTATATTCATGCAGGAAAATCACATTTGCTATCTACAGAACTGCTCCTTATAACTTATTTGCGTGTGTGTACTTGTGTGTGTGCAGGTCGGGATGGTGTAAAGGGAGACAAAGGTTACCCTGGTTCCCCTGGCCAAGACATGCCTGGTTTTCCGGGAGACAAGGGAGCCCAAGGTATCCCAGGCCTCCAGGGAACCAGGGGCCTCCCCGGACGACCAGGCCCCTCCGGTAGAGATGGTTTACCAGGAGACCCAGGTCAGACTGGAGCAATGCAGCTCCACCTGAGACCACGTAGACCCAATACATAGACAAACTAAGGCACAGCCAGGCACCTTTTAAATACTGCTTTGTATGTGTGTGTGCGTGCGTGTGTGTGTGTGCTACATTTACTGTATGTGTGCCAGGCCCCAAGGGAGAGATGGGTGTCATAGGGATTCAAGGAACCCCAGGTTACCAGGGATCTGTCGGCACACCAGGTTCTCCTGGCCTCCGAGGTGAGACACCTTCTTTGTGTTTTCATCTGTCTACTCATACTACAATAGATTCAGGACCGTTCCTATTATATTCTCAGCTACTACTGTGGTTGTCCTGGTGGAATCATCTAGGAACAGTTCAGGGCCATCGTTTGTGCTATATAGAACCCTTTCATGAAAGAATAGTTACAGAACATTTGATTAATACAGTTAACTTACTGGGACTTACGATTCTCCCAGGGGGGAACTTCAGGGACAGCAAACCACAGATCTGCTGACATGGTTCCATTGTGGTGCTGAGTCTGTCTGCTTGTCTCCTGCCAGGCGACCCTGGACTGACAGGACCCAGGGGAGAGTTTGGTGAGCCAGGCCCCAAGGGAGAGAGGGGGGAACCAGGCCTCCAGGGGCCCGCCGGGAACATGAGTGAAGTGGACATGGAACACATGAAGGGAGAGAAAGGAGATATTGGAGCGACAGGTAGCCAGCGTCGACACGGCACTATCACACACCATTGTTCTACACAACACAGATGCTCTTTTGTGTCACAACCGAACGTACCCATTCGACTTGACAACACTGAAAGGCACAATGCAACAGGGCAATGCAACAACTTATTTGATGCCCTAGTGCAAGAGTAGTCATGGTGTGTTTAATTCCCATCTCCTCTAAGGTGACCCGGGTCAGGCAGGACCAAAGGGTTACCCGGGGCAACCTGGCTCTCCTGGAATGCCGGGGAAGGATGGTGAGCCTGGTCTACCTGGACAAGCAGGTAAGATACATGATATGGTTCTCATGATCGAATCAAGGAAATGTGCTGCTGTGTATCTAAGTTCTACGTGTGTGTGTGTTCGTATTTGTATCCCAGGTGTGAAGGGAGACTTGGGTCTTCCTGGAGAGCCTGGCAACGAAGGCAAACCAGGATCGAAAGGCTCTCCTGGAGACATGGGACTACCAGGTGCTGATCTCAATCTGCAACAAGAGACTCAGATCATGCCTCAGCCATCTGCATTTACAAGAAACCCTTTTAGGGTCAAAAATAGGCCCCATGTTTTCCAGAGATTCTGACCCGAGGTCTTTCTGGATGTCCCCTTATAGGTTCGACCGGTCCAAAGGGTCCCAAAGGGGTTGTGGGCACTCCGGGGCACCCTGGCTTCAAGGGCTCTGATGGGGACAAAGGAGACCCGGGTGTTCCTGGGGAGCCAGGGGTGGGCATACCTGGACCACCTGGAGAGAAGGTATCTGACTTAGGTCATGGTGGGGATCACCTCTGCCATGTGCTTCTCTCTCTCTCTCTCTCTCTCTTTCTCTCTCTCTCTCTCTCTCTCTCTCTCTCTGTCTCTCTCTCTCCCTCTCTGTGTATATCATCATTACAGCTCACAGAAGAAAAGGCAAAGAAAGGAGCTAACCTTTTTGTATTCTCTTTTTTATTACTCTCTTCCTGCCTTCCTTCAGGGCTTCACTGGCTTTCCGGGAACCCCGGGTGTCGCAGGAGATAAGGGTCTGAAGGGTGTAATGGGGGAGCCAGGCATGCCTGGGACACCAGGCACTAAGGGGGACACAGGCTCCATTGGATACCCAGGTAAGTAACAGAAAGCTTTTCGCTGTGCCAACAATCCACCAGCAGCTCCCCATACAGTATCGAGTCTCCATTTTTCCAGTTGATGCAATTGTATGTGACTCCAATTGTCTGTGTGTTTCTGCAGGTCAGCCTGGTCAGCCAGGTGGGAAAGGAGTAGTCGGGCTGCCAGGGTCAACTGGAGAGCCAGGACGCCCTGGGCGACCAGGTGAGTCCCTCACCAGTCACCAGAGCAAGAATCACTTCCTTTACAGGCTGATACAAAACAATTCACAGTATAATAACCTGCATTCAAAGACAGACAGGAAAGGAAAACTGTAGCTGTACAGAACAGTTTAGGATACATTTATTCATCTCAGTAGGAATGGATCTGTGTTTGAAATGTGTCTAACTATCTCCCCTCCACCCCTCAGGTGACCCTGGCCTGCAGGGCCCTCCCGGGACTGCGGGAGACAAGGGCGAGTCGGGCGTAGATGGCATCCCTGGTTCCTCAGGAGAGAGAGGTGATCCAGGTCAGTATCAGACCCACACCAACTCCAGGTGCTATCTAGCTGGTTGGCCGAAACCGCTCCAGTATTCTTGTATCATCCCTCTTGTGGAGTCACCCAAGAGGAATCCCAGCCAGTGGGACCTATGTTTAGTTGTGTTTAAAAGCTTTTGCTACTTTTTTCACATTGAGCTTAATGTGTTCCTCTGTCCCTCTGCTCTACAGGGTTACCTGGCAGGGGCTTCCCTGGAATTGATGGACAGACTGGCGCCAAAGGTGAAATCACCCTAGCGAACATGCACAAACATCTCTCATCGTGGGCAGTCAAATCTGGGATGTTGTGAAGCTAAAAGTCTTGTATCTCTCTCTCTCTCTCTCCCTTCCTCCCCCTCTCCCTCCCCTCCCTCACCCTTTCCTTCCATTACCCTACCCCCTTCCCAAGGTATTAAGGGGAGTCCTGGGGTCCCAGGGACTCCAGGGATGCCAGGCGTTCCAGGGACAAAGGGGGATAAGGGAGTACAAGGCTTCCACGGCTCCCAGGGCCAGCCGGGAGAGAGAGGCCTGCCAGGATCTTCCATGGAGGGGCCCAAGGGGGACAAAGGACTGCCGGGACAACCTGGAGAGCCAGGTACTAGCTGCACACATACACATTTTGAAGGACACAATCATCCTCTGTTGTGCTTCATCCTCTTATCAACTCTCCCGAATCATCTTTGTCTAGGATTCATAGGCGCCCCAGGCCCAGCAGGTACCCCAGGTAGAGAGGGCTCCAAGGGGGACAAGGGAGAGAATGGCCTTCCTGGCGTGCAGGGGGAGACAGGATTAAAAGGAGACCGTGGAAACCCAGGACTTTCTGTAGGTCTCTTCCTCACCGCGTTTGGCTAATCTGAATTAACTTGTTTTGATACAACTAGATACATGGCTATTATATATGGGTATGAATACAATCTTGAGCTCACTGTGTTGATGTGTGTACTTGTAACAGGGACAACCTGGCCTTCCAGGTGTTGATGGGCTGAAGGGAGAGCTTGGTGTGCAGGGTGCGCCGGGGTTCCCTGGTCAGTAAAGAGCAGTTTTCTAAGCGTTTTCTAAGGTTTTGCATGTAACTTTTGAACGACTGTTTTTACACCGACTCTTACTATTTCAGCATGTATATAGTGTTGATTTGTACATGGTAAAGTGTTTTTTTGCAGTAATATTCGTTGATTCTAGCAAGTAATATCATTTTCATTGACTGCTTTACATAACCTGCAAATGCTTATAAATCAAGTTGAAACAGGAAAAACTGACTCTTTTCTTCTTCCTTACTTCGTTACTTAGTTACTTTTCGTTACTTTTCCTTCGTTACTTCTTTACTTTTCCTTCGTTACTTTTCGACGCTACTTTTCCCCATCACTTTTCGTTTCTTTTACTCCGTTACTTTTCGTTACTTTCCTTCGTTACTTTTCCTTACTTTTCCCCGTTACTTTTCGTTACTTCCCTTTGTTACTTTTCCTTACTTTTTACTGAAGTCTGTGTGTATGTACAAGTGTATACGTGTAATGGTGTGCTAAATTCAAAACTCTTTTTATTTGTTAGGAACAAAGGGGGAGACTGGATTCATTGGGTTTAAAGGAGAGCTGGGAGACAGAGGATTCCCTGGGGCCAAAGGTGAAACAGTACTCTGACTCAGCATAGTCAAACCAGATGACACAGTCCCGCTCCTCAGCTTGAATATATCCTCCACAGGTTTTTTAATCAAGTCAAGACAATGTGGCTGATTCTTTGTATTTCAGGTGTTGATGGCCCCCCTGGCCCCCCGGGCCCCCACACCTTCATTAAAGGAGACATCGGCTTCCCTGGAACACAGGGGCCCAGAGGCCCTGAGGGCCCCCCAGGCTTCCCTGGCCTGAAAGGACAGCAAGGTGACTACATAAAAATGGTGTCCATGCAAACTTAACACCGGAACACAAATAAACTCTAACTGACACTGTTCCTCTCTCTGTTCAGGTGTGACTGGTATTCAGGGTATTAA
Organism: Plecoglossus altivelis; assembly: GCA_036571765.1. Classification (NCBI taxonomy): domain Eukaryota; kingdom Metazoa; phylum Chordata; class Actinopteri; order Osmeriformes; family Plecoglossidae; genus Plecoglossus; species Plecoglossus altivelis. Next base: position 11,010,097 of record BROE01000022.1, read on the forward strand.
AGGAGAAGAGGGGCTTCCTGGCTACAACGGTCATCCTGGAGCCAAAGGAGAACCTGGCCTGACTGGTCCACTAGGTTAGAAACATGCGACTGAAGCTTCGGGGCCATGTCTGTGTGCTGTAGGCTAGCCCTGACCTTTCTCTCTCTAGGACCTAGAGGACACACTGGACCCCCTGGGCCTGATGGCGTACCTGGACAGGTAGGCCCACCTGGGCCCTCCTCTATGGACCATGGTTTTCTAGTAACCAGGCACAGCCAATCAGTGGATGTTCCCGACTGTCCCGACGGAACATCCTTGATCTATGATGGCTACTCCCTCCTCTCTATCCAAGGGAATACACGCACACATGGGCAGGACCTTGGTAAGCACACAAACACACACGGATCTGCTCTACAATTGTGACTCTACGTGACCGTGTGCTCGTATGTGTTTAGGTACGGCTGGTAGCTGTCTGAGGAAATTCAGTCCCATGCCCTTCCTGTTCTGTGACATCAACAACGTTTGTAACTTTGCCTCCCGCAACGACTACTCCTATTGGCTCACCTCACCTGAGCCCATGCCCATGAGCATGGCCCCTATCACTGGAAACAGCATCAAACCCTTCATCAGCAGGTGTGTGTATGTGTGTGTATCTAGGAGTGAGATTTCTGTTACAATTATAGCTGTTGACAGGTTTTCGTGTGTGTGTCCACAGGTGCTCTGTGTGTGAGGCTCCTGCCATGGTTATAGCCGTGCACAGCCAGACCATCATGATCCCTACATGCCCCTCTGGCTGGGACTCGCTGTGGATTGGCTATTCTTACGTCATGGTGAGCAGGGATAGGATACACGTGCCCATGACTGGCTGTCAATCATAGGCACTCTGCGTTTACGATGTCGACCAAACTTGAGCAAGACAACCACTGTTTATGAATTGAATGTACTGTCTGTGTTTTGATGTGTGTATATGTGTGTGTGTATGTGTGCATCTGCAGAACACTGCAGCTGGTGCGGAAGGTTCCGGCCAGGCCCTAGCTTCCCCCGGCTCCTGTCTGGAGGAGTTCCGTAGCGCCCCCTTCATCGAGTGCCACGGCAAGGGCACCTGCAACTACTACGCTAACGCCTACACCTACTGGCTCGCCACGATCGAGGATGAGGACATGTTTAGGTACGACCTCCGTCTCTCCGTCATCCTTCATCGATCCACCTTCATACATCTTTTCCTTTCCTTATGGCCCTTCATCTTTCTTTTTTCCTTAATTTACTGCCTTGCCATCATAAGTATTTTGGCATTTGGAGGGTTTTTGTCATATAGGCCTACTTGTGTCTTTGAGCTTGCTACCTGGTATGAATTCTGCTCTGCTCTGTCAACATGGATAGGACAGAAGCACTGCTGCTTCTCTGAGGACAAGTGTCCCGGAGAGGCTAGTTTGGATGTCCTTAGCTGGAGATGAATGAACAAGCTAGTTCTCGTGTACCTGGGATGAGAAGTAGCATAAAGAAAGCAGGTGTCGAGTGAAACGGCTGGGTAATTGTTTCTCTCATTTCAGGAAACCGGTCCCTGCCACACTTAAGGCAGGGAGCCTTCGAACACACATCAGTCGCTGTCAAGTCTGTATGAAGAGGACATAAACCCTGCTCCTAACCGACCCTGCCCCGTGACCCTGGCCAAACACGCCATCGGGCTTGGCTTGACTTCGTTCTTTTTTAACCAAAGGATGGTGCTACTTCTTGTGTGTGTGTGGGTGGAGTTGGACAGAAATGAGACAACCGCTGAGAAAACACAGAGGGAGGAGACGTCTCTGTAAGACTGAATGACAACAATCCTCCGAGAATGCGAAACAGAAGCACGCACACTCACACACCTGTGGAGACCAAGCCACGAGACCCCTTGTTCCCTCACTCGATACAGAACAAGTTACTAACATTGTCACAGCGTTTTTGTTTTTTCAAAGAAATGGAGTCCAGTTTACGAAATGCACTGATTACATACCCATCAGTAAACTGATATCCACTCTAGAAGGATTGCTTGTGCCAATCAGGTGCTATTGAACCATAATTGACGTGCCTTATCCCAATCCATTATGTTGTTACCTTTATACAGATGCCACCTACTTCAACTCTCAGATTATAGATTATAGATATAGAATTTGTTTTTGTCTACACCTTTTTTTCCAATTTTAACACATACTAATGTAGAATGGGAGTTACCACTGGTTTCTAGTCATTTTGAGCGATAATCACTCTTAAATTAAGTGTTGCAAGAAGCACACTGGTATAGCTTTGCTCTGATGTAAATATACTGCTTTCATATTTTCTAGCTAACATACAGTCACTATAATCTTCTATTCAGGTATTGACATTAATGTGTGTTATTATGTCACTTCTTTATTTATGAGATGTATGAGAATATGCAATCAACCCTGAGTGGAGATGAACGTTGAATGTCCATCAGCAATATTAGACAGTGTGGTCATTTACTTTTAGTCTCTTGAGTGTGCCAGATGGGTGGAGCAAAACCTTGGACCAAAGCCATCTGTATCCCTTTCCAACATGCAAATACAGTATAGCAATATGCAGAACAGAATACCTAAACACATGCTCCCCTTGATGGAATTCTAGATACCAAAGACATGCCCATACCCTTCACCTCTAAGTGTTTCTTTACTCCCATCTGATATACTTGATCACGCTAACTGCCATCTTCTCCCTGTATTGAAATACAGACCTTATATCCTACAGCGTAGCCAATGAGCAGCAGGAGACTGATAGGCTACTTGGACTTGTTAGCCTTAAAGTAGTGCCATAGATCCACTCTGCATGTGCCACGTTCATAACAACCAGGATAAGAGGGTTGCATTCTTAAGTGCCTTATAGACATATTGCGTTGCCTTGTCACTATTGTGTGTTCGTTCTGATGTGGAGTTATGACGTTCCCTGGAAAGAGCATTTCACTCAGAGGCCTTCGAGTGCCATGATCCTATCAGAGTCTTAATGACGGATACGTTGGACATCATGCCGACCTCAACCCCTTTTCGAACGGCGTCGCCTTATTCTGTGAGCAAACGAATGCTTGTTCAAACCGCCAGTGTCAGCTATCCTTACAAAGGAAAGAGGCCTGGGAGAGAGAAGAGGGGGAGAGGGGAAGAAATAATGTTTTTAACTAGAGTCGCCATAGGTTACAGTTCCTATAGCTTTGACATACACACCAGTGTCTGCTCAGCTGTCTGCTTGACGCCCCGCCCCATACTGTGTAATTCATACAATAAAATAATTGTTTAGAAAATGTGGTGCGTGTCTCATTATGCCAGTTAATGAGATCTATCATACATTTTTGTAGCCTTTTTTATATACTTTGAAAGGTGGAGTTAATTTGATAGTGAACACACATTATGTTGGATCAAGGCTGTCTCTTTTGTAGTTATCACAGTTCACCACTAGAGGTCAGGGCCCTGACATTTTTTCATCATCACAGGATGATTGGAATGCGCAGACATGCTTCTCCCTATCCTTCAGTTCGTACAGGTGCAGCGTGGCACAATAATCACACCAGACTCCCATTCCCATTTTTGGGGTCAGGTTCATGACTTATATTGAGGAAATATTTGCTGATGTGCAGAGCTGAAATGTGATACAGTCATGTCCGATTTGTGATTCCTCCACAGGCCCCAGAGGACACTGCAGAGCTGTCTGCCCCTGTCTGAGCACCTCTCCTGGGCCGGTCTCCAATAAACTCGTTCACCCCTTCGGTAAAACACAAACAGATCAATGAACCCGATGAGAGCAAGAAAAGCTCTCCTTTCATCGCTCTATCATCTTGGCCCTCCCCTTTCATCTCTCCATAATCCAATCCCCGACTTCCTCCAGTGTCACCAGTGACACAAACAAGACCTTTGACCCTACCTATCCTGAACAATGTGTCAAACACAGAGAGCCTTGAACCTTTAACCTGCCAAAATAAACTGGGACAGAGGTCGACAAGGGGTCATTGAGGCCCTTTTTGAATATCAAAAAGTCGATCTCCTTTCTCCTCTCCTTGAGGTAGTCTGGTCTAACCTGGTTGAAAGTGTGTAACTTGGAGACTCGGGACTAAATTACTGCATGAAAGCTGACAACTTCCCAGGTTAGGGTGAATATTGTGATGGAACACTTTATCTATAAAAACAAAACCTTTCATACATAACCACCTCTCCAAAACATTCATACATAACCACCTCTCCAAAACATTCATACATAACCACCTCTCCAAAACATTCATACATAACCACCTCTCCAAAACCTTCCACCTATACTTCCCAGAATCAGGATGCATCCCAGATTACACACATCCTCCAACCTTAGACAAACACAGATACAGCAATAGGCAGCATGGTCCACCCAGTAGAAGCGATAGACATAATGTGTTTGGACAACGCAAAGCAGTGTCACAATCCTACCACTGCACCACCCTGCTGTCTGCTGTACACAAACACAAGCAACGCATGACAAACACCTCAAATCATAAAAGATAGAGAAATCGGTCGTTGCTCTCTCTCTTTCTCTCTTTTCCTCTCTCTCTCTCTCTTGCTCTCTCTCTCTCTTGCTCTCTCTCTCTTGCTCTCTCACTCTTTCTTTTAGTTTTCTTTCTCTTTCTCTTTTTCTTTTTCTTTCTCTCTCTCTCTCTCTCTCTCTCTCTCTTTCCTCTCTCTCTCTCTTGCTCTCTCTCTCTCTCTCTTTTCCTCTCTCTCTCTCTCTTGCTCTCTCACTCTTTCTTTTTCTTTCTCTTTTTCTTTCTTTCTTTCTTTCTTTCTTTCTTTCTTTCTTTCTTTCTTTCTTTCTTTCTCTCTCTCTCTCTCTCTCTCTCTCTCTCTCTCTCTCTCTCTCTCTCTCTCTCTCTCCCCATCCATGTTGTCTTTCTCTCCTTTCACATCCCCCTGACGCTGTCAGTCTTTGCTGCACACTGCGGGGCCGTGTCGGGCTCAGTTCTGGTTGCAGGAACTGCTGTCTCACCCAGACCCACAGCTGCAGAATGTAGCTGCACTTCTGTCTCCGACACAGGAAGGGAGAGGAGGCACACCCTGCAACCTGATCAACACAGCTCTGTCCCGAGGAATTGGCATGTGTTTCTTTTTCACAATAACATTTGGCTTACATCTTGAGGTGGACATCTATACCAATACATACGATGACACATAAATGAATACATTTGACATGCCACAGTATTTGTCTCTAATGGGATGAATTTGATCAAAGTGTGTCATGTTGTAACTCGTGAAAGAAGGTTCTGTAGCTCCTGTAGAAGGAGGCGGTCACCAGATCTCAGTAATCGGTGCAGCTGTGGTCCGGAGCTTATGACAAGGTCAGGTTCTGGTTGACTTGGGTCACTTCCTCCTTAAAAAAAACAAACCCTGGGCCAAAGCCCAGTCTTGTTGACCTCCTTGACTATCTGGTTGGCTAGGCATCCAGTAGGTGAAGTTGTAGCTGCTCTGGTCAGACAGTCTCCAGGGGCCTCTGAAAAGACCGATCCAGGCCTTTTTACAGCTAATCTTTTTATCGATTTTCTCGATTTTGATTCTCAGTTTGATTCCTCACACTGGCAAGGTCAGTGTGTTGATGACAACAGATTTTCTTTGCTTTAGTACAAGTTGTATTGTGTTCTACACGTTTTTCACTCTTACAGCTGCTCAGACACAGTATAAAACATACCCTCTTTATTTGAGATGCTTCTAACTTATTGTGTAGATAAATAAATCGTTTTTAACAGTGTTTTGACCTGTTTGGTGTACATCTGCAGTACTCTCTATCATAGTAAATGAAGAACAAGTATTCAATCCACAAATAAACAATTTGAATACGATCAAACCCTTTTCCGTTCGAATCCTGCCCGTTTCTTGAACCCGTCCGCTTCCTTTTTGTAGAAGCCACTGTCACAGCCCTATCCATACTGAACAAGTCTACTCCATAACACTTATCCTGAAGGTAATGTTTGTTGAGTCAGTGCAATTTTGTCTATAGTACTGCTGAGAACAAGGCCAATTCCATTTATCCCTCACAATGCGATACTCTTTGGCAGAGGGGCAAAAGTGCTGGGAGGAGTATGGAGAAAACATAAAAAAGCACTTCATTGAAGGATACATACACACACACACATATATATATACACACTTCAACAACAAACACTCTGTATACACAAAGCCAGATCCAAACCTGAGAAAATCATGAATAGGCTTGCAATCCAACCCATCTTTGTGTAAAAAATATAGACACATTTAACATAACAAATCCGTTTTTCGTTTTCCAAGACAATCATGTTATTTCGTCCTCTATACAAACATACAGTACATTTTTATTGCCCAAACGTGTCTTGTCCTTTCTCTTTCTCTCCATTCTTTCTTCCTCCCTGGAAGAAAGTCTGTCTATCCTCACTCCTCAGTCCAGACCCTGTCTCACATCTAGCTCATCTCAGATGCAGTGGAATGGAGACCCTTTTAGGATTATGGATTGGATGGATGGATGGACATTTTGTGTTATTTTTCCATTTGGTTGGTAAATAACTCAGGCAAGTACTGTATGAACTGTTCATCTGAGCTCTGTTTCTGTGGGGACTTGGTGACATTTTCTATAGTGACACATTGTCGTTGTTGGCTTCCAGCTTACTACCCTAATGACACTCATTTAATTCTGGATCTATGTGGTTCTGAAGAGTATGCTCGAAATAAAGCTTGTTGATCAAATAATAAAATAATATAAAACTTAAAATGTTGATGTGGATTCTAACTAGAACTTTAGTACGGTCAACACAACAGTATTTTAAGTTTCTTCCATTGGTTCTCCATTGGATCTATGACTTTTAGCCAGTTCAAAAAATGCCTGACCCTAAATACCTGCCAACATAAACACTTTAGACCATAACAGTGACCCGAAACCTGATTCTAACACCAGTTCTAAAAACAATCTATTTTGAGACTATAATATATCAATTTAGTTTGAAAAAGTGGTCCCAACCAGGCCAAGTTCACTTCTTGGCCAACTGTGAACAGTTAGAGTTTTTACAAGTACCATACTGCAATAAACTGTACAGCCTCACACGCATGCTTATGATGTCTCAGTGTCAAACTAAAGTAGATGACCTCTAAAAGTGTTCACAGATGCAAACCCTAACCCCCTAACATTCTAATCCTGTTGACTGTTTGCTACACCACTGGATCAGATGGATTTAGCACCACTTGGTTATTAGCATGTCAACCTGGGTGTCTGTAAACACAGGCTTTAGAGATCCTGGGCCGGTTCTTTGGTCTTGTTTGACAAAGAGCACTTCCTCCATCTCCTCTCTTCCTCTCATATGTGAGGGTGTATCGATGTGGGTGCCTACGTTTCATGTGTGAGCACATGAAACACCAATCCGTTTGTGTTTTTATGTTGGCGTGAAAGAATGTGGGCAAACATCCTTTAATCCGTCCCTTAATCCAAGATGACCCTACAGCTATTCTCATTATAGGATCACACCATAGGGTCAAGACCCTCCAACCTTTCCCTCAACTCTTACTTCTCAGCTCTGCTAAGTAGGGATTAGATATTTGAGACGCTGCATCCCCTTGCAACACACCTAACCCACCCAACATACAAACACAAGCTCACACACATTTTGTGTAGGCATGCACAAACATATTCCCAGAAAAAGCTATTTGAGTGATGACGCCTTGGTCATGACAAGAAGTCTGTGAATATTTTCACGTCAGTCTTCCGTGTCACCGTGTGTTGGGGAACGCTGAAATGTTCAAACAAGAACCTAGGGTTATCAAGTGGTACTTGTGGGTAAACCCTCTGTAAATAGCTGGTACTAAGAACAGTAAATTAATCTAAAAGTTCTAGCAAGAACCATCTAAACCATGCCAAGAATAGGAAAAATAAACCTTTATTTCACTTGTGATTGAAGCAAGCATCAAGAAGGGAACGGTGACACCAACACACGCAGACACTTCAGTGTCCACGGATCTGTACTCTGCCATTTTCCATCGCCATCCTTCCTCTGAGGACAGCCGGGAGCGGTGACCAGCCATGCTCATCTGGAGCCAGGTCCGCATCTCATGCCTAGACAGGGACACGAGCAGGAGAGCCTTCTGCTCTACACAGTTTTCATTGGGATTCTTTGTGGAGGATTTTTTTATGAGCGCAGAGAGGATATACAAACTCCACACAGAAAGGCCCAGGAGATTGCCCACCGGAGTAGTGAGGTGTCCCAAAACAAGATCAAGCCCAGGACCTCCTTGCATGGGAGGGGAAAGTGCAGGCACTATTATTATTAGTTATTGTGCCACCATGACGATGCATCAAAGAATTAGATTTGATGCAGTGTGGAGGACACACTCAACGATTCCAAAAGCTTGTGGGTTTGTCAGCATGACAGTGGGACAGGTTGAGGCAGGACGATGTTGGTTGTTTAAATACGTTTGTTTATGTGGCTTGGGCAGGGCTGAACTTGGGGTTATATAAAAAGGAGAGGAGTGCAGATAGAGAAGAAGAATGGCAGGTAAACAGGGAAGGAAAGAGGGGTGGGGTAAAGGGAAACAATATTAGAGAAAATACATCCGGGACCTGTGAAATTATTTCCATGTGTGAGGGGTGTAAGTGCAAACAGATCCAGGTAGTCCTCAGGCCTTGGTGCAGCCAAATAAATGCTTGACAGCTGTTTACCTTGAGGTCTGTTTCAGCTCCTCATCCCTTTTACTATGGGAGTTCCACAGGGAACTGTGCAAGGACCCTTTCTCTTCTCTATCAACACTAGCTCTCTAGGCTTAAGTCATTTAATCATTAATGGGTTCTCTTGCTGCTACCTCGCAGATCATATTCAATTCTTTCTTTTCTCCACACACAAACGAAGTCATCTCATGTGTGGCTGGCATCTCCTCATGGACGTTCTCCTCACATCTCCAGGTCACTGTACTCCCCTGTCTGAAGCTCCCTTCTCGCTGTCCTGTTGGTGTGCACCACACACCCTCTGCAGATCAGTCAGAATGCAGCCTCCCATCTAATCTTCAAGCATCCTCCAAGAACTCTCTCTCACACACACATGTCTCTGCTGAGGCTGCTCCACAGACTTGAGGATCAGGCACAAACCCCTGCATCTTACCAACTGTCAGGGTGTACAGCAGGAGGCCTCAAAAGTAGGGAGAGGCAGCAAGCAAGGCAGGATCAAGAACTCAATGGAATTTATTGTCTCAAAACTGGGACCTAGCAAGGATTACTCACTCACTCACTTACTCACTCACTTACTCACTCACTTAATGAATGACAACTACGCTACAAGCTACGCACATTTCTTTTTATTGTCACACAGCAGTTGAGATGGATTTGAATGTTTTTGCACAGTGTTCAGGTCTTATTTCCAAGTTGTGAAGCTATATGCGAAAACCAATTGTTATTTACGTTATACATTTTCTCTGTTTTCAACTGTTTAAAACACAGCCCCCCTGAATGAGCCAATCATCACCCCATTCACACCTCATCCAATCAAATTTTTATTCTAAGCTGTGCCAATTCAGCAGCTAGTTGATGCCTGAACAGGCAAGGAGTGCCAGCTGACATCAGCACTCTAGCAGGATGGCATCCATTCACACACACAAGAAAAGGAGAGCACGACAGATCACCCTTGGTGAATTCGGACATCCGGCGTCCGAGGAGAGAGCCTAACATGGTCCACATTCATCCCACTCCTCCCTCGCTTCCTCTCCACGTCCGCCTCCTCCCCCGCCTTGTTTTCTTCTTCTACTTGTCCCTCAGAGAGAGAGAGAGAGAGCTCACAGGAGGTGGGAAAACATTGAGGCGGAAGACTGAATGAAGACCGGAGCACCCACACAGCCGAGTGGAGGAGTGGAGAGGCAGAGAGGACGTCACGGCAACAGAGAGTGCGTGGGCAGGAGGAGGCAGTGTGGGAGTGCTGTGGGATGCATTCCAACTCTGGGCACTCGGTCTGTCTCTTCCGTCTCTCTTCCTCCCCGAGTACAATCTCTCCATCTCATTCATGCATCTACCACTCTGTCCAACTCTTTTTGGTTCCCCTCCATGAAACTCTCCGTTTCTGCATCTCACATTCATAGCACGCAGACCAACGGAGAGCTTAAGCTCCTCTGTCCTCCCTGATCGACGCCTCTTATAAGGTGTGAGTGCAGTGTATCTGTGCAGACATAGTGTGTGTGCGTCTATATGTGTAGACGGAGGGAATATGTGCGTCTGTATGTGCGTACATATGAGCATAGAGCGTACTGCGTGTATGTTTGCGCCTCCAAGCCAATATGTCGGCAATGTTCTCTTGCGCGACTGCTTCTCATGTCTCTACTTGTCTTTCTGCTGACGCCTCAGACACACTCAAACACGCCCAGATGAGGAGTAACAGGCTCAAGGTGTTGACTCAACTCTCTTTCTCTAATGGTTAGATCGAGAGAAAAAAGAAACGATTCGGGGAAAAAATAAAAGGAAAAGACCATTTCATCTCCAATAAAATCGTCAGGCGGAAGGTTTGCTGCACACACTGTATGTCAAAGACGTCATGGTGTCGCCTGTCAGTATCCCATCAGCTGCCCATGATGGGATTTGAACTAAAGCTCCTCATACATGCACCACCACCTCTCATGAAGCCACCAATTCAACTTGGTTACACAGTGTTTTCATCTCCAGCTGGGACGTTGTTGGAGAGACCCATCATGGGCTGTCTGGTCCTGCTGGCCTGTCACTCTCATCAGATGGGTCCCCAGACTCTCCCACTCCCTCACTCTTTGACTTTCCAGTTTCTCTCAGTCTATCAGATCAGAGCTGATGAAACATGAAGTGAAGAGTCTCTTATTTTGTCACTGGATCCTCACAAAAGAGGCCTCCTAACATTGATGGGTCAATGGGTAGGCAATATGTGTTTGTTTATTGGTCTGTGTGTTCACCCGGACAGGTTGGCTTGGAGCTAAGCAACTGCAGTTGATAAACAGCCTATTAAACAAGCTAGATTCCACTACACATTTTTACAAGGCTCAGACAAGCGTAGATGTGGGGGCGACAGGAATGCGAAAGCGTTTTTGTACATTTGTTTAGGGGAATACTGGTGAACACTGATACAATTTAGAAATGCATGCTGGGAAAGGGAAATTTGGTCAAATAAAACAAATGAGGCAAGTGATAGGAGGTTGGGTCGAGCTTCATTGATCACCAATACAACCATTCAGAAAGTAACTACATTATCCTCTTGGTATAAGATGAACACGATGATTAATTCTTTATTCCACTTGACAATGGTGCCTATAAAAAAGAAGAAAAAAAACCTAGTAATGTTATTGAATATAGTGCGAGACACTAGACAGCTGCAAACCACATATCACCCTAATCCCACTGTACAACTACCTCCAGGCATGACAAAACAATAACAGCTCATTTAAATAGCAAGTTATGATTCTTAATATCTATCTCATGAAGATAATTAGCATCCAGAATTGACTTAACCTAATCTGTCATAATGTGTCAATTTCATAGTACTATTGATGAAGTTGCCACCTCATTGAACACTGTTCAGTGGTCTGAGTCTGAGAGATTAGCCAATAATTTCTTATCCCATTTACATGGCAGACATACCTATATCACTGAATCACACTTACAGTAGTAAATAACCTCATACTGTGTTTCATGCTAAATTACCTCAGTTAATATCACAGGCGGATGGTATAAGTGTAACTGGTCCGACTGCTTCATTTGCATGTTGAGTGAAGTCATCAGCGCTCTGCAGTCAAGCACCATTAGCAAATCTTTTCCTACTAGGAAGCTCATTTACACAACAGGAAAGCAGACAGCATGATACAGCTAACCATAATGTAGCTTTCTGCCAACCAGCCATGTAGCTGAGACAGATGTTTCAGTGATGCAACCTCATGAAAACCAGACAAATCACTAGCTAGGACCAGGGCTATAAATATGGTATTCCTGAAAATGATATGGCAAATAAATGGCAAGAATGGTATATGTCAGGTATGCAATGTACAGTTTTGAACAGCAATTCTATGTATGTAATATTTCAAGATTGTCATCAAGGTTGGCAGAAAAGTTTTTTTTTGCATTGGTTTGGTTTGGTTGTGACTTGGCTGTAGTGATTTCGTCCCTCCACATGTATAGTTGTTTTGTTCCCAGCAGCTGTTGAATTATTGAGAAGGCTATTATCACTTCAGCACTTCAAGTATTTACAGTTCTATTAGTGTTGTCATGGCGATAATGTACCCACCATTAGCCTTTTTGAGGAGTAGAACAACACCTGTGTCAGCTGAACTCACAAACACACCAACACGCACACACACGCACGCACACACACACACACGCACACAGACACACACACGCATATCCCAGACCTATGCCCCCTTTTTGGTCCTGCTTTCGATCTCTGTCTCCCCGAAGCCTGACACTCCAGCAGGATAAATGTGTGTGCCACCCTTTTACCGTCCCCTACTTTTTAATCATGAGGAACACACCTCCACACGCGCCCACTCCCACTGTCACCGCTCACAGTCTCAGGAGGATCCTCGTGGGGTCGTTGTTTGTCACCAGTGGTGTGAGTGAGTCAGAAAATGTGCTTACTCCATGGTGACACGTGCTGGCTCAACAGTATTGCATCGTGTGGCTGTCCTTCAATGTCTCGAGAGGCACTTGGCTGCTGTAAACAACACATGCTCACATGCACACACAAACGCACACATGCATCGCACACGCACAAACGCAAGCTCGCCCACGCACACGCGCGGAGGAACACTATGGATGCGAAGTGAATTTAATCAGGGACTGTGTATTGTATGTATGATCTAATAATCGAACGTTCTAATGTACAATAGGTGTGTCTAGGTTTGATATTTTTGTAAATGTTACATGTAGAATGTGACTCATATGGGTTTGTTTATATTTCTGTAACATACTTGAGAGAGTGCTAAGGCTGAACAGCTGAAAGGGGAGGTTCCGCGTCTCAGCCATTTCACAGAGGCATGTGAAAGACAAGGTTTGATGGGATATGCGCTTGGCCTTTCAAGCCCTTGGCGGAGACCTGTGCTGGTATTGTGTCAGCCCATGATCCTTAACCCCTGACCCGTGGCGTTGAACTCCACAGGACTTTGACAGCTGGTGTTATGCAACACAGCAAAGAAGCAACAACATGTTTTTATTCTAGTTTCCCCACTGCTATTTCTAATACGTCTCTGTCTTTCTCTCTGCTCTTTTCTCAAAGAATTTGACCAAACACACACAGATGGGAGAGTCGACAAACCAGATACTTTCTGGCATCCAACCTCCTGCCAGTGCCTGTTCAAACCCTGTCACAGGTCCCCTCAACCATAAAATCCCTGCCTCCCTTGCTTCTAAAATGCAAATTAATCTGAATGAATCATCGTAACCTACCTCCATCCTCAAAAATGCAATACATTCTCTTCGCACAGGGGCCCAAGCAAAGAACCAATGTCTCCATCTAATCCACTCTGCTCGACCTCACTTTGTATCTCTTGTTTGCTACTATCCAACCCACTCCAACCCTTCTCTTGCTGCCCTGCACTTCGACCCACTGTCCGCTTATCCCTCTCCTATCCTCCGCCCCGTGCCGCCTCCGGGTATCTTCAAGAATGATCTCCATGATTATTGGGCTCAGTAGTAAATGTGGAACATTAGGGAAATGGGCTAATCTGAGCATATATTTTCCTCTTATCAAATGAACCCAGATGTCACTTAATGCATTTTGCCCTCAATCTAAATGTTGCCCATCTAATCTAAGTACACACACACACACTTCACAAACAATTTCCATTTGGAATCTCTGCTGTGAGAATGAATCCCCTTCAAAGAGAGAGACTGGGTGGAGGGTGAGGACAACATGTGAGACATGTTGTGAGACGACTGACAGAAAGAAATTGAGAGAAACGGAGAGCGAGAGAGAGAGAGTGAAAAGAGACAGAGAGAGAGAGGAGAGAGAGGAGAGAGAGAGGGAGGGAAAGAGACAGAGAGCTATTCAAAAAGATATTATGATTTAATGAGACGGTCCTTATTCATAATCATCATATCTGGTGTGTGACATTTAATTTAACACCATCAGGAATCAGCCCTGGTCCAAATCTATGATGTTAATGTAGTTTAAGCAAAAGTTTATTGATGATAAATTGAATACTCAATATCCCTTTTTCTGACCTGTACACTTTAGCAACAGAAATCAAACCTGGAGGTCAGCATGTCTATAGAATATCGAAAACATGGCATTTTACATGAGTTCTCACATGACCAACTGTGTGGGTTGACATGGTCCCACGGTAGAAATAGCCATCTCCAACATCAGTGTGTAGGTGTATGTCTGCGTGTGTATACATGGAACTCCCATTGCACAGCCACAAGGCTCACCCAGCCCTCCAACCCCTGGCTCCCTCCAGACACCATCATCTCCTCCAGCTGCATCCAGACCCCTAACCCTGCATCTCAGGGTGGAACCAGTACATAGCTGCACCTGCAAGTGAACCCACACATACGCATTCCGCTCATGCAGTTAGCCCACTGTAAATCATACTAACTAGGAGTGGTCTGACCTATACCTAGTTAAACCAGTACTGGGGTCCTTGTGTGTGTGCATGTGCATGTGAATGTGTGTCAGAATCACTACATTTGAGGCGCAGGGGAAAGGTGTTTCTCTCTGTGTTCAATATTTTAGAGCGGCAGTAAGACGGTGGGTGTGCAAGGAGAAGGTATAGAGGAGAGGGAGGAGGGGAGGGATGGCGATGGGAGCGTATGAAGGCGACAGAGGATTAAAAATATAATACTTGTCGTATTTGTAACACAACATGATGTAGTTATGAGATGATCATTTCTGCCATGTAGATCTAAAGGGTTAGATCCCTCTTCAGGGACCGAAAGGGTTAGATCCCTCCCTTCATTCTAGAAGAGAGGAAGAGAGAGTCCCACACATGGCCCCAGACTGCCAGATCGTGGGGGGAAGGGTGCCATTCTGTTCAGTCTCCGCTCTGTTATAGTCACGTGCGTGTGTGTGGTTTCATGAGTGCCTGTGTGTCACGTCAGTCATATTTCAACATCATCAATTCATTTTCAGAGGCTACTTCTGAATGGCAATGTGTCCAACTTTTCTCGAAACAATGATCGTCATTCCGCAAGTGACTCGACTCGGCAAATCATCTGTTCATCTGTTTCTGATTCAGGCAGGCACATTGATCATCAATTACCTTCTATGGTTTTCAATACCTGCAATACGTGTATGTGCAAAATGAGTATTGTGGGTGTATACCTCAGTACTTAACCAACATAGGACAACTAAGGTTCATTTAGACCCACTGACACTGATATGACAAACTTATCTTCACGTACTCCATCTCCACTCTTCTCCTCTCCTCTTCTCCACTCCACTCATCTCCTCTCCTCTTCTCCACTCCACTCATCTCCTCTCCTCTTCTCCACTCCACTCTTCTCCTCTCCTCTTCTCCACTCCACTCATCTCCTCTCCTCTTCTCTCTGGTCAGATACGTCGATAAGCCAATGGCTGAATCAATAACACATAGAGACCACTTGCTAATAAGCAAAACTTGATTAGATTACACACCTAAATATCAAGCTAACTTCATTAAGGCAGTGATAAAATAAATGTGTGTATGTGTGTGTGTGATAAAAGGCCCTCAGCTCATCTCAGACAGACAGTCATTAACACTGAACATTCAATTTAACCATGTGATTGGCTAATCACTTCACATGCGCAATCTGTCTGGCAGTAAAAAAAGTGAAAATACATGAAAATCATAGGTTGCCTTCTTTGTGTATCAAACTAAAATTGCATCAAGTCTTTGGCCCTTGAATATGATGTGATGTATCATGTGATATATATGTGATATCACATGATGTGATATGTATATCTGTAAATATCTCAAGACTTGATGGAGTTTTCGTTAGATACACAATGAATGCAACCTATGATTTCCATTCTACAGGGATCTACACAATGTTTTAGCCCAAAGACCAAAGGTTGCTTTTCATTACAGCTGTCAAGAAAAGTACGCCTAATCCAGTGCCATCAGCCTTACTGTTGACTCTGCATGAGGCCCCTCCCCCAAAAGCTGAACGTTTCCCTCGTTCTCATGAATATTTAGTAACCTGGGGAGGGGGAGGACCCTCAATGCCATTTCGATGATGAATGCAATCACACAACTCATTTACATATTTATTTTCAAACCTAAAGGCAAGAAAAAGAGAAAGAAAAGTGTTTCGTTTTGAGCTGTAGAAACACACACACTAACAGTCTGTGTGTCCGTGTGTGTGTGTGTGTGTGTGTGTGGACACAGTACTCTGAATGGAACATAATTGCAGGATAACACTGTTGTCTGACATGAAAGAGTCAGTTGCATGTTTGACTAGAATAGTTCCTTGATTTTCCACCCAAAACACTCCTACTCTTCTTTGTTAAACTCTTTTTTTTTCGTTTTGGGCTCCGTTTATTCATCTACAGATCAAATTCGAGTTCTTCACCCAATCCATAATTCTTCATCTATCCTTCTTTCGTCTTATCCCTCATTCAGCCCTCACCTATAACTCTGTCCATTCTTCCTAGCCTCCACACTTGAATCTCTCCATCTCTCCTTAAACTCCATAGTCAGTCGGTCCATCAGCTTGTAAGCCAGTTAGACCGTTCTTTGTCAGTTATTTGGCCCATAACCCAATTGGCGTTACTCAGTCAACCTGTGTCCCAAGCCTTGACCCCTTGGACATGCTCACCATCTGTATGCTGCTAATTTAGGGTAATCTGACCTTAAGGAGCCAGTGACCTCTTAACCCCAGTTGCCCAGTGTCTCACTCCTAAACAGAAATACCACCCACCTGTGCCAAAGTATTGTTACCTTTTGGTGCACTAGATAACTGTGTGGAAGGTCACTTTTCAGTTGGGTGGTAAAGACTGGTGAGCCTTGGTTGGGTGTGCTAGGTGTGTTGCCTTCTAGGCAGCATTCAGCTCAGCCTTGGTGGGTCATAAGAGGTGTGTCTGTCCTAGAACAGAATGAAGGAGGGAACAGCAAGCCTAGGATCTGTCACTGAGGAGGCTGCAGCTGGAGCATGTAATCTATGGCCTTGAGTTAAAACCATGCAGCAACAATGAGGTCTCTGGTTTTACGATGTTTTTGTGTTTGTGTGTGATTTACAGCAGATGGCATATGCCTGGGGACCGGTGAGGGGCACTATGCTGAGTGCTAAATATACACCCCTCATCTGTGCATCCTGCACAGCTCCACGCTCCTGCCTTCTCTGTCTCCTTAACTGTCCCTGTGTCCCCTACCACACTCTGTCTCCTTAACTGTCCCCGTGTCCCCTACCACTCTCTGTCTCCTTAACTGTCCCTGTGTCCCCTACCACTCTCTGTCTCCTTAACTGTCCCCGTGTCCCCTACCACTCTCTGTCTCCTTAACTGTCCCTGTGTACCCTACCACTGTCTCCTTGTCCACTAACACTCTGTCTCCTTATCCCCTACCATTCCCTGTCTCCTATCAGTCTGTTTTCTTAACTGTCCCCTTGTCTCCTTCCACTCTCTATCTCCTTGTCCCCTACCCCTCTCTTTGTCCTTACCAGCTAGCCATCTCTGTCTACTTACTGGACCCTGCTTTTGCTTACTTATCCCCTACCATTCTTTACCAGAATCCCTCACACACAAACACATATGTGCACATAACACTAACACTGCCTCCCACTAACACTGTTCCCATGCAGTCGTGTTTAGATCAACTGAATGGATACCCCCTCCTTTTCTTGTCACCTCACTTCCAGTTTGGGCTTTGTGAGTCACACAGTCAGAATAACATCCAAGCATGCTTCTCCACCCATCAGCCTTATTACTCCTTTAAATACACCGTCTGTAAAGAGTCACTGTCTGTCTGGGAGGCTCTGTTAGGCTCTCTCTGGAGTCAGACCAGTCTGCTGAGCCTCACAGCAGAACCAGGCTTAGTAGAACCAGGCTTAGCAGAACCAGAACCAAGCACAACAGAACCAGGCACAACAGAACCAGGCACAGCAGAGCCAGGAACATTAGAACCAGATTCAGCACAACCAGCACAGCAAAACTAATCACAACAGAACCAGCCATAGCAGAACCAGGCTTAGCAGAACCAGACACAAAAGAACTAGGCTTAGCAGAACCAGACACAAAAGAACCAGTCATAGCAGAACCAGGATTAGCAGAACCAGGTACAGCAGAACCAGTCAGAGAGGAGATACACTTTCATCTGCTGTTCCCCTTGTGATGCCACACAAAGCATAATTATGACAAATGACTGATGACGGTATAATGGAGTCTGCATATTCAGTTATATCTTTAATCACAGCTCAAGGGATTTTGGATTTCACACGTCTGAGACGGAAATGTGTTTGTGAGTGTGTGTATGTTTGTGAGTGTGTGTATGTTTGTGTATGTGTGTGTGCATGTGTGCGAATGTCTTATGATTAAGTAATTTCTTGGGGACTAAACCGTCATGAATAAATATGTTATCTGTGTGCAACATCTGCATCAGCAAACCTATTATCTAGTTTTTATTTCTACAAGTCAAACAAACTGCATATTTCCAGTATTGTTTGGCCACATCTGTCTACCCACCTGATCATGTGATTAAATTATGTACACATCGGTCCAACTGACCCGTGAAATTAGAAAATATCAGTCATTTATCCTATCACTACAACAGAAAGAAAGTGAGGTAGAGAGATGGTGGGAGAGATGAGACAGAGAAGGGGAGAGAGAAAGAGAGAGGTAAGGAATTTATAGTAGAATAAATTAGATAGAAGAGAGATCAAAATAATTTGTATTTCTATGAAATGTTAGTGTAAACATAAATGGAATTTAGAAAAAAACACAAAACCAAGTGAACACCAGGCCATAGCCCCATAGTGAAGGTACATTAGGGCTCTCTAACCTTCAGCCTTTTACTATTCGAATTCTACCTCTGATGTGTCACACCCACATTTAGAACAGATTATGTCCATTCCAATGAGTCAGTTAAGTGTAGTAATCAGGACTGTAATGGGCAGAGCCCTGGTTCGATACGGGAGCATGCAGTCATGTCCAATAACATGCCACATCTCAGACAACACATGCTGCATTTCTTCTAGGTCACTCCAACTGTGATCAATCAGCAAGAAAATTAACTGGAGGAGAAATTTCAATCTGTTTTTTTTTACAGTATTGATTAACGAATTGAGTCAATTAAACCTGACACCATGAGATTGAACCAGGCAATCTTTATTAGTTCAAGACACTTCCCTTCCCCCATATTCTCACAGCATACACATTGAACAGAAATCACAGAGACTGCAGAGAGAGAATGTATAGATTCTTTCTCAGAAGTTTCAAAATACTGTAACATTGTATTATATTGAAAGGGGTCTTTCAGGGTAAATACAGTGTTTGACCTATTCATACAAAGTAAACACAACCAAATACTCTTTTGTTGAGGAGCAGAGGTTTGGTCAGGCAATGGGAGAGCCCTGAACGCAAGGCAGACAGAGCAGACTATTCTAGAACGTAGGCCGCTGCCTATCACCATGGCATGGTGGTAATGGGTGGAGTGGTGAACAATGTGGACGTGCTGCGACTGGCCTGGCAAGGTGACTGGCAGAGAGACTACCCTGTATGGCTGGTTTGTTCATACCTGGTGTGGGTGGGTGACTGTGTTGCTGCCTGGCCTGGCTGGATGGCTGTATTAGTACTTTGGTCTGGTGCTGCCTGTTTCTAGACATCTTTCTTTTTCTTCCACTATTGTCTTGTTATGCTCCAATATGCCATTAGAGTACAGAGGCTAATGCTAACATCCGAGCTAACCGTGTGAACCCTAACGTTAACTTGTCTGGCTAAGCCTGATATGACACTTCAGAAAAGCACCAGAATGCTGCCTGGATAATAAGTAACAACAAAAACATCCTAATCAGATAACAAGACATCAAAACAACAACACTACAGGAACAATACGGTCCAGACACCCAAGTGCCAAGGTAATCTGTTTGGCTGCTAGATAACTGGATAAGGCTCAGGGCAATGGATAGATGGAGGGATGAAGGCGATGAAGGGAGGGGATCTCGCTGTAATGTCTCAGGGCGGTGACAGCAGGGGGTGGTAAAGTCAGATCACAAATTCCCAATCCCAACCCCCTCCTCGGAGCTTTGGGCTTAATCTCATCAGATTCCGACATGCTAATCTTCTTTGACAGATAGTGAAACTAACCGTGGTCCGTTGTGAGAGACCAAAGAGAGTTGAGTGTGCATGACTCATTCCAATGACATGTTTGTGTCCACTTGTTTGTTTGCTTCTTTGAGGGGCTGTAACTGTCTATGCAGACTACTTGTTCCACACACAAACACACACACACACACACCTTTGTGTGGATCGAGTGAAGCTGACTGCAGACTCAACTACTTACACTCCGCATGAATTCCATGTCTAGCCTCTTCACAGCGACCTTAAAGTACATAGACGGACACCTCCCCCTCGTAGAACATCTGGAGCATTAAACGAGCCACAACGGTGTGAGTTGATTTACACGGCGACACCCCTCTCGCCCCCAACTGCATGCAGACACATGCAGCTGCAGACACGCATGCACACACATCGTGACACCCTACTCTTGGACTAGATAAATAAACCTATAAAGATCTAATGGGTTCATCCAGAAGGGCTGTGAGAGGGGTCTGTTAAAGACCCCTAAATCAGCTGGTGATAGCGCTTTAATTAACTCGTAAATGAATGTGGGATGGTGTAGGAATGGGACAGTGGTATGCATGTGTAGTTGTACCTGGGTGGGGCAGGGGTGAGCAGATGGTTTGGGGATGCGGCTTGATAATGCATGCATGCTTGTCAGGCCTACATCACACACTTTCTTAGACTTTTATGGCCAGCGCATTTGCATACCCTTGGTATTGGAGAAAATAGATTCCCTCTGCTGCCAATCTAAGACAACTCATCACCCATCCTCTTCTGTAGTCTGATAACGCTCTGTTGTCTCCCCTTCGGTCTCTCGTTCCGTCCATCTCCCTCTCCTCTCCCTCCCCCTCCAGTAAAGGGAGCCGGCCACAGCTACAGTTTCAGGTCATGGGTTTATTGATGAGGGAAGGACCGGGCAGGAAGTTACTGTAATGGGCCTCATTACTATGGGCTGCCAGGGTCCCTCGCCAGTATATTACCATGGTAACCAGGACAGAAGGGACACGGTGTGGTGAGAAAATGGTTTTCATATTACTCTGTGGGGTACATGCAATATGTGTTTTGACAAATTCTGTGGAATGTAAGGATGTGTTAAATTAAAATACATCTCTCTTTAGATGGCAGGCTAAATCATAGCTTGCTGGCCATCGCTCAGTTATGGGCATATATTCCCTGTCACCATGTCACCATGGACTCTGAATGATCTCCCCAGCTGTTAATACACATCATAAAACAAAGTGGACAAAACTGAGTTTAAATGCAGAATCACCAGTCAGCACCCTGACCTGCCTCGCTGTCGACTTTGGAGGAGAGGAATTCGTTTCTGTTAGGGTGATTGCATGATTTGGGTTCTATATCCGCTGCGTGTAGCCGTGTGACCAGTGCGACTGGTGGCATAATGGACCCGTTCAGGCTGGAGGGAGATTGACCTTGCTCATAAGGACAGCGTATATCGCTGCTGAGGCAGCACTATACACTGTAGGATGAAGGGATCAGCGGGGAAGGAACGAGCGGTTGACTTTCAACATTGCCGCTTCATGCAACTTACACGCGTGAGTCGCCATGGTGCGTTTGGGGAAAAAAAAGTCCGACGTGAACACGGCATAAGTGAATGTTAAGACAGCATGTATGTGTGAATCGGGTAACGTCGACGTTGTACTTTGCCGTATCGACACAGGCAATGAAATATGTTACCGTTTTAGATGGTGAGCAAGGTTTCCCCGCATGTGACATCAGCGTCTACCAATTCACTCGGAAAATGTGCGTCACCACGAAATCATCATCGTTAGATCGTTTTCACCTCAGAAGACTGAAAACACAACCAATAGCACTACATGGATAGGCTTTTTCATCTCCCTTCCTGTTCACAACAGGGTGTGTGTGTGTGTGTGTGTGTGTGTGTGTGTGTGTGTGTGTGTGTGTGTGTGTGTGTGTGTGTGTGTGTGTGTGTGTGTGCGTGGGTGGATGTGGGTGTGTGTGGTGGACGGATGGGGGGAGGGAGGATTTTGGGTTCAGACAGGGACGCCTTCATCACGACCATGCATGCGGGAGCTAGTTTGCTCATCACTACGCACATGGTTAGCACACTGACGCATCACGATCAGGGCAAATGATTGTGCGTCATCATATAAACAGAAATATATAATTTATCCATATTTGGGTCATGATATTTTAGTTTCTCTGCAGCGGTTGAGGATTAGGGAGTAGTGTATCGCTTTCGCTACTTTCCTTGGCAGTGATTTTCGACGTAGTACCCCTCACAGGACTGAGAGCAAACAAACCTACGCATGCAAATACAGATACAGTAGTCGGAAACGCTAGAGGCACCATTGCTGTACCGATAGGTGCCCAAGTGCAGTATAAATAGACCAGTGGGCGCGTACGTTACGTAACGACCGTCGAGCGCTTTTACTCCTTTCGCTTACTCGCTCCAATTGCTGACCATTTGAAATTGTATGACTGCGCTCTAACTAATGACACTGAGCACACATAAGTGATGGAGTTTGCAAGCAGAAATGGATAGATACGACATTCCCTAGTTTAAGATCTCCATAAGCCATCACACGCGGAAGTATGGATGCAGGGTATGCTGGTCAACGACGCGAAGGGAATATCGAGTTACCCTGCGTTATACATAGGCAGTCCCGCGTGCTTTGATAGAGCCTCATCTAATCTAGGTGATGCTTGTTTACCTTGTTTACCTCTGGGTGTGAGGCTTCCCAGAAAATAGCTCTTGCCGCTCCTACCACTCCTGCCACCGTCCACTTGTAAGCTGCAGCGGTGCCAGCTCTTACGTTTCCATACGGCCGCTTTATGAATTAATAATAGGATACTGCGACTAGACGGCTTAGTAAGCTTCTGTCTAGCTAATAGGCCTACTACGACTATCATATAAGCAACTATTCACTGGATGGTATATATCACTGAAACAACCAAAATATGTAATCGACGATTATCTTACCCTATTTGCCATCTATTCAGTCGTGTCATCAAATTACCAACAAACTACACATTTTAATTAATGGGACAAACAGGTAGTCAGCTGAATACCGGCGTAATAACCAATAGGAAACATGCCGAACAGTATACCGGGAGAGACGGAAGAGGGCAGAGTGAGTGCAGGATGGCTTTTTCTTCTGTCTAACAGGGTCGTTTCACTATCATTCACTCCTTCCCACCAATGAGTCGAATGAGCACCGCCCAGTGTCCAGACCAGCGTGTGTATTTTCTCTCCACCCCCGTCTTTTTTTGTAACCAAAGCTGGATGTGTGGAACGTCACATGTTGTTTCTCTTCTGACTCTCGGTCACTTAGCGATGTGTGTTATTTACAGTTCAACTGCTTTAGAAGTCGAACGCGCAACCGATTCCGGGAGTAATACGGAGCCAAAGACAGACTCTGACTAAATTGAAACTTAACTTGGACCGTCGGAGAAGTGAGGATATAACAAGTAACGACAATTGAGAGTTTTATTTTAAGAATGGCAAGTCCGCCAAACACTGAAGGACAATTGCTTTCCAACAATGCAAATACAAACAACAATATTAAAAAATCCGGATATCTCAAGAAGCAGAAACATGGACATAAGCGATACTTCGTACTGAGAGAGCCGAGCGAAGGGTTTTCTGCCCGGCTTGAGTACTACGAGAGCGAGAAGAAATGGAAAAGCAAGTCGGCGCCAAAGAGGGTTATTCCTTTGGACTCTTGCCTCAATATAAACAAGAGAGCGGACGCAAAACACAAACACCTCATCGCCCTTTACACCAAGGACGAATATTTTGCAGTGGCGGCGGAAAACGACCAGGAACAAGAAAACTGGTACCGAGTCTTAACGGATTTAATGAACGAGGGAAAAGTGTACGACGGCTCAGCTTCGAATTCTGCCTCCTCGTTGGTGGGGTTTGACGAGTCGAACTACGGGATGATTACGCCGGTTACTGCCGCTTACAAGGAGGTCTGGCAGGTAAATCTCAAATCTAAAGGGCTTGGACAGAGCAGGAATCTCACCGGGGTTTACAGACTGTGTTTATCTAGCCGGACTATTAGCTTCGTCAAACTCAACTCCGAGGTGGCGTCAGTCAGCCTGCAGCTGATGAACATACGGAGGTGCGGCCACTCTGACAGCTTCTTCTTCATCGAGGTCGGCAGGTCGGCAGCAACGGGCCCCGGAGAGCTCTGGATGCAGGCTGATGACTCCGTAGTGGCTCAAAACATTCACGAGACCATCCTCGAGGCCATGAAAGCCATGAAAGAGCTCTCGGAATTCCGGCCGCGCAGCAAGAGCCAGTCTTCTAGCACCAACCCTATCTCCGTGCCTACCCGTCGGCACCTCAACAACCTCCCCCCCAGTCAGACGGGGCTCATTCGCCGCTCGCGCACGGACAGCACAGCTGCGACTTCCCCCGTGAGTAAATTCTCCTCATGTCGGATCCGCACAGCCAGTGAGGGAGACGGTACCATGACGCGGCCAATGTCTGTTAATGGGAGCCCGCTGAGCCCCGGAATTCACCGAACGCTGCTTGGGCGCTCCAACACTATCACAGCCCGTCCTAGCCGCACGTTCGATTCCTCCACCCTGCAGCACAGTAAGTCCATGTCCATGCCACTGTCCAACTCCTCCCCCCCAGGCACGGTCACTTCCAGACCGGCCAGCCTGTCCTCATGCGGCGACAGCAGAGACAGCAGCACCCCCCGGCCCACCAGCTGCTGTGCCTCCCCCTCCCCCAGCGATGCAGGGTTTCTCTCCTGTGAGGAGTATGGCTCCAGTCCTTCAGACGTTCGGGATCTCCGGCTTACGCTGCGAAGCAACACCCCCGAGTCCATGAGTGCAGACACGCCCCCCTCCCGCGACCCCACCGGTCTCCACGGTTACATGGTGATGGAACGGAGCCACGGAAGTTACCGTCGGCTCTCGGAGCTGGACAAGGCCTACCGAAAGCGCACGTACTCCCTGACCACCCCACGCCAACAGAGAATGGCGCCCCAGATCTCTTCTGCCTCCCTGGATGAATACACTCTTATGAGGGCCACTTACACCAGTGGCAGCCAATCAGGTCGCAGGTCTCACACCGCCTCTCCAAAAGTGACCTATCGAGAGGACTATGGCGACGTCCAGATCGGCTCCAACGGTCACCTTGGAGACAGTGGGTATATGCCCATGACGCCTGGCGTAGCCCCCCAAACCCCTGGGGCCAGAGACCCTGCCTACATGCCTATGAGCCCCATGTGTGTGTCAGCCCCCAAGCAGATCCTCAACCCCCGCTCTCACCCCTCTCCAACTGGGCTAGGGCCCAGGACGGAATCCCCTGGCAGCCAGTCCTTGGAGGACAGTGGCTACATGAGGATGTGGTGTGGGGCAAAAATGTCTGTGGAGAGCTCTGACGGGAAGCTAACCAATGGAGACTACCACAACATGTCCCCAGTAGACCACCTGGTCTCCGTCACCCCCCCAGACTACCTCCTGGGTGACACGGCTCCCCTCGCCCACAAGCAGCCGTATGTGGTGAGCCCCCTGCCCCGTCCCTTCCAAGCGCAGCGCTGCGGCGAAACGGACACAGACCAGTATGTTCTGATGAGCTTGCAGGGGCAGAGCATCCAGGAGGAGTCCAACTACTGCCCCCTCTCACCTGGGAAGACTGGAACTGGCTCCTCCACGCCTCCCCTGCCTTCCTCTTCAGCCCCCTCGCCGCTCCGAGCCGGGGGCTGGACACAGGGGGGGCTGGTCCTCAGGGGGAGGGTGAACCGACCCACTCGTCTGGCATTAGAGTCTCTCCGAACCCTGCCCTGTATGAGTGAGCACCCCCTCCCCTCGGAACCCAGGAGTCCCGGGGAGTACATCAACATCGACTTCAGCAGCAGCAGTACTGAGCGACTGAAGTGTTCGCCCATTTCCATGGCGACGGACAGCCCTGTCCCCTCCTTGCTTGGCAAGACCCCGCCTCTCTCTGATGCCGTCAGCAGTGGCGGATCCGGGACTTCCACCTCCTCGCCCAGCCGCCATGCTCTGCCTGGAACAGAGGAGGTGAGGCAGAGAGGAGAGGAAGAGGAGAGCGGAAGAAGAGATGGAGAGGCGAAGGAAGAGAGGAGGGTGGATGTGTGTCTGTCTGCCCCAGTGAAAGATGACTACACCGAGATGACCTTCAGCCCCATTCCACCCCCTTCTGCCCCTCTACTCGCCAAAGACAACACTCCCCTGCCCACCAGCCCCACCGCCTGTGTCCAGAGACTGAGCTTGGGTAGTGAGACCGTGGGGGCTGTCCCCCCTGTCCCAGAGGAAGCCTTCCTGCTGGGGGGCTCGTCTCTCTCCATTCCTCCCTCGCTGGACCCTGACCGGGGGGCCAAGGTGATAAAGGCTGACCCCCAAGGCCGCAGGCGGCACAGTTCAGAGACCTTTTCTTCCACCACGACTGTCACACCGGTCTGTCCATCCTTCGCCCACGAGTCCAAGCGCCACAGCTCTGCGTCGGTGGAGAACATGTTCCGGCCCGTCCGGAACACTGAGGGTTCGGACGAAGAGGGCGGTGGTGGTGGCGGCAGCCCCATGTGCAGAGAGACGTCGGCGGGCTTCCAGAACGGACTTAACTACATAGCCTTGAACCTGATGGAGGGCAGCTTGGCGGGCTGCAGCCTATCAGGCTGCGAGGGACTGCTGAGGTACAAGACAGCCTGTGGGTGTAAAGGGGGCATTAACGGGTTCAACACCAGCCCTTATGCCAGCCTCGGCTTCAAGGAGACTGCCACGGCAGTGAAAGGTGAGTCAGGGCGACGTCTTTTCTCACCAGATCACCACAACAACACCACAACCCCCCTTTCTCTTTCCCTCACATGCTCTTTTATCACTATCTCTCCTACTGTCTCTATATAAATACAGCTCGTTTGCATGCTTATCAAGAGCGCATTCATTCATGTAGACTTTTCATTCATGGAGGCTGTTAGTGTGTGCTGTGTAGTTATGCAATTGTGTTCAGAGGCATGCAGTAGGATGGCAACAATTATATCTACTAATAGTAATCTTCAACTAAGAAATCCCACTAATTAGTACGATAGTATGCGTCTTGTACTTATATTGCGATAAACTGTCTGTCTACCGGAAAATAGCCTGTTGTCTTTTGGAGTGGGCAGTGGCTGTGTGGTTGTTGCCGCAGCGTGACATGCAAACCTAATCCAGCATTTAGTTGTGTGTGCGTGGACTGCACGGTGTGTACATTACTGGTGAACTTGCGAATCGATTGGCAGTTAAAGTGAGTTTTGTAGCATAACTGAATGGTGCCGAGAGCTGACGAGGAACAGAACAGCTGTTTATGTACGCTGCGCTATATGCTCTCTAGTGAAAATAAAATGATATTCGCGATTTAACCAACGTTTCCAAAACGAACCCAGTCCGATAGGAAGCCTCTTATCCTATTCGTGGTTGTTTACAATTGTCTTTCACCTATCATAAAAAGCATGAAAGCAAAGTTGAAAGAGTGAAATTTACAGTAGCCTGGCAGTGGTGTTTGTACAGGATTACGACGCGTCAATCCATAGCTGCCTAAAGCTCTTCTGCAAACTCAAGGCTTCCAGCTTCAGTGGGAAACACGCATGGAAAAGTGAATAACGGTTGTGTCAATTGACGGATTTGCTGTTCCGAGTCCTATGTGACGCAGTTATTATTCCTGACGAAGCGACTACGTTGTTCACAGTACACTTGGGTGCCTGTGTACGTAGACGGGCTGACGCGTACGCATTTGGATCTCTCTTGTCGCAGATAAGATGTAAAATGAGAAGTATTCATTTAAGTACCCTATCGTGCCATTTGAACGTCAAAGATTGAGGAAGATAAAGGTGTTTTCTCCACGCGATGCATGACTTTTACATAACAAGCCTTCCTGATCTTGAAAATATCCCCTTTTATCTGGCTCTGCCAGTGGGCAACCGCCACTTGTAAAACTAATAGTGGAAGTGTAGAAACCCAGATTTATGTTAGACATTACTAAAGAAAATATCATAAGCCCTGTTTTAGTTTAACCTTATGATAAGCCTGTATGGAGAAAGAGAGCTAGATTTACTGTCGGTGGTTTGGCTTCTGTGGAGGGCTGATTGCTCAGCAAAGCAGACAGACAGTGGGCAGGATGCAGCCAATATTCAGCTCCCCAGGCCACAACAACAAGTTGTTTATCTGTAGCCAGGTACTGAGATCAGGGCAGGAATGCAGGCGTGGTGCAAAGGTTGCTGGGAGAGGTGAAAGCTGGGTTGTTTTGCCAACTTGCTCGGATGGGTGTGTTTGTGTGTGTGGGGGGGGGAGGGGGGGGGGAGGTTAGTGTGGAAGGATTCCTTTTACTATGATGAGGAACAATACACTAGAACAGTAACCTGTTTGTATACATATACACTAACATCCTCCCCCTCCCGCCTCTCTCTCTCTAAGGTGTCTCACCCAGTATGTTCAAGGTATCGAATGATGTATTTGTGAGAGTTAGAGTGCACATCCGGGTATAAGCTACAGGTAGGGCAGACGTATACTGACTACGCCATTACACCGTTCAATATATTCAGTCGGACAGAAAGTCATGGCTGTAGGCTACGGAAGAGGAGAGGGGAAGGGAGGGGGGAAGGAGGAGGAGTGGAGTGGGAGGAGTGACATGTTATTTTGCTTTTCAACATGACAGAACAGACCACAGTCAGTGAGGAGGAGGGGGCTGGGGTGAGGGGTGGGGGAGGGGGGGGGGGGGCGAGAGGAGGAAGATAAAGGGGCGTTGGGAGCCGTGTTTGTTCGGTAAGAGTTGGCCGTGGACATCTCGGTTATTTGCGGCATTCCTGCAAAACAAAAGATCAGCCTGGGAGAAAGAACATGGAGGTTGTGTTTCCGGAAGAGACCAATACCCTGGCTAAATGAGGAATGCTGGCAGGACTGCCTCTCACCAACACTCTAATCAGTAAAATAACCACACACAGAGAGGCTTAAACAGTGTGTGTGTGTGTGTGTGTGTGTGTGTTTACTAGAAAAGTGACTGGTTCTTCTACATTCTCATCTCAACACCACTGGGTGGGTCGTACTCCACATTCCCCATGTTCACATTAATTTGTGACCAGTGGATTTGGAATGCAAATGATCTGAGCTTGAGTCAACCCTTTTACCGTGTGTGTCGGAGAGGGAGCACTGCTCTGCCGGGTACTCCTTTGACAAACACGCTGGGTAGAGATAAACCTTAAGATCTCTTTACTCACACACACCAAGGACATGGCTCTGATATCCTGCTTCAAGGCCGTGCGGTTGTGTCTGGTTTGGGAAAGCAGCGTGCGTAATTGTATTTGCATAGGACGTCCATGTGCAATTTATGAATGAGGAAGAAGCAGCCCTGTTTTTGTGGCTTCGTGTTCTCTCGGAGCCTGTGTCTGGATGCTGTTTTTGTTGTAAGTTAGTCGTTGTTTGGCTTCCTGCCGCTGGCCTGTTGTGAAAGAGCAGGAGGGATGGGAGGTGACGGGACGACCACAGTCGGTCGGGTGGGGGGTTGGGGATCCTCCGCTGAACTTTCAAAGCACGGCCCCAGTTCAGTTGTCTGACTTTTGACCCAGCTTTGCGTGTGTGTGTCCAGAGGGGCCTATGGCTAGCGCTGCGAGGAGGCTAGTGCTGGAGCCCACCAGCCTGACGCTCACTGCTGGGAGGGTATTGAGCAGCGTGCTGCAGATGGTCTACCTGCTGGCCCCTGTCTCTGTCTGGCACCCTCTTCTCACCCCTCCTGGCCCCGTACCTGTTCTGGTTTTGCTTTCACCCCTCTCCTCCCCCTCTCAGCTCTCTCTTGCTGTTTTCCCTTTGCTCATCCCTCTCATGTCCCTGTCTCTGGCTGCAGTGGATAAATGTTTGGACTGGACAAGGAGGGTGCTGGAGGGAGAGAGAGTGGAGTGGTGGACTGACTCACTCTATGTTTTTTTTATGTGTTTCGGTGCTCTGATAGACTCCATTCCCCCTCCCATTTCCCCTTGCTACCTTCCTCTTAGTGTGTGTGTTTGTGTCAGCAGATGGCGGGGCCAGAGTCTTGCACCTGCCCCTCCAAGCAGTGCTCACTGGTTATCTGGCCCTTTAGAAGCAGCAACAATACCCTAATGACTGAAAGCCATCTGCCACAGACAGAGAGAGAGAGAGAGAGAGAGAGAGAGAGAGAGAGAGAGAGAGAGAGAGAGGCAGAGAGGAGTGGGGGAGGGGAGAGAGGGGGGCGAGAAACCAAATCAAATGTCACTTGGAGAAACACTCCTCCTATCTCGCCACTCTCTCCCCTTCTCTCTCTAGAATGCTTTCTGCTTTGTCCACTGCATTCGTGTCAAGTCTGATCTCTGATTGGCCGGGCCGTAGCCTCGCTTACAGTTTCATCTTATGCGTGAGATAACTGACCAGGTAACCAACCCTAATTCTTAGAATGAGCAACTCTTTGAAAGGTCTTTGATATATCTCAACTGAAATGTTCTTGATAGAAGGACACAGTAAGGTACATTAGGGGGAATGGGACCCCTAAGCCGACTGGACTGATCTTATTCTCTATGAAACTGTGCTCCCCTCACCTCTGTCAGCCTTATATAAAGTACCCCCTCCCCCTCCCCCTCCATGTGTTACCCTGCATAGTGAGGAACTAGGCCGGGATGTTCCCTGACAAATAGACTGTCAACGTTCCCGACCATCTAGCAGAGTTAAGGAGGATTACACATTGTTGAGCAGCTTGTTTTGTTGAGAGTTAAAGGGAAGTCACACACACGAATTCCCACATATACAGGTGTATACGGAAAGGCATGTGTAAGGTATTTGAACTGTGGCGCCCAGGCCAGTAATGTACAGGTCCAACCAGGGAGTTCAGGTAGGACGACTGAGCTGTGCTCTCCTGACTTCTCCAGCTATCACGGGAAAAGCAGCTTTATTACCCTTGCTTAATATTGTAGGTAATAATGCTCTCTCCCTCTCTCTCTCTCTTTCTCTCTCTCTCTCTCTCTCTCTCCCTCCCTCTCCCTCTCTCACTCTATTATACACAAGCACACACACATACCCTTCATAGAAATAGCTAGATTAGTGTGATGTTGGATTATCTTGGCCATTTGTGATGAGGTTAAGTCCCTTGCGGGTGTGTGTGTGTGTGTGTGTTGGGGGTTGGGTGGATCAGTACTGGCAAGGTAAAAAAAATCAATTTAAAAACCAATATGAACATGTGCCTTGTGTAATGACAGGAAAGGCTAGGGATTCTCTTTATAAGTCACGTGACTGCATGTAATTGCGCACCATGTAACATGATTTTAAATGAACCCATTTCACTCTGGAGTGTGTGTGTGTGCGTGTGTGTACATGCGTGTGTGTACATGCGTGTGTGTTGGCTGACTGGGTGGGGGGGGGGGGGGTTATGCATCTCGAAATAGGTGCCAAAAGAAGGTGTAGGTAGGGGTCACAGGTCAAAACATAGGCATGGCCAAGACTGTTTATACCCTTGCCCACAAGCCTGATCTGCCAGTTTAGAATTGCCTAGCCCAATGCAACCTTTCCCAACACAGACTAACCAAGAGAAGTTTAGACTAGCCCGGTCCTGCTAGCAGGCTGAACGTCCTCAAACACGGGGACGGACAGGAACGAGGTCGGCATGTGAGGAATGTAAACAAAACTGGGTGTTGTTGTTTTTCTGTCTCGTCTTTGTTGATGTGTACATAAACGCCTATAAGAATGTTGACTCTTCAGAGGGAAAACGAGCCGGAGCTGAACCCTAGGCTAGCTAAACGGACAGGCTTGCCAGATTAAACCTTGTTAACCAGGAAACCATGTTCAGGAACGTTGCCGACTCCTAGTTGGGCTTGCAGTATGACTAGAGAGAGAGAGGGATACTTCAGGCAGCAACACTAGCATATGTTTACTCAACTCTTCAACTATCGGAGCTCATCTGTCGGGTCTGGGTGTCTATTTGTGAACCTGATAGAGTGTTCCCTTCTTGAATGTAGCAGGGTTATATTTAGCCTGTGAGAAACAAATATATAATGAATACTGATGGGTCTTAGGGAGGGGTAGGCATGTGTGTCTGTGTGTGTGTGTGTGCAAGGGACAGCAGTTGGCCAACAGGTTCATTGCCTTTCCCTCCTAACCCCCTCCCTCCTAACCCCCTCCCTCCTTACTCTCTCCCTCCTAACCCCCTCCCTCCGTCTTCTCCTGTCTCTGCTGTGTGTTAGATTAGCAGTGTGCGAGACTGTCAGCTGAGAATTGGAACTAATGCTGCGTGTGTGCGCGCTTGTGTGCGCGCGCTTGTGTGAAGTGATTCCCAGCAGGTATCATTCATCCTTACACCACAGTGTTTGTCTCCAGTGCTGGGCCAGAGGGCAAGGCACACACACACACATACACACACGTACGCATGCACGTACACACTTTTTTCTTGTGGACAGATCTTTGACCTGAACACATTCCAGTCCCTCTCTGTCAGGTTGGATGCGTTGCCGCCCCATATCCCCCACATGCACACAAACACACCACACCCCTCCCTGGGCCTCCTTGTGGGATGATAGACCCGGGCTGTCTTTAGCCTAATTGTGAACGTGAAATTCTAGCTGCTGTTGTGAAATCTTCTCAGCAACACACACGCACCCACTGCTGAGGGCATAACACCCCTGGCTTGTGAGCAGGTTGTGTGGGCGAGGTTGCATCAGGTGTGGTCTTAGTCCGAGTTTGGTGCTCTGTTAGGTTCAGGTGTTAAGATCCAGTGTCCTGTTATGATGAGATCGGTGGCCCTTGATGGATTAAGTGTCCTGGCTCCTTTTGAGGAGGCGTGTGATGGTGCAGTGTGAGGTCAGGTGGTCTGTGTGCCCCCTAGCAGGTTACTGGTTTACACAAGCATCCATCGAAATGGGGCTGCCTTCTTACGTAACGCGATGAGCATGTTAAATGAAGAAGCTCACTTGCAACCTGTTCAGGGGTGTGGGTTTCCCAGACACAGGAAGGTGGGTGAAGCTCCATGCGAAGACCAAAACGGTTCTATAACTTTGAATCTCTGGTAATCTCATGCATCTGTAGTGCAGTTTTAGTACCACTGCAGCTGGAGCCTCCAATACTGCTTTAATGTTGCCCTGTGTATGAGGGAGAGAGAGAGGAATACTGCGCATGTGTGTGTTTATGGGCGAGAGAAAGAGGGGTGGCATGTCTGTTTGTGTGTGCATGGGGAAGAGAGAGAGAGAGAGAGAGAGAGAGAGAGAGGGAGAGAGCGCCTGTGTTTGCGAGCGCTGAAGACTGATGGCTCTGAATTGGTGGTTTGTTTAAGAGGGTGACTATACATCCCGTTTTGTGAAAACCACTCTTGTTTTCTTTCGAGAAAAAGTGCAAGAGAGGGAAGCATGGAGTGTCTGTACGTATCTTTTCTGTGTGTGTGTGTGTGCGTGCGCGCGTGTGTGTGTCTGCGTGCGTGTGTGGAAGGGGGTGGAGAGGCAACTGACTGAGTCTTCCGCTACCATGTAAGGCCTGCATGCAAATGAAACCTCCCGAACAAGCGCACAGGGACAAGGGTGAAAGCGGAAACTCTGCGTGCGAACGTGCTCGTGCGCGCTAGTCGATGTGTGTCCCGGTCCTATTATGGCTCTCTCTGTTTGTCGTCATTGGAGTCTCCTCTCTGCGAACTGCATAGTGCCAAATGCCACTCTGTTTTTCCCCTGCTGTGAATGCACCTGCCGCTTCACTGTCTACCCACGAGGACGCACACGCGCACACACATTATCCCCATTACGTTCCTTACTTGGTAACAGAGTACGGGACAGTGTTTGACCATACCCTCTGCCTAACTCTCATTCCTTACTCATGAATCAAACACGCACACACGCATGCGCACCAGCCTTCTTGTCATCCACTCAAGGAAGAGAATTCAGACAGATGTTTGCATATGCACGTTTTCATGTGTGTCTGTGTTTAGCTTGTCGAATACAAGGGAAAGCTTCTTGACTAACAGATTCCATTCCTCTGTTTCTCTCTCCTTTCACAGACTAAAGGCTGGAGGCCCCGGCCCACCTCCATCTCTCTCTCTTTCTCTCTCTCTCTCTCTCTCTCTCTCTCTCTCTCTCTCTCTCTCTCTCTATCTCTCTCTCTCTTTCTCTCTCTTTCTCTCTTTCTTTCTTTCTTTCTCTCTCTCTCTCTCTCTCTCTCTCTCTCTCTCTCTCTCTCTCTCTCTCTCTCTCTCTCTCTGTAAACAAGGGATCAGGCTGCAGCCTTGTGACGGGGTCGCCACACCGACAGCTGCAGCAGACGACCCCTTGACCGCCACCCCTCCTTCCCGGGGGGGTCACAGGGACCGCCATCGTCATGGCAACGTAGACACTTGACCCCCTTCCTCTCGGCCCCCAAACATTCAGGCGCCGTCTTTGCTGCTGCTCATTAGAAAGTTATGGACATTTCAAATGGATAATACTTTAAGAGGAATATATTCTGTATTTATATATTCTGTGTACATACAGTTATTTCTATACAGGTATAATAATAATAATGATGATTATAATGATATTGATTATTGATATTATTAGTGTCTCCGCTCATTTTGAGCCAGTCACCCTAACCTTTATTTAACCTTTGAACCAAACCCGGAGAGATGAGATTTGTGACCACACAAACACACATGAACACACACACACACACATCCTCAAACACATCATCACATGAATGTATTTATTTATACTGTATATGTATGTATACACACATATTTAATATATATATATACACAGATATTTATAGTCTGTGTGAGGTGGCAGTTTCTGACTATATTTAACAAGTAAATAAGTTGTTTAAACCCCTACCTCAGCACAAACCAGATTAGTACTTAGTAAGACTCCATAAGTAGAGATGGAAATATGGATTTATTTTCAAAGGTGAATGTTTTTCTAGCCACCAATCCAAAGCCTTACTGTGCTGTTTGCCCATCGGACAGACGCTTATTTTGGACCTATAAACACGCATCAAATCAAAGATTGAGCCGATCACCATAGAGATAGAATGTTTGCCAATAGAAGTGGGGTCTAAAAGATTGAATCAGTAACTCGTCAGAGGATTTAATAACCAGCTATTCAACTCCCCTCAGCTTTTAGGGCTTGATGTCATGGCGTGCAAGTACAATACCTCCCCCCTGTCCCCCCTCCCCCCCTCCCCGGCCCTGAACACAATGCTGTCTCTCCTACCCTGTGTCCGTAGGGCCAAGGAGAACGTTTTGGGGCCCATTGTCATCTTACAGACCCTGCCTTAAGCTCTGGTTTTAACTTGGACTATATTCTGAGATTCGCACACACACTATAGAAACTCAAAGCAGTAGGCTGTATGGGTGATAACAATGATCATAATACAGTCAGGTACACACACTCAAAAAGGGAGAGGGAGAAGCAGTGGTTCCCAAGGACATGACACACAGATCTACGCAAACACACGCACATGGCATGTCCCAACCTGGCCTCTGGGCGTGTGTGTTGCGACTGATTCACATAAACTAAACTCATTGACTCTCTTCCTTGCTTCGGACCTCGATGGACCTGCATTGAACCCCCCCTTACGCCCACTACATTACTCGTGGTGGCGGTCCCAACTTCAACATTGGCTGCTGCTCTTTGTCACATGACCTCAAGTGAATGCAATATGTTTGATGGGAGTTGGGTACGACAGAGTATTGGGCCAGACCATATTCATGGGTATTTTTCTCACATTACTCGACACTGAGGACACGTCTTGCCTGCTGATTGGCTGACTGCAACAGCAGTGGGTGGAGCTTAGCAACCGCTGCTGTTGCCAGCATCATAGTGGGTTGCAGTTGGTCAAAGCAGAACTAACACATGGTCTTGCACTTACAAACGTACTAGATTGTAACACAAGACACGTTTGAATGTAGGACGCTCATCCAGACCTGGGTCACACGGTTGGCTCCAGTCTGCCTGGTCATCAGGTGGGCGGGGTTTGGAATATTTGGGGCTAGGCCTTTTGTTCGATCCTAGATCAACCAAGTACAGATTAGTATTTGAAATGAACTCAAATAGTATTTTTCGACCCAGGTCTGTATTCCACTCGAGAACAGAACAATCGCCATAACATGACGATATCAAGACAACAACAGCAACATCAACAAGATACAGAATGAGACAGACACAGAACACGTGATGCAGGAGCGGAATCCTAGCCTTGTCTTTGAGACTTCCTGGCAGTCATGGTTTGCCTGAAACTTGTAAATAGTGTGTAAATACAGATCATTACCGCTGAAACACTCTGCATAAAGAATTTTAAGTTAAATAAGAAGATAACTTATGCTGTTCGTATTGTACATACAACTTTGAGTGAATTCCCTGGGACAACAGAAGCACTAATTAAGTTATGTTCTGCCAAACAAAAGAGTTCGGCCTTGATTCTTTTTTTACTTTTTATGGAATGTTTTTGTGAAATGAATGCCACTAAGAGGACATTTTATAATGTTGTTATTCTAAGAAATATTCTAAGAGAAATCATTAATTAATACTTGACACACAGGAGTTAATTCTTGCTACTAAGGTACAATTCACCAATGGCAAATATGCAATATCGACATTTCTTAACATTAGTTTACAGAGAGCTACCAAATCTATAAATAATATGTTAATAATGTTTGTTAAAAATGTTTTTAGATTTTTTTGCTGTTTGTCAAACGTTTCGGCCAATTTACAATCAATAGTTTCCTGTTTGGTTTTTGCTATTGGATCCTATTGGTGTTTTTAAACAGTGTTTTGCATTCAGATAATGTTGCTATTGGGGTTTTATTCAGCATTTCATGGATTCGATGTTGAACTTGGCTTCTCTTGCTGTGTCTTCCATTGTGAATACTTCATATCCTGCTTCTTGTGATGCTACTAAGATATGATCATTTAAATGTAGTGTAATTCATATTGCTTTAGATTGTATTTATTCTTTATAGACACATGCAATAAAGAATACAATTATTTAAGGAAGACATGGCTTAGTCCCTTCATTTCACATTTCTCAGGAACTTTCTTTTTTCTTTACATTTTCCGTCTACTGCATGCAATATCCATTTACTGTGGAAGATACTTTTGCACGTGTCCTTCACCTTATTCAATTCTTCAAATCTCTGTTTGCTCTGACATGGACATAGAGGGGAGGCTAACTGGAGTAGCATTAGCCTAGCATTAGCTCTGTTATTGTTTATCCTCCGTCCTCCTCAAACAACCGTAATCAGACAAGCGTGTGCAGCCCAGACCAGGACCCGGCAGGCCGGATTATGATTCTCTGCGCTCAGCCATATGCTGTCAGATGCTGCCTTCTCACAGCCCCGCTAATTAAAATGGTAATTAAGGAGGTGAAATTATACAGTCTGGGTTGGTGATCAGCAAGAGAGGGGTGAGTAACGGGGGAGGGGGGCTGGGGGAGGATTGCGGAGGGATCGTTGGGGGATGGAGTTTAGAATAATGTGGAGGTTTGTATGTGACTAAGATTGGAATTGCTTCTATGCGTGCATGTGTGTAGGTGTTTGTGCGCGTGCATGCGTGTGGGTGTTTGCGCGCGTGCGTGCGAGAGAAAGACAGAGAGAGAGAGAGAGACAGAGAGAGAGACTGAGAGTCATAAGAAGAGAGGAGAAAGCCTCACCTGCTCAGAATAAGAACAGTCTCATCCATCAATCCTTTCATTTTGCCTCCCCACTCCTTCCTCCCTCCGTGTCCGTTAAGGCTAATTAAGCACTAATGCATCATAATAAATAATAAAATGAAAGGGTGATTTCTGGAAATCCTGGTGGATGAAGGAAAGATAAAAAACAAGGGGATGGGCGTATGGATTTGAGAATCGAGAGATATAACACACATCACACAAGAATACACACGCATCTGATACACGCGTGTTAAACACTTGCACTCACACACTTGCACGCACGCACAGAATCAGACACACAAAGATGAGTTAGAGAGAGACAGCCTCTCTCTCTCCAGGGAGCCATCAGCCGTATGGACAGAGACCACAGCGGGCTCCAAAGGAAATAGGACATTTCCGCCGTGGACACTATACATCATTAGTGACACTGTGTGTGTACTTGTGTGTGTGTTGGTGATTTTCCATTCAGTTTTAAAAGTGAGCAGGCCCTGCAGTCATTTGAACTGTCTGCCTTCCTGTCTGAGTGTTTGTGTGTGCGTGTGTGTGTGTGCGTGTGTGCACATGTGTGTGAATATGGTTACAGATGGGCAGATGTAAGGAGAAGAAGGCAAGGTAATACAGTCATTTGATTGACTGTATTACCTGAAACACACACACACACATATTGCCACTCAGAGGAGCCTGTGTGGGGAAGGCTGGGAGGCAGCTGGTGCCCCCCCCTGAGGGAGGGGCTGGGTGAGGGGAGGGGTAGAGGGGGTGGGGGGAGGGAGGGAGGGACTGTCTGGGGGACGTGTGTCGTCTCAACCAGATCAATCACTGTGTGTGGTGGTGGTGGTGGTTGGGGGAGTATTGAGTGGTTTTTGGTCTATGTGCCGTCTGTCCTCTCGCTCCACGTCTGCCTCACATCCTTTCCAGTGTCGTCTTTCCTCTGCCATCCCCCTCATCCATCTCTGCTGATCCCGCTCGGCTGACCTGGTCTGGATGTGTTGCAACCCCTCCTGCTGTTGACTCTACTGGGATGGAGAACAGTGTGCTGAGGAGACACGCCCTGCCACAGGATCTGTGTGGAGGAGAGACACAGGCCTGACCGTCTCCAGTAAACACATGAAACAGACACACACACACACACAGTCTACTGTACGAAAACACACAGGCTCGCACAGGCACACGCACGCAAATGCACACATGTCTAAACACACCTGCCAAGCATGAGTCACAGAGGACCTAAGATGAGCTCATCATGTTGCTAGTCTTTCTTCTCCGCTCCGTCTCACTCCCATGGTCCATCTCCGTCTCCACCGCCCCAGACACACCTCCACGGTCGTAGTGGTTGTTGTGTTCCTTTCTGTGTCATCGGGAGAATGAATGGGCGTGTCTTCGCGGCTGGCCAGGTGAAGGGGTGTGGCCAGCGTGAGAAACAGGAGAGAGAGGCAAGAGGAGCGTGAGAACACTACCTGGAAAACAGCTGTACACACACACGCGCGCACGCACACACACACACACGCAAGAATTTCTCAGGAATCAGAGGAGCTGGGATCTGGCAAACGATCTGACTTTTCATGACACACTTTGGAGCAGCTTACACTTTATCAGAAGACAACACATGTCCGTTTTGATTTTCTCTGACTCTCTCTACCCCTGCTTTCCATCTTTCCCATTCCACCTCTTTCTTTTTCTACCCCTCTTCTTTTAGTATTTCTCATCCTCTCTCTATCTCCCTCACCCATCCCTTTCTCTGTTCAGACAGGCACAGGAATGTTCTTTCTGTACTATTTCATGAAATATGCGAAAGTCCAAAACAGAACCCCAGACTCTTTTTCCAGGCTGCCAAGTTGGCTTATGTGTGTTTTGACATTGAGCTCAATAGAAACAGGAAGTTTGGTTTGTTTACTACATTCTCCAACTGTCTGATTACGCAACTCTCTGGAACGCTGACACAAAAGAAAATAGGGTGTTTTCTAATGGCTGTGCGTGCGTGTCACTGTGGTTGTGTTTTTGAGTGCTTGTTTTTCTCTGTGTATATATGTGTGTGCGGGTGTGTGTGTGTGTGTGGACGAGAGAGAAAAAGAAGGGATCTCCTAATTGTTATCAAACAAAGCACCGGTTCATAGATCACCCCAGGATCTGATTCCAATGACAACAGGATCAGTTACAAAGACTGGCACGAAAGATGGGCAGTGCCCGCTTGTGTGTGTGTGTGTGTTTGCGTGTGTGAGAGCATTAATCGGTTTGTGGGAGTGTTTCACCCATGTGTTCCCATGCAGGTCATGTACATATATGGACACATCATTCTGCATGTTTTCACCATTCTGGTTGATGGTATGTGTGGGAACGTCACTGAGAACACAGTCCCATAGACACAGGACAGGTCACTCACCCTTCAGCCGGAGGGACTGTCACACTGTAGGCCGGGGGACCAGAGAGACGCAGGGAAGGCAGGGACAGGGATCTGGTGAGACTGTAGGACGGAATGGAGAGAGACAGATGGAGAGGATTAGAGATAGAGAGTCCATTGTTCCTCCTGTTCGAATCCTTCTACCTCTCCTCTGTAACGCTCCCTGCTTGTTCTGAATGTCTCCGTTCCCTGGTAATGAAAGCTTTTATTTGTGTGTTGCACATTCTCGCAGCCACGCACAAACTGTCACACCATGCTCACATTCACACACAATGTCACACCTGGGACAAGACGTATCAAACTCGGTGTAAATTCATCTGCAAAGGAATGTATGGGCCAAAGAGGTTTATTCTTGCAAAAGAAACAGCCGAGGCAACAAAAGAACAGGTTAAAAGGAGAAACTCTTTGTGAGAAATACAAAATGCGAATGACGATACTTAACTAAATAGAATGTCTTGTTCGGTGGCATTGTAGATGGTGTCACTAGCAAGGCCAAACAACTTCAGCCTACATGAGATGAGGTGACACAGTAAAGCTTGCGAGTGCCAAAGTGCATTCGACTTTTCAGTGCACACTAGCCCACATAGAGATGGTGCAGGAGAAACTGGTGGACTTGAAGTGCACACTTTGAACAACACTACAGTGGGCGGTGCCAAGGAACATGATATTTTTTTCTAAACAAAATACAGAACGGCAGCACAATGTCAAACGCGACAAGCAACGCAATGCGATGAAAGGAAATGTCCCAATCTCACATATTCCAGGAGAAATAACGCTCATGTAAATGCCAGGTGCCGTTCCCCATACAGGCACCGATTAGTCCGCAGGTGCCAGACTTCTGCTGGCCAGCGATGACTGAGAGGAGCGGAGATGAAGGGGCGTGTGTTGTTGTCACCGGAGATCAAGGACAGGGCTGTACTCCAGGGTACGTGAGAGGGATCCCGTCTTTCCATGAGATCATGAGCACTATTCCCATTCACCTGTTGTGTCATATGCCCGATTCCTGTCATGACCCTAATGAACAATTTAGTTCGCGCTTGGAAAAAAGGGAAGAGGCGTTGGCTAGTCGTGTGTAATCGTCAATCGCTTCAGCCATTTGGTAACAAGCAGTCATTGTGGACCATGTGAATATTATTTCTGCATGTTATCTCTGTCTTTCAGCCACAGTGACACCATATCACATCAATGGAAAAAATGGAGCATGTCCATGGTTTTGGAACTGGGGAGAGGCACATAGATGTGGTCTGTTTCAACAACCTGGAACTCTGTGTAGAAACAGACGGATGTCTCCAGAGGCCATTTTATGGGTACTTGCCTTCGCACATTGGAGCCATAAGTCCCTGTTTTCATGTGAGCAAGAGAGGAGAGGAGGACTGGGGAAGGGAATGATGAGAAAGAGCACGAAAAGAGAACAGGAAGGAAGGAGGAGAGAGGAGAGTGAGGGTTACATAAGACAGAACAAGCTACCTCAAATATCGGAGCTCCCGCTTGTAAGTGTTTGTGTGTGTGTGTATGTGATTGTGGGCGTGTGAGAGAGAGAGAGTGTGTGAGGGTGTGCTTGCTGTGTTTAGTTTGGACAGAGAGCGTCCACACAGAGGTTTACATTTATGGAAGAAGAGGGGGAGGGGGGGAGAGAGAGGTAGGGTTGGGGTGAGGGAGAGGAGGAGGGGGAAGAGTGGGGGGTGGGGGGGGGGGGGGTGAGGAGCAGAGGGAGGGGAAGGGGATGGTGCTCTCTTTCGGGAATTAGTGGTTGCTATTAAGTATGAGGATGAGGAGAGCCAGGGAGGGAGGTAAACAATAATTGGGAACGAGTCAACGAGAACACACATACAAAACAAACTCCTTGGAAGAGTTTACTTGACAAAAACATTTTAAATACAAACACACCATGTTGAGAGAGGGTAGGGTGTGTGTTGCCATTTAAGACTAAATGGTTAAACACAAAGACCAAATAGTAAACTTTCAGCGTCGGTATGGAAACTGTTTTAGGCCACGTGCAAAAAATGAGAAAGCTACAGAACATCTTTCACTAAATACTAAAAACATGATGTTGACAAACCCTTGTGATTTGTATGCTGCCCCACACACCCACACGCACACAAACACTCCACCACATGCATGCACGTATTGATCTAACCCAACCCTAACATAGGTGTATAACATAGTACAGTAGTCTAACAGTCATGTTAACTAACACACTCTTTCCCCTTGGTGGTTGTAGCTCTCCATCAAAGATTGATAGCAGGGGTGTAACTCTGTCTTCCCATAACTCCGCCACTGTCTTCTCTCAATCATGCCTTTCCATTCCTCCCATTCCTCATCCCCCTGTCCAGCACTGAGAACCCTGCCTTCTCTTTTCTCCTCTGGCCCTCTACTCATCCATCTTGGGGGTCTGTGCTGGAAGCCCTAGACCAGAGAACCTGTCCCGCAGCTCTCATCCCTCACACGACCCTTCATGCCAGGGTAAGACAGGTCTGTGAGCTCCCCTGGGTGAGGGATGGCCCAGGAGCTAACGGCCCCTGGCTTAAACTAATGCACACCCAGACACTCTCTCTCTCTTCTCTCTCTTTTCTCTCTCTCTCTCTCTCTCTTCTCTCTCTCTCTCTTTCTCTCTTCTCTCACTCTCTCTCTCTGTCTCTCTCTCTTCTCTCGCTCTCTCGCTCTCTCTTTCTGCCCGCCTTGTTGTGGCTGAAGGGGGGTCTGTACCTGAGCAGAAGGTTCAGACTAGAAACCTAATAACAGAAAAACAACAGGCAGGCTGTTATGCAACCACACAGAGAAGTAGCGCATGTATCATAAAAACCTTAATGAAAACCAGAGATGGAGAGATACAGCAGGAGAGACAGAGAGAGAACCTTCTGGTTAACACTCAAGACTAATGGAGAGATTGTTTTTCTTATCCTGTCCTGTCTCGTGTTTTTCACCCAGCCTCGGGCTTTACCTCACTTTCTCTTTCTCTATTAGTCGTTTTCTCTCTCTTTCTCTTTCTCTCTTTCTCTGTCTCTGTCTCTTTCTATGTCTCCTGTTCCAGTTTCTGTCTCTCTCCAAGCACTACGGGGGCAAAAACACATTCCTGTCCGCATTCCTGCCTCGGGGAAAACAGTGTCCGGAACATAGTAAAAGGCCAAACACGTCATCTGCTTTTAAACCCACTTGCTCATTGGAACAAGAATGGTCTGACGGGTGGATTGTGTGTGTGTAGGGACAACTCATACAAACCTAGCAGTGTTAGAAACGATGTTTGGTCAAGCTCCTTTTCGTTCTCTGGGTTTCCTCCTAAGCCCCTCCCTCTCTCCTCTTTGTTTGTCTTTGTGGGTCAGAGGAGAGTCAATGTGGGGTCTTGTTTTGGCTTCCCTTCTGCAGTCAAATTCAAAGAGCTGGTGGAACTGAACGCCACGCAAAGACCGCACAAGCGTTTGTTTACGTGGCACCGAGCAAACGAATGGACGAATGACCTGGGTGGAGGACTGTTGATTGAGTAGTATCTTTGGGGGCTACTCAGGGCTCGCCTGAACACCTGAACACTGGTGAATGGAGAGCAGAGGAAGACATGGGGATGGTGGGATTTGCGTGAGAAGAAACACGCTAGTGACAGTTGGAGGATTGTTGTGTTGTTGAATTTGTCTGGCTGAGGAAAAAAAGGTGTTGACGTGGCTGATGATGATGTGTGTGTGTGTTTGTGTGTGTGTGTGTGTGTGTGGTGTGTGTGTGTGATGTGTGGGAGGGGGGTGGGGGGGGGGGGGGTGGGGTGGTGGCTGAGAGGAGATGTGGTGTGATCTTCCTCCTCCCAAACCTCAGTTACATCAAACTGTATTCATGTTGGATTCACCACACAAGCGCACCTGCATGCGCACACACAACTTTTTCAATTGTCTCTGCTACTGGGGCTTGCTGGAGACGGAAGTCTCAAAGAGAATAGTCTCCTGTCGTCAATTCTATTTTGTTATTCTCCATTCATTGTTTCCCGCTTGCTCACTTACATCTCTTAATCTCTCTCTTGGACGGGGTAGCGGATACTTCAAGCTTCCGATTGGTCGATCCGCAGTGTTCATAACATCCTTCCTGTCTTCCTGTCAAGCAGCCCCTCCTCCCCCTCCCCCTCACTGCCTCCCACCCTCCCCCATCTGCCCCCCTGACACGGTTTCTCAGGAAGCTAATAGTCTCCTTCCTGTATCTGACACTGGACTGGCTGAGAGGGAAAGCTGTGTGTGTGTGTATGTGGGTGCGGTAGTGTGTGTGGTAGCGTGTGTGCGCGCATATGTGTGTGTGTGTATAATGACTATTCAGCCATAACGGAACTCATAAAGACTTCCGCTGATTGCTATCGGTGGTGGGGGAGGGAGGGAGGGGGGGGGGAGAGTGTAGCCACAGGGTGTACACAAAGTCCTAATGCTGCCCTGACATTCCGGCTCTGTCTGGGACATGACTAACGCACCCATCATGCTGACCTGTCAAAGACTCTTGTAACTTGTGTCCTCACCGAGCGACCGGCTGATGATGTAGCGCTAAGCCCCCTCAAGGTAAAATCACGTTTTCCATACAGCACGCTGACAAGATCTCTTTCCATGGCATGAACACAAACACACACAAACACACACACACTATCGTATGTCAAATAATTTGTGTACAATGGTTGCAGGCACACACACCAACATCCTGACACTAAATATATCTCACCCCAGTTGTACAGTAGGTCTTAGAACCGAACTTCCTACGCAATTCTAACAGTTTATGACGTTTTACAACAACACGTTTTCTTT
This sequence comes from Plecoglossus altivelis, assembly GCA_036571765.1. Classification (NCBI taxonomy): domain Eukaryota; kingdom Metazoa; phylum Chordata; class Actinopteri; order Osmeriformes; family Plecoglossidae; genus Plecoglossus; species Plecoglossus altivelis. The sequence continues at coordinate 11,055,011 of BROE01000022.1, forward strand.
AATTATCCGGAACTGGCTGTGAGTGAAAGTACTGGGAACAGTCGGAAAAAGCACATAGGATTACGCAAGAGTGGAAAACTGGAATATGAACAGAACAAGCCACAGGACAGAGCTACATGCTCTACTTGCAGTGTGTCTTTGTGTGGAATCAACGTCACACACATACCTATACTTACACACACGTGCACATGTACGTGTACACATACACGCACACATAGGAGGACTTGAGAGGTTGTGATTGGACTGCCAATGTGATGCAGGGTGATTCTTGTCACAACCCACCAGTATATCCAAGATAAATCAGGGGTCAAACTTTAACAACGCACCAATAAATGAGTTACAACCGGACTTTATGTTGACCAATCAAATGCCACCGTTCCTCCAACCCAGCTATAACCGCTCTAATTAACGAGCTTCTTGACATGGACTGGCCTATAAAAATGTCACTGTCCAGACACCCTCAACACTTCACCCTTCCACCTCACCCTGACTTTTTGCTTCTCTGTAATCCCCCATTTCCTCCTCCCTCTCCTAGTGTGTGTGTGTGTGTGTGTGTGTGTGCTCACGTGTGTGTGTGTGCTCACGTGTGTGTTTTCTACCTGGAGCTGGAGGGGCTGAAGGCCCGACTGAACCCAGAGCCAGACTGCTGTAGACGCATCATCCTGGCAGGAACACCAGGGAAATACACCTCTTTTCCCTCCACTTATCCTTGTCAGCTCGACTGTGTGCGGATGTGTGTGCCAAAGAGAAGAAGCCCAAGCTCATCTCATAAATGTGGCACAATCACACATACACACACACACACTTAAAGAGCAACACAATACACACACGCACTCAAGGAGCAACACAACACACTTAAGGAGCAACACAACCCACGCACACACACACACTCAAGGAGCAACACAACACACACGCACGCACGCACACACACACACACAGACACACACACACACACAAGGAGCAACACAATCACACACACACACACTTAAAGAGCAACACAACACACACGCACACACATACGCACACACACTCAAGGAGCAACACAACACACGCACGCACACACACTCAAGGAGCAACACAACACACGCACACACACACTCAAAGAGCAACACAACACACACGCACACACACTCAAGGAGCAACACAACACAATCACACACACACACACACATACACACTTAAAGAGCAACACAACACACTCACGCACTCACACGCACACACACTCAAGGAGCAACACAACACAATCACACACACACACACACACAGGTATTACTAGGACGTCCCCCCCAGAAAGACATGTCTCTACTTTGGTCCTATTCTGTTGTCTGTTCTCCCAAGACCAGTGGGGAGTCAGCGGCCAAGTGCTCACCCATATCTTAACCACAGACATGGGCAGGAGAGCCATGCGTTTTGCGTGTTTTTGACGTCGGAGAGCCTGTGTTTTGTGAGCATGGCGAGGACATCCCATGTCCTTGACGCTCCGTGCGGGAATCAAACCCTACGTCTTCCTATTTCGCTATGAGCTGCGAAACTGCCACTGTATGTGTGTGACAGAGAGAAAGGGAGATATAGATAAAGGAAGCGGGACAGAGGGATAGGGGAGAGAGAGCGTGATAAAGAGAGAAACATAACTTCCTGCCTTGTGATTTTGACCTGAGGTCAGTCTTCTCTCTGGGTCAAATTTAAACTCTTACTCAATCTCTCCTTACACACTCCCTGCCACTATTGTTGTGGGTATAAACAAGGCTACAGGAAGCTGTTCTCTGTCTCCTGGCCGACTCCAGAATATCAGTCTAGACAGCAGATTAGCCTGCTTGTCAGCCAGGACTCCTGACTTTCCTACCGTCATCGTGTATCTGCTTTCACGGGACGCCTCGCCACTCAGGTACGTCCAGTTGCTCAGAAGCGAGAGCCTGGCTGGAATGACAGCGAGTCTCCATTCGGTCATTGTAGCCGTCTGAGGGGCAGACTGTGTGAGGTCAGGCCCGGCGTCAGCACGGGCTGGAGTGTTTGTATTTCCAATCCAAACATATTTTGTGTTTGTCAGAGTCACGAAAGGGAAACACGGTGGTCAAGGTCGTCGGACGGCTGCGCACCGCATCCAGCCACTTCACTGGCTCATTTTGGACTTATCAGTTCTCTGGCCAGAGAGTTTTTCCCTGTCGTGTGGCTAGAACGTTGAGGCTCTGGCGGCTGGACCAACGGAATCTGGAGCCGAGTGCCGGGCATGTCGTCATAGTAACAAGTGTAATTGTGATATTGTGACTTTGCGTGGTGGTAACCAAGGGGACTGGCAGTCTGCCCCAGTCTTCGCGGTGTGTGTGTGTGTGTGTGCGTTGACAGGTCTGGAGAACACTAGGTGCTAGCATAGATTCTGGATAAAGCATTTCAAATGAGCCATTATGTCATCAGTATCACGATCTGTTCCTGACCAGAGACACAATGAGTTCCCCTGAGCACACCCCAATACACATACCGATATACAGCATACACACACATCCATACAGACACACACGAGCGCCAGCTGTCATAAAGGAAGATAAAAATGAGCCTGTTCTCCTGTCGTCATACCATCGTGATGGACTGAGGTGACCTGCTTTGGTCCTGGTCACACACCTGGTCACACACACACCTAAGGGTAGAGTAACCTGCCCTACTCACACACACACACACACACCTGAGGGGAGAGTAACCTGCCCTACTCACACACACCTGAGGGTAGAGTAACCTGCCCTACACACACACACACACACACACACACCTGAGGGTAGAGTAACCTGCCCTACATACACACACACACACACACACACACACAAGGGTAGAGTAACCTGTCCTTACACTCACACACACATACACAAACACACACACACACACGCACACACACACACACACACACGAGGGTAGAGTAACCTGTCCTTACACTCACACACACATACACAAACACACACACACACACACACACATGAGGGTAGTGTATCCAAGATTGTCTGAGCGTGCATGAGTTCAATCCCAGCTGTTAGCACCAGGGCCATCCCTCACCCAGGGGAGTTCAGGGACCTGTCTCACCCAGGCAGGGAGGGTCGTGTGAGGGAGGCGGTCTGTAGGGACGAAGAGTGGAACTGTAGCTCCTAAAGGAGAGTCTACTGTAATGTCAGGACTGGAGGCTCAGAGCGACCCTGTCCTGACATACTCCCTCTGCAGAGATTTGAGATAGCCAGAGAGCTCACAGAGTCCAGCTGGCACAACACCACCTCCCTCCCTCCCTCCCTCCACACTTACATTTGTGTTTGTGCTTTCCCAAAAAACTTGACACTGAATATAATGACTGCCTTGACTGACATCTAACTACAAGCCAATACCTTTGGCAACAGTCTTGAAGCTACATAAAAGCTAGTACAGTTAAACTTTATTATAATTTAGCGTTGCTGTACAGTACCAGTAAAACATACATAGTGTATTGTTTTTACAGCAGAAGACATGTGTGGATTTCATGTATGGGTGAGCTGGTTGATTTCATTAAAGTGTCATGACAGTGTGGAAGTGATTTCCCGATGTGTTTTGTGATGCTATTACTGGAGGTAATGCTTTTCTCTGAATAGAATATACTCAAACGCAGACACAGACACTCTCAGTCTGTACACACAAAGACAACATTCCCTCAGATCCTTACTCATTTTCTACTTGAAAACACATTCACCTCCTCTGACTAAAACACTTTTGTGTGTGTATGTGTGTGCACATGTGGATGCCTGTGTATGTGTATTATGGAGGTCCACTTGTGAAACAGTGATCTAACTCTAGTCGTATCACAGTGCCAGGACAACCATTAGTCTGTTTCAAGGAAACATGTTCCAGGGAAGTGTTGTTCCCCCTCCCCCTTCTCCTCCCCCCACCCATTCCCATCCAGACACACATACTGACCTATCGCTCTCTGGAGGCCTGGTGGGAGAGAGGTGGGAGTTCAGCCAGGGGCTGGGGGCTGGAGGCTGGAGGCTGGTGGCTGGGGTCCGGGGGCCGGGGCTGGGGCTGGGGCTAAGGCGGGGGCTGGGGGCCGGGGGCCGGGGCTGGGGCTGGGGCTGAGGCTGGGGCTGGGGGCCGGGGGCCGGGGCTGGGGCTGAGGCTGTGGGGCTGGGGCTAGGGCTGGGCTTGGGGGCCGGGGGCCGGGGCTGGGGGCTGAGACTGGGGGTGGGAGTTCGGCTTTGCGGTGGGCCTTCTCTCAGAGTTTGATTATTTAGGGTTGGAAAGATCTGCAGCCCCACCCACTATTCTCATTAAAGCAACACCGGTCATGTTAATTGGATCACTTCTGACTTCTAACTGGTGCAATCACTAGATTTAATTAGCTGGGGAGTGTGTGACTGAAAATGGGAATTGAGCAGATTGGAAGATACGGCTGCATAGCTCAAGTTGGATCTCAGTCCAGCACACAGACCGGCCTGTACCTGAATCACTTGAATATCTTCTGTTGGCTCTTTATTTCCCCCTGTCCTATATTATATCTTCATCCAGCTTTACTGCCCTGGTAACAGTATGTGTATACTTTATCCAAGACTGAGCATGTAGGCTGGAGCTAGGAGATCCCACCGGGAACAGGCTCATTCAGAGTCATGGTTAGGGAGTGTGCGGGGCCAGTCTGCGCTAGGGGAGTGGTGTTAGGTTGTTTATGTGAACATGAGACAGAAAGAACACATGCACACACAAACACATACATGCAGACATACATGCACACAGGGCCTCTCTATCACAGTAATATCCTTTCTTGTTTTGACCAATCATTTTGCGCCGGTCTGTTACTCGATGGCGAGGCAGGCGTGCGCTTGTGTCTGTCTGCTGTCCCAGCAGTATAGAATATCGTTAATTGTTGCGTTAATTGGCTTCATCATCAAAGGCAGCCTCCAGAACTGCTGACGAGTGAACGAGGAGCGTATCTCCTGTCTGAACTGAGGAGCAGAGTACAGAAGGAGAGAGGAGAAGACAGGAGGGGAGAGTGGGGGACAGGAGAGAATAAGAGGAGAGGAGGGGGAGGAGAAGAGAGGAGGGGAGAGAAGGGGGCAGGAGAGAATGGTAGGAGAGGAGGGTAGAGGAGAATAGAGGAGGGGACAGGAGAAGATGGGAGGAGAGGAGAGGAGGAGAGAGGAGAAGACAGGAGAGGAGAGGAGGGCAGGGGAGAGGAGAGGAGGGGAGGGAGTAAGGGAAGGGAAGGGGAGTGAGGAGGAGGACGGGAGAGGAGGACATATGTTCTGTGTGATCCATCAGTTGTCCTGACTGAACTCTGGGATGTAGACGTGCATGTGTGTGTGTGTGTGTGTGTGTGTGTATGTGTGTGTGGGGGTGGGGGGGGGGGGGTGGGCTCAAGTGCACGTGTCCATGCTTGAGAGGGATGGTGAAGGTTGTGTGCCTGTGTGTGTGTTCATCTGCAGATGTGTCTGTGTGTATGTGTGTGTGTGTGCCTGCGTGTTGCTGTCTCGCCGGAGGTGATGGATCTGTCTGGTGAGACCAGGTTCTCCACGTCTCTAATTGAAAACTGAGACAGCGCTGAGATGAAATTATTGATTTCCACACTCTCACCACAGTAACACATGGGGAGCTGTTGACTTGGGGGAAATGGTAGAAGGGGCCAGCGGAGGCAACCAGGGTCGGGGGAGGACAGAGATTAGGAGGAGGGGACAAGGAAAGGATAAGGAGGGTTGGAAAAGAAAAAGGGAGGGAGAAGGAGGAGGGGAGGAGGAGGAGGGAAAAGGGCGGGGAACAGGGAGGGGCAGAAAGGAGGAGGAGGAGGCGGAGAAAGGCGGGGAGGGGATGAAAAGGCAGACGGTAAATGTGGAGAGAAGAAGAGAATTGATGAGTGAGGAGTAGATAAAAGTGGGAGTAAAAGGACAGAGGTGTGTGTCAGTGTGAGCATGTGTGTGTATGTGTGTGTGGTGTGTGTGTGTGGTCCTGTGTGTGTGTGTGGGGGGAGGAGGGGGAGGGATTGTGTTGGGGGGAGGAGGGGGAGGGATTGTGTTGGGGGGAGGAGGGGGAGGGATTGTGTTGGGGGGAGGAGGGGGAGGGAAAGCTTCTGGTGAGCTACGCGATACTCATAGTTTGGTGAGCTTGAAGTTGTCGTATACTTTTGCTTGTCGGCTTCAGTAAGCATGAAAGCGTGTTGTGTGTGAGTGTGTGTGTTTTTGTTTTTGTGTGTGTGTTTGTATGTTGTGTGTGGTGTGTGTGTGTGCGTGTTCGTGTGTGTGTGGTGTGTTGTGTGTGGGTGTGTTTGTGTGGGGGGGGGTACTTTCTTGAGTGTTGCTGTCTTATGCTTTTGGCTGTCCCATAGTTGTCTTCAAGACTGTCAGATCAAGTCCACAACCACTGATGGCAATTGTTCCGCACCTATAAGGAACGGTAGTCAACGAATTCGGAATTCCAATCACAACACATATCGTGGGTGTATTCCTATTTCGTCGCAGTTTACCAGGACACACACACACACACACACACACACACACACACACACACCATGTCCACTGACAAGGAGAAAACGTAGTGGTCTCTAGTGATCTAATAAAAGTTGTTTTTACAAACAAGCTGCAAAACATTCATATATCTCTTTTTTTATCTTTCCCTGCTCGCCCAGCTCCACTTCCTCACATCTCCCTGCTTTATTTCCTCTCTCCATCCATCTCCCCTCCTCTCTCTCCTCCTCTTTTCATTCCCCCATGCACACTTTCAGAGATGCTGTCACCGTGACCGCCTCGCTGTTATCAGCTTTGCTGGCCCAACACGATGTTGTGTGCACGGGAATGTGCGTTTCCCCCTGACCAGCAGGATTAAGGTACCCATCAGGACTTCTATGACTGGTACGCTTTGCTGAGCCGCACACAAAGACTTCCACGCACATTCCCCTTCTTGTTCATGTTGTCAATTCACACTCACTCTTCCAAGGGAAATGTCACCTAATTTAATATTGTAACATCTATGCTGTGTTCTTATCTGGCCAATGTTCTGTCCTCAACTGAACTACAGCAAGACATCCTGGAAAGAAAAAGTCATTTGTTTTGGTGTTGGTGTTAGTACAGCGTTGGTGTTAGGATAGTGTTGGTATTAGTGTAGTGTTAATGTTTGTGTGGGCAGGGATCCTGCTGTGAGTCACCCTTCACCTCCTCCCTGCATCACCCAGAGTGGTGTCATCTTACCATCACCATCACCGCCATCTTCACCCATCTTCATCAACGTTTGGCTCATCTCCGACTATTACTTCTCACCGGTCAAACGCCAAAGTGGTTCACTTCTTCTCAACCATCCATCCCAGTTGCGCACCCCCCCCCCAACACAGAGAAACACCCCCCACCCCCACAGACAAACACACATAGACACCATGGGGGGGTGGCAAACACAATTCTTTGAAGTACCCCTTTGGGAGTGATGGAGACAGATATGGAGGGAGGGACAGATGGAAAGAGCCTAAATGGCAAAGGTGACTGACATACACGATGTGGTGGAGGAGGGGGGGGGGCGGAGGGGAGCTGATGAAGGGGTTATTGCCTGTGCATCAGGGGGCAGTTTGGACCAAATTACCCCCACCGCCCCTTCTCTTAATGGTGGCCCTCTTCACCCAGTCTTAAATGTGTGGATGACCTCCAGTCTTGGAACTCCAGGCTAGGCTACCGGGGGGCAGGGAGGGGGTAGGCATGCCTGGAATATATAGTGGCTGTGAAATGTGTGTGTGTGTGTGTGGTTGTGTGTATTGTGCTGATTGGGTATATTGTGGTCAAGTGCAGGTCAGGTCAGGTACAAACACAGGTCTTAGTGTTAATAAGTCAGTGCATGTGTGTGCCCGCCCACCCCCTCCCTCTGCAGTGAGGCATACGTCATACTAATGTTTGCCTGTTTTTCTTGTCTGCGGTTCTATATGTGGTGTGTGTGGTAGCGTGTGCGGGGCTTGTGTTTGTTCCTAATAGTGGTCTAAAAGCAGAACAGGAAGAGAGACGTTTATGGATTTTTCCAGGGACTTCCTGCTTGTTTACCCTCGACAGCCTGTCTCTGGAGAGAACATCTAATGCTTCCCTTTCCATCCATCCCTCTCTCTCTCTCCCTCATACTATTCGCCTTTCTCTTCCTCATTCTCATCCATCCCTTTCCGACTCCCCATCCTCTCTCTGTCTCTCTCCCTAGCTTGAGAAATTACCCGCTCAGCCTTCCTCTATCCCATCATCTCCCACCCACTCACCCTTCATCTGCCCCCCCCTCCCCCCTGACCAGAATGAGGAACTCATTCTCACCTGCACAGTCATGTGTCCCATAATTGGAGCGGCTTTGAAGGACATGCAAATACTTTTATGCACGCTGCACACCTAAAGACCTGCACTCCTTCACTTCAGGCCTGGGGGGGAATCGCTAACAAACATTCCTACAGCAGATTTGCATATAGCATAAGATGTGAGCCTTTGACACCGTTTTTAATAGTTGGTGACATGTACGTCCACATTCCTGTGAACCGCAGAGAGCACAGTGCACGTTTGTTTACGTGCACACGTGCTGACCTGATTAAGAAGCAGACACCACTGCTGTTCAAATACCTGGCAGGTTGTTCACCTAAAGTTGTGCACTCCTCAACAGTAAATGCCGCCAATGTTTAAAGAGTGTGCTGGGGGGGAGGGCTGGGGGAGAGGGAGGGAAGGATGGTGATTGTGCAGGGAGTGGCGGCAGGCGGGGGTGGATGGTGCAGGGGGGTGCTGGGGCAGGCGGGGGTGGCGGGGCTGGTGCACAGCCAAGACAGCACCTGCCTCCAATTGTGTCATCTACTCGAATAACCTCTCTCCCACTCCCCGTGTTACTCATTTTTTCTGATGAAAACTGGTCCTAGCATCTCACACATGCCAACACACACGCTGACACATTCACACACTCACACACGTTTTTGTGCGTATGTCTGTGTGCCTGTATTAATGTCGGGCACGCTTGGGTACATGTGAACATCCAGTAAAAAAGTTTCTGTGTGAATGTCAGTTGCCATAGATTTGTGTGTATGTCTGTCACCAGGGTGAGTATGCGTGTATGTCAGTTCCCAGCATGTGTCTAACAGTAATGACAGCACCGTAATCTTGCTTTGTTCTTCAAACAGCTTCCTGATACAGTTGTCCTCGGCAACGTGAGTGACCAGTGGCTGTGTTAGTGTGAGTGTAACAGGAGGCTGTAAACCTGACCTAGAATGACAAGCGGCTTTGCGTTTTGCTCACCTGCATCAGGACAAGATTGACGTGTATTCGGTCACACCTTTATATAACACACACACATCAGTGCACGGAGACATGCATGTACGCACACACATCAACATACACGTGTAAACCCTATCACGCTCAAACACAGCGGTCGTAAATCTTGCTGCGACGAACCACAGGACACATGAATGGACACGGTTTTCTTTATTGCTGTACACGTATTTATAAAACATCGCCAATGAAATATGAAACAAACACACAACTTCTCTTTTTTTCCACAAATGAGTGCAGATCAGACGGTACTGGCTTCAGGTCGTTTACAAAAGATGGGGAACTTTAAAACAACAACAACAATGAGAGGCAGTGAGACAGCCAGGCAGTCCTGGCTTTCCCGTCGGCTCTGTATGTGGTCTGGCCTGGGATCAGTAGGATACCTGATCTGGCCTGGCTATAGCACCGCACCTGATCCAGGGACTGACCCAGGAACACTAGTACACACAGATTCCTGATTTGGAATGACAAATGGCAGTTTGTTAGTTGTATGTGAAAATATTGGTTGGGGATTCAGGGGTAGCACATCATTGGAGCTGGAGTGTGTGTGTGTGTGCTTGTGTGGGGTCGTGGGGCAGAGGGAGGGGTGTGTCAGTTCTGTGACAGATGGGGGTGTTGGTGCATCAGTTTTTTGGGCAGGGGGAGGGGGTGGGGTGAGGGGTGGGATGTCAGTATCTTGGCCAGGTGGGGAGGTCAGTCATGACTGGATGGCAGTGAGAGACAGGGCAGGTTCACAGTGTGGCGAGAATAGGGATTCACATCATTAAGCCTGATGGTGACCGTCGGGATGGGGGGGTTGAAGGAGGAAGAGGGGGCTGGGAGCTGACAGGAAGTCATGCGGGGTCACACACTGCTAACTGTCTAAAATCCTATAAAAACAATCCGCTGTCTTTTTTTTTTCCTTCTCTCCGTCGTTTCAAGAGATGTCCTGGCAGGTGGGGATGCATACACCGAGCATACGTGAACACGACTTCTTTTAGGACCCTGTAAAGAGGAAGACCTCACCACCTTGGTGTGGGCTGGAGGGGGGCTGGCCACTCTCAGGGTTTTAAGGTTGGTGTAGGATTATTTACGTAAAGAAGTCTTTAATTGTGTGTGTCAAGATATGCGTGGATGAGTTTCACATGGTGGTCAGTAAGTGTGCGTGTCACTAAGTGCGTTTGTCCGCGTGTGCATTTGAATGCCTCTGCAGGGTCGTGTGTGAACGACAAACATTTTCTCCTATTAAGCAGGGGCTAATGGAAGGCCAAGCGGAGTGATGGCGCGGCTAATTTGGAATACCAGATCAATCAGTCACACTGATGAAGGATCAGGGAAATCTATCAGTTCTATCGATGCTCCAGGTCTGGGGCACGGCTGCTGTGATCTGCTCAGATCTGCCTGCCTGAGGAGACGCACCTGGGTGTGGCCCCGTGACCACAGCACCCCAACCCACACCACACATCAACGTTGTGCAATACACCTTCGCTTCAAACCTTCCGGGCTGGCAGAGTAAACATACCTGCCTGTGAGGAATAAACCAGCAGTTATCAACATGGGAAAACACTCAAGATAAATACAGTATAAAGAAGCTGATAACAAGAGACAATCATTCTGAAGAAGACCAACAAAAAAAAAGAATGTTCACATTATAAAATAAACCTCTTCTCTTTGCCTCAGTCATTGCATCGAACCCAAGACATTCCTTGAATGTGGAAATATAATATTTTACCATATTTCTATTCTCTCTACCCTGCCTTCCTCTGTGCTTTTCTGCTACAGTAAAACCTCTTAACATTTAGAACGCTGTCCCTCTATTTACAGGGAGGTTACCATGGCAATGCCTCTGGTCCCCCGGACGTTGGGGGAGGGGCTGGGGCTGTTGGGGGAGGGGCCAGGGGTTTCTGAAGGAGCGGAGGGGGGTTGGGGTGTTTTCAGAGCAACACGGCTGAATGAGGGGGATTGTTTTCGTGTGCTTGCATGGTGAGGTTGGGGTATAGTTCCATTGGATATAGACTGGGGAGGGATTTTCTACAATGGAGAACTCTGGCATTCAGGAGTTTCCAGCCTTGAGCTCTTCAGCCTAACTAGACTTTTAACATGGTCTCCTAGGTGATGGCATTAGGAGGATACAGTAAAGACGAGACCTTCCTGTTCTTAGCCTGGACCACAGTCAGGTGCACATTTGTTGACACACTACATAGTGTCGTGTCATTGCGAGATCTTGAGTGGTAGGAGTGAGTATGTAGTCATTCACTGTGCCTGTGGTTTCTGTGTGTTTGTGAGTGTGTGTGTGTGTTACCATGAATGTCTCTATGCTGTAAAATATCTCTGTGGGTCCTCAGTATTTCGTAGAGAAACACATTCTGACCTCACGTACACAGACAACCTTCTAATGAGGACACAGTAAAGAGCCCTGTGAATTGTGTCTTTGTGTTGAAGTAACAGGCAGGCGGCAGGTAACAGGGAACGAAAGAAATGTTCCCTGGGATGTGGCTGATAGTTCTGCTCACCCCTGACCCCTGGATACTAGGGTGACAGTGGCACCTGGAGTCTATCAGTTGGGTTAGACTCAGATTAAATGGTAGGAGCTCTGGGTCAAACACACATATGGGTTTGAGGTTCACTTCATTTATTTCATCATTTTGACTCCTGGAATTGTATAATTGCACCCATGTTGCTGGGTATACTAATTAAAAGCAGCGCTAGTATTTGATGTTGCTTGCACCCAGGACCACACTGTACCTGAAGTATTTTTTTTATCTACCAAAGGCTTGATCTAGCAGCTTAACTGTGAAGTCCATCACAGGAGATGAAGAGGGGCACTGGGTCACCTGTAAACATGGGAGGGATGTGCATTCTGGGGGAGCTGGGACTCGCACGCAAAGATGGTAACATGGATGGAACATCACAGGGTACCACAGTATGTGGTCAGCACCATAAGTTAGGTACAGTAAGTCATTCGTAAATGCCAGGCATGGCCACGAAGACGGCGAAATGTCTATCTTCATATCTCAACTGTGAACGAACATCTCAGGTGTGCTTCTCCAATATTCTTCTCCCATGACAGACACTCAGAGCTTCTCCTAGTGCATGAGTCCTATCAGGATTCACTCCCCACCCTCCCCACCCTCCCCAACCTCCTCACCCCCCTCCCGCCCACCAAAGAAATGCTGTTGCTCTGGGACGGATTGAGCAAAGCGGGGGTCTCTGGTTTTAAGATTAAGTGGAGAGTCAGGTTGTTTTTCAAGGGAGACTGTGGGAGGGCCGAGGGGGGAAGGGTGAAGCAGCGGCTGACCGAGGGGAGAGTTGCAAGTTTCGAAGCGTTGGGTTGAAATACGGAAGTTGCTTCATGCATCTGAAGAGAACATCCATATCCTGAAGGCACCTCCCCATCTTGTCGAGGCCTTCCGGTTCGTCCAAAGCATTCTGGTGGGTGGGGCCGTAGAGTCCCGATGCTTCCGGTTGCCCCATGCATCACATTGCATCCGGTGTAATCATAGCTGTTCCCCCGGGGAGTCGCTCCTTCTCCTCCACAAAGCTCCGCAGACGCTGGATCATCTGGAGAAGAGTGGAGGAAGGAGAAGGAGGAGAAAGGGGAGGGACGGAGGAGGAGGAGGAAGGAGGAGAAGGAGGAGAAAGGGGAGGGATGGAGGAGGAGGAGGAAGGAGAAGCCAGAGGAGGAGGACGAGGAGGGGGAGAAAGGGGAAGAAGGAGGAGGAAGGGGAGGAAGGAAGGAGTAGAAGAGAACACTTTCAAAATCCAATCAAGAAATACAAGAATTTCCTGTGCCTTTCCAATTCTTCATTTGCAGAGAGAACTTGGTCACTGTCCCTAATGTGTCACAGACAGTAGTTTCATTGCACCATCCCTTTTCACACCTTCGCAAATCATTTCCCTGTCTAGGAAGGGGAGGACGAAGAAGTCTGCATGAATGTCAACATGGGCTCCGAATAGCAACATACAGATCTGCATGAGATGTGACAGTCAGACAGGGTATGGGGCTCCCTGTTGCTGTCATCCTTCCCCTGGTCCCCCATGCTGATGGAAGCCCTCACCATCACCCCTGCAGGGCTGTCAGAGGGCCAGCCTCCTGCCTCCACTCTCATCAAGGGAAGGAGAGGAAACTGGCCCTCTCAGGGGCCTCTCTCGCAACATGGCCGACAGTGGCCAACTCCGTGGACGGAGGGCCCCCCACTCGACTAACAGCCATAATGACTTATTATTTCCATATCCTGTTGAAGTACCGGTCATACGTCAACGCTCACAGGGGCCGGCGTGAGGTGACAGAGCGAGGCAGAGGCGGAGGGAGGGAGGGGGGTTCACGCACACGCCAGTCTTGGAGATGGAGGACGTCATTTGTCATCAGTCCGTCGGTAGCACGGGAGATCGATCGGTCAGGGATGCCGACCACTCCTCAGTTTGTAAATGTCAGCCGTGACACGGAGCTGCTCTGATCCACACCGGGGTGTGTTTGCACGCGACCAAGGGGATGGCAAAATGGGCACCTGAATTCCTGTCACTGACGCACGCACACATACGCACGCACCGTGTGAGGCCATCCTATTTTTCCCTTCTCAGAGAGAGGGGGGAACTGCAATATTTCCCCCGCTCAACACCAAGCATACAATACAGCGGTGACACACTCCCGGAATCCAGGCCACAAGCAGAAATACAAACAAATGCACGCACACAAGCACACGCCAGCACATACACACACACACAAATTGATTGCCTGTACCAGCACAATGCTGAGCGACCTAATCCATAATTTACACCTCCCTGCCAGGCTATTCTGAGCACTGACGCCAGGAACATTGGCTACTGGAACAGCAGACAGGCACACACTGTCCTGCTGCCACACAGCACACACACTGTCAGGGCCAGGGAAACACATACTGGGGAGACACAAACACGTGTGCACAGTCCACAGACAGATGCGTATCAGACAGCTCCTGATGTCTCACTCTGCCCTGTGACATCATCACATCTGGGCATGGGTTGCCGTTGTGGTGCTGATGTCATTTATGTGCTGCAACACAGCCGAACAAACAATGAGATCTGTCATGACAAAGCAATTGAATTACACGGCATATCCACACTTCCCATTCAATCGCTGGACGAATACAATGATAATCTGTTCGATCAAAATAAACAGTCCTTGCACTCAAATCCAGGCAACCAGGCTAGCAATTGCTAGCATGTAGCATGCAAACATGGATGACAATCAATTGGAATGGTATGGTAATGGTATGGTAATGACATGGTAATATTATGATAATCCCAGATGAGTAGTGGTCATTCTTGGCTGACGTCGAAATGGTAAGGGTGAACTGAGGACATTCGCCTCTTTCCTCTAAGGTCACCCAGAAGGCAAGAGCCCAATAACGCTGGAACACTGTGGAGTGGTCAAACTGTAACAAGGGGCATGGGAGGTGAAATAGCATTGTCACATGTGACTGTTCGTCTCAGGCAAGACACTGGGTCCAACTGAGTCCACAGGAAACCGCATGAATCTTTTCTCATCTAAAATCCGAGCACAACTCTGCGTAGAACAATCCCGTTTCTTCAAACTGGGAGACGAAGGGGAGGGACACGAGGGTGTTGATGTGTGTCGTCAAGCTGTTTTACAAGAAAAGCTCGAGGAGTTTTATGGGATTTTGGAGAAACCAGTGGGACACACTTGCAACACATTACGACAAACAAACACACACACACATTCACACACACACACATACACACACGCACACATACACACACACATACACACACACACACAGGCGTGCATCTCCGAAGATTATCTGCTAAAACGGCATGCACGAACGCTCCCGCGAACACACACACTCCTGTATGAATTCCACCCATTCCACGGTACTTAAGAGTGTATCCTAATCCCCCTTCCCCCACACTACTTTCCCCCGCTCTCCTTTCATTGGATCACTGTTCGATTTGACCCCTCAACATTTACTCCGCTAAACCTCACAAGACGCTAGAACAAAGAAGTTTTTAACGAGGCTAGAATGAAAGACCAGTGTCCTAACTAGAATACACTCTTATTCATGACCCTTTAACCATTTTCCTTCCTCCCCTTTTTTCCTTAAGTATCCCTCTCCTCTCTCCTTCTCTCTCTCTCTCTCTCTCTCTCTCTCTCTCACTTTCCTCCTTTCATCATAGCATTTCTCTCCCTCCATCCCCCCCCATCTCATTATCCTACAACAGGCCGGTCTGGAGCAAGGCCAGCAGAAAAGCATTCCTTTTCTTCAGTGAGGTCATCCTAATAGCCCTGTGTACCAGGGTTAGATAAGCACTCCTGGTGACGTCTGTGCCCAGGTCTGTCGCCCACAGCCCGACGCGTCATAGCCACCAACGACCCTCAGCTTCTCAAGGTTCCTGAAACCCTTCTCAGAAGCCTAATTGTTTTGTGGCTACAAAGAGCCGGGTTTGAACGCAGGGCTAGATAATATGAATAGCAGAGACGCTACAGTTGCTTCTCACTGAAGGAAAGGGTAGAATCCTCTCGGAGTGTCTCCTATCTCCTGTGAAAGTTTGGGCTCGAAGAATGTCAGGACTACAGGGGTCATTTCAGGTCACCAGCTGGGAGAGTTTGTGCAGCTTTCTAGCCTGGATATATGTCTGCCTCCCTATATGTCTTTGGTGTCAAGACGGTTTTCCAACAGTGTCTGTCTGCCGGGTCTGTCTACGTGGTCTGGGTGTGTATAGTGCCTGTTGGGGAATAGTTATCGGTCTACATGGTCTATCGAAAGTGTCTGCCTGTCCACATGGCCATTCTTCAGGGATATGTCTACAGGGTATGTTGGATAAATAGTTGTCTATCTACACTCTACAAGCAAGGGACAGACTGAGACGGCCACTGACAGCCAGCGGCCTCGTGACGTCTGATATCCATATTCCGTTTCATTAACCAGGGGGTTTTATATAAAGGTTATTGAGAGTAAAGGGAAAGATGGAGGTTCGTGGAGGGAAAGTAAAGGATTAAAGAGGGAGGGGAGGAAACAGGGAGAGGGGGGAAAGAAGGAGGGCGTTCAAGAGCACGAGAGTAAATATTTGTGGTTAAACAGGGCGGAGGCTTCTGCGTGTGGTCCGCGGATATTCCAGGACAACAGGGAAGTTGAGAATGATGGTGTCCACCCAAATATGTGATTAACATACTCCAAACATGTCAGTCTTTGAGGGGCTATTTACCAAGAGAGAGGATCTGGCTCAAGATCAGGGAGTGCTGACTGGCCCCTCCTCCTCCCTCTTAAGCTACTTATCTCCCGAGGTTATCCTGGGGTTACGCTCCAGGGCCATACGGCAAGGTGTCAACTGTAAGACCACCGACTCCAACTGCCCCGCTCAGATACTCTATCCACCCTCAATATCTACCTTGAAAACAGACACTTGACATCCAGTCCTGATGCATTAGTGTGTCCGACCAGATAGGTACAGTTGTGTTTTTGAAGTTTCTTGGGGTTCTTTTGTTTGTACTATTTTTCAGTGGCATCGTCAGACTCTTTCTACAAGCGTGCGTGCCTCGAAACAAACCGGCTTTGCTCCAGTAGAATCTACATCTTGAGCTTTCGATACACTCTTTTAGTCAGTGCATTAATTTAGATCGATAATCCTGCATAATATAAACACAGTGTCCAAAAATCAACGTAAAAACCTAAACTGATGCGTGTCCATAGAATTCCATGTCCGGACGCTCCTCTGGGCCTCTTACAATAGCCTGCAGTGCTTACTCAAGTCAGTACACAAGTCAGAATACAGGTGAGGTAAGAAAACATTCTGAAACTAAAGAAAGTTTCCGAATAATAGTTTTATCTATCATTTCATTTGGACATAAATGCAATAACAACATGAGTCCGACATATTATATTACATGGAAATCCCAAAAACTGTATCAGCTTGCATGCTGGCACTGCAGTGCATTGAGTTATACACTTCTTCTATGCAGCCATCTCGGGAAAAAAATGGTTTTGTGAGTAATAAGAGGCCTGTGTCACAGGAACTTTGTCTAGCAACACCACTGTTGTTCTTCCTCACCTGTGTTTTGTAGTTTGAGTCTCTGTTTAGACAATTCTCTACTCCTAAGAGGGTAAACAATAAGGTTTATTTAATTTAATTGAAAGAAGAGTTCATGAAATTGTTTCCTCTCACAGCAACAAAGAAAACTAAACAAGGGAAGAGGTGGGACTAGTTAGTCCTAACCTGGAGTTAGACCAACATTGGTTTCGCAAAATAAGCCAGGAAAAAACTGCCTGGCTTTTCTGAAGGCAACTAAGAAAAACTGCCCCTGCAAGCATTGTCAGGTATTTATGGTGTAATGCATTTTGAAAAGGGTACATTTTTGTATTGATTTCATATGTTGAACATACTGTATATTCAGTTACAAGGTTTTGTCCTAAAAACCTTTTTTCTCAAAAATGGTTGGGATTTTCTTTTTGCAGCAGGCAACAAAAGGCACGAATAAGAATAACGTATCCATCATGCTTTACGAATAACTAATTAACTGTCATAAATGAACCAACTAAACAAAAACACAATGCAATGGTTTTATCTATGCTTAAAATCACCTGTTGGTGTGTGATGAAGGAAGGATGAATGAACTGTTAACCAATTAGTCGTAAATTCCTTTTGGTGTTCAGTTATTAGAACGTGTCCCTGTCGCACCTGTCCTATTTCTAAGCCCCGATAGTGATGGTTAGGGCTCAAGGGCTTAAGTCATGTTTAAGGGACTTCTCCAACCCCTGAGGTGAAAACCACTGTAGAATCAGGAAGCAGGGCAGTGGAAATGTGAAGAACAGAGGTGTGTGTATGGGACAGAAACATGAAGAACAGAGGTGTGTGTATGGGAGAGAAGCAGCAAGGCACTCACCCTGTCCCCCTCGTCTTCCAGCTGCCCACTGCCCCCCCCCGCCCCTCTCGTCTTAGAGGGCGGCTCCCGCTCCAAACGGAGAGAAGTTCAGATGGCTTCTCTGGAGTAGGAGAGGAGAGAGGGATGGGTAAAAATATTTACATGGATATAGGCACAGAAAGAAAGAGACAGCATTCACTTTACAGCTTTGAGAAGTGAAACTGGGAGAGACAGACTGACAAAAAAGGGGAGGGGAAGAAAGATAGAGAGTGAAGGAAGGAGAGAGAGGGAGTGAAAGAAAGAAAGAAAGAGAGAGACATCGAGAGAAAGAAAGACAGAATACAGAGAATAGCCGCAGTGCAGCCCACAGGGAAAAAAATACATTTCAGAGGAGGATATCCTTGTGGGCTTGTTGTAAAGGTCCCTCTGTGGTCCTGTAATAACATACTGTGAAATGAATGTCATGCCATAGGTTCTGTCATACGCTGCTGAGCAACCTCAGCGGCCTCCTCGGTGTCTCTCAGTTTGGAAGAAGTTCGGGCGACGGGAGGAAAGTGAGAGTGAGAAGAACAAAGTGTGAGAAGGAAGCGGAGGACCAGGGGTTTAGAGATACTTAGAATGGAAAGCTGAAAGCTCTAAGTGTCTATGTCACAAGATGTTCTTACTTCAGCAAGAATACTCTGTACTAGCCGAAGCATAAATCTTTGACACGCACGCAGGCGCACGCGCGTACGCTCGCTCGCGCAAACCTATTCCATGGCGTCTCGGCCACTTTACACCCTGCTCTCCATTACAAAGGAGTAGAGGGCATCTCCTAAACATCGCAGGAACGATCGGTGCATGCGAGCACGTACAGTAAGTATTTATGGGATTGTGTGTGCGCGCGTGTGCGGTAGTCTGTTGGTAATGGAATAAGGAGACAGGGCTTCTCCATTAACCTGCCCTGGGAGCAGGAACGCTGTGTGCCTACCTTCTCTCTCCCTCTAATCTCCTGAGAATACCGTGCCCTATGGCGTCCGGACAGAAACCGGATCGTAACGTTCCGACTTCTTCCCTCACTTCACCTCTCTGAGACATCCGATCAATGATTCAACAGCCTGGGTCTTCTCCATGCACCTGGGGCCGGACCAGAGTAGCAGGGGGAAGCTGCCGGCCCAACCATGCGACCACTGACCCTCCCTGACATACGCGCATTTCCTGTCGTCATTCTGAGCTGGCAGATGTGACCTTTGCATGTGTGCGAGAGGGAGATATAGTGAGGGAGATTGGGAAAGGGAGGCGCATGGAGAAACCGCGAGCGAGCGAGTGAGAAAGAGAGAGGCAGAGGAAGACAGGAGAGAAGGAAAGAGAGGGAGAGGTATGGAGGAGAGGAGAGACATGCAGAGACGGAAAAAGAGTGTATGTAGTCAGGACAGGGAATCGAGAAAAGACATTTGTTGCTGCACGTCTCCTGTTACAGACAGCAGCCACCTCTGCTCTGATTGGCTATTCAGGTGTTAGCTGTGTTCTGGTGGGCTCGCTCAGTGGCAGGGATTGTGCCCCCTAAAATACGTCTCAGTCTGGTTAGAAAGTTTAAAGCAGCAATAGGAAACATTGCAATTTTGATTCCCGTATGGGAAACAGTGCCCCCAATTCTTGTCTCAGCGTCGACAATTTCCTCCAGCTTGAGTTTGAGTGAAAGTGGTTTCACAAAATAAGCCAAGGAGGAAAGCAACATGTTTGGTAGCACATGGCTGGAAAGTAGCGACATGCTCCAATGTATTTGTACGTTATTGACATACCTAGCACGGAGCTGTATGTGCTCCTAAACAACTCTGAGAAGACCTCGTTATTTAACATCTTAAGGGGGACAAAATATTGCTTTTTGATAGAAAAAAGCTTTGGGTGAGATTGTGTGTCTGTGCGAGTATTTAGAAAGAGACCACTTTATGGTTTTCCATTTGATCACCAGGCTTTTGATTCATCTCCTGTGGTGCTGAGTTGGGAATGTGTATAGATCTTTGTGTTTATATGAGGGCAAAGAACATCTCCACGTACATGTAATCATTCGCTTTAACGGTCTACGGAACCTGGGAAAGCTTGTGTATTCACAGCCAACCATCATATTAGATTCAGTTATCCTGAAACGGATAATAAAACCTCAACCAATGGTACACATCTTATAAACATCCTGTGTGTGTGTGTGTGTGTGTGTGTGTGTGTGCGTAGAGAGAAAGAGCAGGGCAAACAAGCTGGCAGTGTTTCGTCTTCACAAGAGGAAGGCAGTGGCTGGAATGCCAATATTGAGCCTCTTGTAAACAACACCTGCACCTGGTTCACTCAGACACACAAACAGACGCACACGCATACACACATACACACCTGATGGTAAATTAAGCATGGAGATGGAGAGAGACGTTACACAATATGCTGGGAGAGGTCATTTGGGTACAGGAAGGGGCCGAAACTCAAAACCTATGACGAAGACTTGTTCTTTCAGCTTCTAACATACAGTTGTGTTTTGTGTATCTGTGTGTTTGCATGGGGCCTGGTTAAGGTTTCCTGTGGAGACCAGAAGTGCCCGTAAATATAAAAACTAGGATCAACTTGCGAGGACATTTACTTGTCACACTTTCAAGGTTTGGTTCAGAATTAGTGCAGTGTTAGCATTCGTTTTAGAGTTAGGAGCTAGGGTTAAAGTTTAGAATTAGGTCTGGGATAGGTATTTGGGTCAAGGTTAGGGTTAAGCTTAGGGGTGGAGAGAAACAGGATTGTGAACGGAACTGAATGTTCAGTCCCTAACCCTACCAGAAGCCACACAAACATAAGTGTCTGTGGGCGTGCATGTGTGTGTTTACCTGAGTATGATGGCTGTCCATGTGCCTGTGCAGAGAGGAGGAGCTGGAGGAGAGAGACTTGCAGTGACCCTCATCTTCCAGACACCCTGAACATGAAACACACGTGCATTAGACAGCAATCAAACGTGTGTGAGTGCACACAAGCAAAACACACGCACTCCTGCAATCATTTACGAACATTGCTACACCCACACGCGAGTACCATTAGAGAGTCTTTCTCCGTGGGGGTTGCCATTCTCCATGGGGGCGGGGTTTGGTGAGTGGGGGGAGTGGTTATTGGCATTCTTGTCCTGCAGCTGAGGGGATGGGGATGTGGGGGCGGAGCCTGAGTCTTCCCTGCCAGGCTGGTTGATGTTTGAGTTGAACCCTGAGACATGAGGGAGGGGTGGGGGGGGGGGGGGGGGGGGACAGAGTGAAAGAGAGACAAACAGAGGCATTAGGTAGTTAAGTTTGTGACAGGCTAATTAGGCTGCAGCCTCACACCATTTCCTGAGGTAAGGCATGCAAAGAAAGTACAAAGCATTTTGTCCTATCAAACTGAACAATATCTCATTCTTCTCGCTGTTTTGCAATGAGATACAAACCCACAAAGACAAAATAGAAGCAGATTGCTACTTATTGACACTGATTTGACTGCTGGGCATCGGAAAACACCGTGGGAGGGGCCGACCCTGTATATCCAGAGCTGTTTCAGAAAGTGATGTCACGCACTACGTATGACAGCTATGTCAGACAGTGACCCCGAATGCCCCGAACCAACCCCTCTCCCAGCGGTGTCTGTGCGAGTGTGGTGGAAATTTGTGTGCTGATCCGGAATGTGTGACTTCTGACCACGAGACTCCTATGTATAGCCTAACCACTAGCATGCTCCCACAGAACCAAGTGTGTGCGTGTGTGTCAGACAGTTAATGAACAAGGGTGTGTGGATGATGCACTGGATCACAACATGCTCATGCATGTGGACGGGTGTGTTTCAATGAGAAGCCAGATACCGCGGACAATCGATCGTGATTGGCTGGTTCTGGGGCTAACGGTTGTCTCCGGGCGGAAGCTTTGGGAATGCCCTGCCGCCGCATGGTCCTTTCCCTGCTGCGTTGGTGACATTCCCAAATCTCCCCAGAGGAGGAAGTGGAGGGAGGGACAGCTGCTCTTCACAGGGATATCTGGGATAGCACCCCTAACCCTGACCTCCCAGCAGCCTTAGGTGTCACCCTCAGCCCGTCCAGAACGGAAGCTGAAGGGCCCGTTAAGCCCCCTGGCATGTCACCCTCCTCAGATCAGACGTCACCTCCCGCCGTGGCCCCTCTTCCCCAGAATAACCACAGGGGGCCGCGACCCCCAGCCGCCCCCCGCCCCCCATTTCTTGCACGCAGACAGGTTTCCATGACGCCAGCAGTTGCACCGATCAGGTTGTTGGGGTACTGACAGTTGAACACATTGGCAAGAGTGTGTGTGTTGCCTTTGTGTAGGTGTGTACTTTCATCACGTGTGCCAGAAAACCAATGTCATTGTTAGCGTAAGTGCCTTCTGCTCCACCGAGGATAGATTGGATTGTGGCTATACTGTTCTGTAGCTGGGAACGATTATGGACTGTTACTATGACGATAGGTGTAGTGGCCGACATGCTTTAAATAATCTATTACTTACTAAGAATGGGATGATCTTCAGCTATAAAGCTCAGATATACCACACTAAGTCAAATATGGATAAGTTGTTCTTTCGAAGGGGGGGGGGCGATGGTGTGTCAGGGGTCCTAGCTCTCATCCGTATGCCCCTTCACCTCCTCGGCAACTTGTTTGATGAATTCTGCTGCCCTCCTTATACAAAGGTCAGCCTCTACATCATGGTCGCAGCTAGCTGTGTGTGGCATGCTTACACTGGTGAGCACACACGACTACATCATACCCAGCACTACATGTAGAGGCAACCAGGCTG
Source organism: Plecoglossus altivelis (assembly GCA_036571765.1). Classification (NCBI taxonomy): domain Eukaryota; kingdom Metazoa; phylum Chordata; class Actinopteri; order Osmeriformes; family Plecoglossidae; genus Plecoglossus; species Plecoglossus altivelis. Next base: position 11,077,867 of record BROE01000022.1, read on the forward strand.
AGCTAGCTCGTTAGCATGCCAGCATGTGGCTATATAGGGCCTAAAGGCCAGTACACAGGAGATCATAATAGATGGCTTGGAAGAAGTGGGACACACACACGCAAACATTTACACACACTGGGCCCGATCTCGTTGAAGAATGATTGGTCAGTAACAAAGTGTAACCTAATGCTAAGGACATATATTCCACAGACACGCAAACAATTTTTCAAAAGATGGGGTAATCAGCAAATTGTGTCCTATAACATGCTATTACTGATACATAATGATCTTTTAGGTGCCTTATCCTTTATGCTGCTGTAGCTGTAAGAGTACACACACACACACATACACACACACACACACACACACACACACATAGATGAATCTACACGCCCCCACCCCTTAGAGGTAATCACCAAAAGCCCAATAAATCATCAGACATGGACATAGTTGAAACTTTGATTGGGACTGTGTGAATGATTACATGAAAGTGGAGGTCACTGGCTACACCCCAACCCCCCTAAACTCCAATAAGAAACACACGCGCAGATAAACACGCACGCACACTCGGCCAAGAAGGATTTCCACACAGGATGGGGTGTGGGCCAGGTGTGGTTAGGTTCAACCCCTCATAAATCCCTGTAGAAGACCACACACTCCAATGCAATCTTAATTAGAACAAACAAAGGACACCCGAGGGGAGAGGGAGAGATAGAGGCAGACAGAGATGAATTCCTGTGCATATGACTCAGTATGCATGCGTGTGTGAGTCAGCGTGTGTGAAATACTGTACTGCGCGGGTGTGTGCGTCTCACCTCCGTCCCTCATTTTGCGTCCAGGCGCGGACTTCTTGAGCAGGCTCCTCCCGGAGTTGAACAGAGTGTTGAGCTCTTCCAGGGGGCTGGTCAGGGATCTCCCATTGGCTGGGTTGAAGAGCAAGGGAGAAGAGGAACAGGAGTGGGCCCTCCGGGGCTCGGGCCGGGTCGACTTCACCGGCGAATAGGGAGGGGGCTTCCCCAAAGGGTGGGAGGAAGAGGAGTAGGGCTTAGAGGAAGAGGGCTTCGATGAGTCCGACCCACCTGTGACGGACACCGCCCTGGTCAGAGACAGCAAGCTGACCTCGGGGGGGAAGGGAAAGTGGGAGGGGGGTCTGTAGGGGGGAGGGAGGGCACTGGGGGGAGGCGGGGTGAGCGGCGGGGTGGACTTGTCCGGCATGAGGATGGAGAGGCTGGGGGAGGAATCGGCTCTCTGGCGGCAGTACTGGGGTGAGAGGGGGGAATCGGGCCCACCACCAGGGTAGTTCAGGTTGGTTTCAAACACTGGCAGTTTCTTCACCTCCAGGGGAGTGAGGGGGGACTCGTCAGACGCAGGGGAGCAGGTCACTGGGGAAGGGGGGAACACCAGGAGGGGGGGGCGATGAGGGAGCAGGTTGGGGAAGGGGGCAGGAATGTCACACCCTCCCTCTCTCCCCTGTGCAGGTTTAGAGATCCCTGCCCCAGAGTTCGGGATAAGTGGTATCTCCATGGCAGCAGACACCCCTACCACCACCCGCTTTGATTCCCTGCTTTGATTGGTCGACAGGCCCATTCCCAATGTCCCCAGTCCAAGCGCCTCCAGCTTGCTTGCAATGCTCATGGTGCCCACAGGAAGTGGTCCGTCCTCGGGAAGGAAGTACTTCATCTCTTCGTATACGGCCTCTGCGTCCGGGGGGCTGTTAGGAAGTTCTATGGGGTCTTGCAGGCTGGAAGGGGGGCGAGGCTGGCGGGGGTTGGCCCCCACCATCTCTATGTACACGTCCTCCTCGTCGTCCTGGCCCTGGCCTAGGGCTGCCCCCCGTGGGCCATCCATGGACGCCGCACGCTGCATCAGCCCCCCTAGCCCTCCCATGCGGGACAGCAGGGCCAGCTTGACATCAGCCGGGCGAAGCTGCAGGTGGAGAGAGACGGCGTTGATCTCCTCGTAGGAGCCAGTCAACTTGGTGTTGGGGCTGCGCTTGGGCTTGGGAGGCGGGACCTTACGCATGGTGGTATAGTCGTCACTGTGGGGGCGGGGCTTGGAGAGGGCTGGGAAAGAGAGGGGACAGATGTTTGAATCAGACAGAAAAGGACACATGGAGAGATGGAAAAGCAAAAGCCTGGTAAATAAGACTCTGACACCAAGTCTATACTGCTGTAGCACTGACACCAAGTCTATACTACTGTAGAACTGACACCAAGTCAATACTGCTGTAGAACTGACACCAAGTCTATACTACTGTAGCCCTGACACCAAGTCTATACTGCTGTAGCACTGACACCAAGTCTATACTACCCTAGAACTGACACCAAGTCTATACTACCATAGCACTGACACCAAGTTGATTCTAATGCAAAATTAAAAATCTCTGAGGGTGTGTTCAAAAGGGTTTGAAAGGTTGGATTTGACATGTACCTGAGGGGTCTGTGGGGGACAGCTGATTTTTCGGGGGGCTGCCAGAGGAGGCCCAGCTCTCAGGGGTAGGGCAGCTCTCAGGGGTGGGGCTCTCTCTAGGACCCATGGTGAGCCCAGCGCTGACAGCCTCGTAGGACGCACTCAGACGTGTGTTCGGATCCCTTTTCGGCTTCGGGGGAGGCTGTTTCCGTGGGGACGACAAGGTTCCCCCTGTTCCCCCATCCTCAGTGGTATGACCTGCTGGTGCCAGGGCAGGCTTGATGGATGGGCTGGCACTGGGATATACCAAGCTGTCCATGGTCAGGGGGATGGGCACGGAGCTGGAACGGAAGTGACGGATGGTCCGGCTGCCCTCATTTGCTCTGGCACTCTTCTCCGCAACTCTGAAGAGACAAGGAAGTGTGACAGGCAAAATGCACATTTACTCCCAAGGTACACACAACGACTACACAATTCCACGGTCTTCGACACAAGACGCCAAGAGGAAATGTCATCTTGACTTTCAAAAGGCTCCTGACGAAAGTTGTAAAACGATCATCTCCATCAGAGCAACAACAGTGACCATCATCAGCCTGCCGAGTCCTCAGGGCCCAATCGAGACAGACACAACAGCAAAAACAAGCTGCTTACATCCTACTGTTTGGAGTTTTGAGGTCTAATCTGCGTGTGGTAATTTGACAATATGGTAATGTAATACTGAGATAATCCGCTTCTTATTCTCTCCTTTAATCTAGGGAAGCCTTCAGTTGGCCCCTCAGGATAAAAGGGAATATAGTGGTTTGTGTTTGTATGTGTGTGTGCGTTTACTGCATGTGCGTGTATTTCCCTCATCACATCTGTGGATCTCTCTCCCAATGACATCCCTGGTATCCTGACCACACACAAGTGCAGACAAACACAGACCCCAGCACACTAACTGCTTCCCCCCCCCCCACACGCACACATCCCCACCGCCACCACATGACAGGAAGAGTGAGTGCACACGACGCTGAGGAGAGAGGAGGAGAGGAGGGTGCAAGGGGGAAAAACTGGAGATTAGAAAAAGGGGGAATCCCAACAACCCCATCCCCTTCACCTGTTCCCCTTCACCTGTTCCCCATCAGCACCCCGCGCCAGCTCCAGCTGTACCGTTACAGGGAGAAGAACACACAGAGGAGAGAGGCGGTGTGTGTATGTGTGTACGTGAGTAGGTGTGTGTGAATGAATGAATGTGTGCGTGCGTCGCCGTGCGCGCCGGTCTCCGGCAGCAAGCTCTAAGTCGTGTCAGACAAGAAAAGCATTGTTGTTGCCTCCAAAAACAAGCCAATCGCTCCCCTTGTCTTCCCTGCGGTAGCGTCTCATGAAAGGAACGCATTCATGCTCCGGAGTGTCCGGTTTTTCTTCCTCTGTTCCTCCCTCCCTCCGTCTCCGAGCGCTAAGAGACCCACGCTGCCATATCACCCTGCTACTGTCTCGTGTACAGTGAGGGGAAGCAAAGTGGAGGTTGATTAACGCCATAGGGAGGCTGCACTGCAGAGGCAGAGCACTGCATCACTTGCGCATGTTGATGGCTCAGCTCATTATCCAGCTATCAATCATGATGTGCTATTAAAGCCAGTGTCCCACATGGACTCAATGACACCATTAATCAGACATCACGGGCACCAAACGCACACTAATGAGATGGGGGCGGTCCTTAACCTCTTGGCAGGCTCCTCCTCCTTGCCCACCGGCTCAGGCCTCTCCCCGAGCGGTGGGCTGCTGCCCGCACAGTTGCCATGGCAGCGCTGGCGGTCACTCTCACGGGCGATGTCGGAGGCATTCTGGATGACCAGGTGGTCATAGGTTTGCAGCCCCAGGTCCTCTGCCCCCTGCAGGAACCGCTGAACACGACAGCCATTTGTCTGGGAAAGCATGTGGCTCACACGCTGTCTGGTCAGCCAGCCACGCACCACTAGAGAGAGGGAGAGAGAGGGAGAGAGAGAGAGAGAGAGAGAGAGAGAGAGAGAGAGAGAGAGAGAGAGAGAGAGAAAGAGACAGACACAAGAAACTTTTACAACACACATTTTACAACGCCCCTAGTTATGTACACTTGCACACACAAACACAGGACAGAGTGCAATGTTAGACAGAGCAGTGGTACCTTTTTGACAGGTGACAATCTTCCTGTGAAGCTGGTGACAGCGGTCGTTGAGCTGGTCAGCCTGCCAGTACCTCAGGAACACTTTGCTGCTGCCCATCTGAGAAAGAGAGTGACACAGACCGAAGGAGAGCAAGTGAATGCACTTTAAGCTTCTGTCAAGACACCAATGATGGACTTCATTCTGTGACCTGTTTGTTCAGCTGAAAACCTCAGCTCTGCAGTCTCTGTGTCTGAGTGCTACGTGGAGGGCAGGAAGGGTGTGCATGTTGCGGGGGGTGGAGGGGGGTTGGATCAGGGTGGATGTTGTTGTGCAGATGGCCTGCTGTTCCTGTTGAAGGGTCATTGGGGGTTTTGGAGTTGGAGGGGGGGTTGGGGTCGTGGGGTTGCACGCTGCCGTGCAAGACAGGTGTTTAGACCGCTGGCTGACGCGACGCTCCCACAGACACACACCACTCATTCTTCCACACCACAAAGAGTGTGCGTGATGGGGACGGGGTGTGTGAGAAAGTGTCTGGCTGGCATTGTGATGGAGTGTGTGAGCGTGTGCGGGTGCGTGTGAGACGGGGTCTTATGACCTCTGGAGGTCACAAGCTCGCAGACACAACAGCAGCAGAGCAGTCTGGGAGGCGCAGCAGGGGGGAGGGGCCACCCGAGACTGGGTGTGTGTGTGTGTGTGGTGTGTCTGTGTGTGTTGTTAAGAGACATGGTGATGAGGGGCAGATGGGGCAGCACTGGATGGGGAGCCCATTGGAATTCAGACGTGGGAAATAGCTCCTCACATCTTTTGTGACTGAATTCAATTGAGGAGGAACAGACTGAATGGAAAACAGACGGAAAGCAAGAGATGGAAAGCAGATCAGAGCGGTCGACTGGAAAGGAGAGAGAAGGAGAAAAAGAGAGAGAGAGAGAGTTAGAAGAAAGAGAAAGAGAGGAGCGTAGGAGAGTAATAGAGTTGAGGTAGAAGAACTCACCTGCCAGCCCTGGAGTTTACACTGTTGTAGTATGTAGCGACATTTCTCCTCTGATGACAACTTCCTCTTGTCTGGCATAGTGGTGTCCACCAGCTCTTTAAACCTATAGACAGGAAACATAACATCACCCTACACGAAGTACTCATGCCAGCACACACAACATAAACATGGAAATACGCCTGAAACGTGTTATCCTGTGGGGGCAAAGTGAAATATATACTACTTCTGTATATTCTATTCTACTTCAGACAAGAGAACTCAGATGAGATGATTTGAGTTACTAAGACAAGGAGAGACGTATCAAAGAGAGACACCATTTTTTTTGAAGCAGCATAAGAATGTTAGTATGGCACCACCTGTGCATTTGAAATTCAAACCTGGTGATTATATCCGTTCATGGACCAGAGGGGTCAGAGGTTAACAGGGGTCTACGGGCAGGCCAGAGCGGCAACATCTGCTGCTATTGGTGTTGCCTGGGGCAACTTTTGAGGCGGGGGCAGCGAGGGGGGGTTGTTTTGGACTGGAGAGATGTGGTGGTGGGGGGACAGAGTCAGAGAGGGTCAGGGATGTTGTCAGACAGGTTTGAAGAACATGGGCAACGTGAGCATGCGTGAATACACGCAGACACAAGCAGGGTTCATTGGAAGAGGGTAATCGCGTGGGCCTTTAAGATGACTAGTTATACCAACAAGGTGAAGAGATGGCAGGGCAAACCTGTTACCGTGTGATGATGTCACAGAATGCCCCAGTTGAATGAGCTGGGCTTCTCAACAGATGGCTGGAGATATAAAACCACTTGTGTGCGTCATCCACCTAGTGTGTGTGTGTGTTCGACAAAGACTGTGTTTGCGTCTGCGTGCGTCTCGGAGAGAGTGCTTCTGAGGGGTTTGAAGCGGTCTGAAGGGGTCCTATCCAGACAAGCCCTGTGAGAAGGGTGCGTTTGATTTAGCATGGTGGCCCTTCCTGGTTGATGCCCTGGTCCACACAGAACGCACGACTCCTTTAGGGGCCATAAAAGCTAAAGGCACTCTGTAAACCCCTGACCTTCCCTGTGAGGATATGAAAACCATGGATAGAGATGGACTTTACAGGACCCAGGGGGCTACAATCACAGTGGAGCGACCAGGGTGTCTACACTGATAAGAGCTTTAACCTGGGCTCTGGGGTAGGTGGGGTGAGGATCTGGTCTCTCTGTGACCGGGACATAAGTGCTCATCCTGATCCCCCGTCTTCAAGCATGTAAAAGATGATTTGTCAGGGCTCTACGTCAGCCTGCGTAAGCCACAATTGTCTGGTTGTCTCATAACTGAACTATAGCTGTGGGGAACCGCTGAAGGGATAAGTAGGATTGAGGAAGGAGAGAAAAGGGTTAGCGGACAGATGGAAGCGTCTCGGACAAAGCCGGACATCGGTGAGCTAAGATGTCTGCGTAGGGTTTTTCTGGTGAGGCGGACGCAGTTTTAATGCGCCTGGATGTGGCGGAGAACCAACACCGTAAGAGGGCGAAGGCCATTCAAGCAAGAGAGCGTTTATCCACAATCTTCTCCAGCGCCTTCGTGTCAATGAGCGTGATCCGTGAAGACGCACGTTTGTGTGGGGATTCGCGCATGTCACAGTAGCGGGGGGACGGGGG
>BROE01000022.1:11085232-11130857 GCA_036571765.1 Plecoglossus altivelis
GGGAGAGAGGAGAGAGAAATGAGCAAGGTGAGCAAAAATACGATTCAGAAGACAACAAACGTAAAAGAGCCGTCAGAAGAGAAGGCACGAGCTCGGGCAATTGAAAAGTCAAGCCAACGCCAACAGAAAAAGTGGGATGGTCATGGAAAGGAAGGGGAGCATCTAGCTAAAGCAGAAGACAATCGGAAAACTGGCGCAGTAACAAAAGAAAGACGAGAAGAGACTGAGCGAAAGGCAACAAATGGGGCGAACTACAGCAACGCACACAACCAAGGGGGGGAGCGGGGAAAGAGGGACGAGTGCGCCACAGAATTGCAAGGGAGAGAGAGAACCCAAGAGATGAGAGCAAGAGAGGAGAGGATTGTTAAGGAGCAAAAAGCAGGATTCTACAGGGTTCCACTGGAGGGTTTACAGAGCCCAAGGTTCAAGTGGTCTACTCTGACCTTATACACCGCTGGAGAATAAACCTGGTCACAAAACAACAACTGTATCATAAAAGACAAATAAAAGCAACTATAAAATAGATTTGCTCGTAAATCATCTGAACCAGCCTACTCGATAAGATTGGCCTCGGGCGTCACCGTGACTTAGTGTAGGGACCTGCGTAGTGTGTCTGTGTGTGCGCGCGGGTGTGCGTGTGTGGGCTCTTGATCAGGGATTGATTTATTAGCCTGTCATCTTGATTAGTCAAGGACAGGGGTCTTTTAGAAAGAGAGATGGAGAGTGAGTGAGAGAGAGAGAGAGAGAGAGTGAGAGAGAGAGAGAGAGTGAGAGAGAGAATGGGAAAGAAAGAGAAATAGTTAGTAAAGACGTCAGAGACGTGGCAGAGAAAGGGTCAGAGAGACAGAAAGAGAAGAGGAGAGGGACAGAACTGGAGCTCTCTGTGAAAACGGCCTCGCGTCCCCCCCCCACGCCATTCCTCCATCCATTGCTGCATTCATTCACCACGGACCCAGGGTGCGTGTGGGCCTGTGTATGTGTGTGTCCGTGTGTGTGTCCGTGTATGCAGAGAGACATGAATGGCCAACAGGCTGAGTGAATGGGGCCTTTGTGTCTGGCAGGCTCCTCTCTTTAAGTCTTTAAGTAAACATAGCCTTGACTCAGAACCAAAGAGCCACGCATGTGTGGTGACTATGGCATACTGAGTCCACACCCAGCTGCTGATGCCCATTTAAACGTACTTAGAGGTGGAAACGCATCTACACACACAACAGGCAGGCGTGACGCAAAGATGCAGGCCAAACTATTAAGTGGGTCTGTAGAGTGCGTGGCTGTAGCACAGCCAACTGCACCGTGTACCACACATAGACACTGTTGTTGTTGACAGCTTTCTCTCCATCCAACAGTCCATCTTTGTGAGGCTGACCTGTCAACATCCTACCCACGTCCTGCCGAACGCCCACCAGCCTCGACACGCACGCTCACACACCCTGCTGCTGTACGCACACTGGCACACACACACGTGCGCATCACAAAACAGGTGTTTCCCCCCCCCCATTACAGCGGCAACAATAAGGAACAGCTCTACAAAGCACATCCATCAAAAATACAATTGAGCTGTCCAGGCATACGCGCTGCTGGTCTCCCCTCAGTCGGTCAGGCAGCTGCCTGACCGCTGTTCGCACGTTACGTCCAACTCGCCTTCTTGGGGTTGAACAGCAGCTAGGGTCAGCTGTCGCACCTCCAGTTTCAAGTGAGTCATTTAGCGTGTACCTTGATGATCTGTCAGTAGACACGTATAACCAAAACAGAAAGCCCCGGTCAACATTTCCCCGATAAATGATCCCTGTGCGTGTATGTGTGTGTATGTGTGTGTGTGTGTGTGTGTGTGTCCTGGCACGACCTCTGACAGTGCTCGGGTGTTTACTCCGAGGTAGTGGAAACTTTTGGGAAGTCATGTGGTCAGTAGTGTCCTCTCTCATTATCCGTCAGGAATGTCCTTTGTAATCCACCCCCCATCCTCCGACAGAGAGAGGTGGATGGAGGGAGGGGACGGAAAGAGAGAGAGAAGGAGCAACCATCTCCTTTTCTGGCCTACCCAAAGATTCTCAGAATCAAAGAGAAAGAGAGCCAGAGAGAGAGAGAGAGAGCGATAGAGAGAGAAAGAGAGAGAAAGAGGGACAAAGGGCCAAAAATCTGCCTCTCTATAAGGGAAAATCAGTCCATTTAAGAAGCTGAAGTAATATATGGACAGACAAAATGGGATAGAGGCAAAAGAGAGAGAAAGAAAGTGAGAAAGAAAAGGAGAGAGCGAGAAAGAGGAACCTGCGGTACAAAACCAAGTCTGTAATGAACCTGTTCAGCAGGTGACACAGAGAACCTCAAACACTGCCGAAAAGTTGCTCTGACACTTACGAGAAGCGTATGAGCGTGCGTGAGTGTGTGTAAGTGCGTGTTGGTGTACGCGACGCTGAGGTGTGAAAGTGTTCTGCAGAGCTGACAGAGGTCCACTCCGTTCTCCTCTCTCTGATGCCCGTATCGCGCCACTCCAATCTGTGCTCACAACTGAAAGGGTCATGGTGACCTGTCACTTTTGGCAACGTGTGTGTGTGTGTGTGTGTGTGTACGTGCATGTGAGCACCATCTCTACCACATTTAGATGGGGCAAAGAGTATTCTGAAGTTTCTATTTGCTTCCAGGTTTTGTGCCTTTATGTTCGGTCACGCTGACCTGACTCGGGAACCGTGTGTGTAAAAGAAAGAGCAAGCGAGCGACAGAGAGTGAGAGATGGGAAGACAGAGAGGCAAAGAAAAAGAGGGAGAGAGAATGGAAAGCCTGAAAGCTCCATTAGTAGTAAGAGTGTGTACAGCATGTGGTATGAGCTGCTGCTGTAGAGTGGGACCACGGGGGGGGCTACCACACCTGCTGTTGAAGGGCGGGTGAAACAGGAACCTAGATCTAGACTGGTGGACAAGATGTGCGTACGTTAGCACTAGGCCAGTCTGCTGGTATACCAACCTGCTGAGGAAGCTGTTGAAGGGCAGGCGGACAGAGTATCCATAGCGGATCATGCGGACCATCTCCAGCACTCCGACGTACTGCAACTGGCCGGACACATGGTCACTGTCGAAGGTGTCAGCTGCGCCGGCGCTGTTGGGACGCACGCACTCCACGAAGTGCGGAGTACAAGCCTGTAGCTTACTGACCAGCTCTGACAGAGAGTTCTGAGAGGAGAGAGCAGAACAAGGAGACAAGGGGTTCACGTTGGCATCTACTTTCCATGGGATTGGCTTGGTTTGCCCCAGGGTTTGCTAAGGTCTTCTTCTAGCACATACAAGTGTTGGTGTGGCCATTAGTGCCTTCTGGGATATGGTGTCTTTAGGCCCTACAGAATGAGAATCACTTCTTGTTACACTGTGTGTGTGTGTGTGTGTATGTGTGTTGGGGGGGTGGGGTCATTCCTTGATGTATTCTTGGGCAAGTGTGAGGTCATGTTTTGAGTGTGTGTGACGAAGTTGTCTGGTTAGTTAGGGGGTGTTGCTCCTGTGGGGACCACAATTACAAAGAGCCCTTTGCCTTGACTTAGGGTGTGAGGGGGCGACATTGCCTCTTGTGCCCAGCCAATTGGCACACATGCGTGCATGCACACGCACCGAATGGGACGTGGACATTTATTACCACTCCTTAAAGACGTCATTCCCTGTTCGGCATGTGTGCAAGTGTGTGTCTGAGAAGCAGACTGAGTCCCTGTGACGTCAACTACTTACTTACTGTATCCCAGTGTACACACACACACACCCATGCGTGTGCACACACTCACACAAGCTGTTGTTCATTGTTCATTCATTCATCTCCGCTGGGTTTTATGCATGGCTTGGTACAGCATCATTCTTCAGCCCACTCTTTCTCTCCCACTCTCTCCCTCTCCCTCCCTCTCTGTTTCTCTCCCCTTGCTCTAATTTGTCTCTCCCTTTTTCTCCCTCTCCCTTTTTTCCTCTCTCTATCTCAGCCGCGCTTCCTCTCTGTTTCGCTGTACCTCAAACCTTCCTTCCTTCCCTCCTTCATTCCATCCTACCTCTCCCCCCCCTTCCTCTCTCTTTCAGTGGGAGTTGGGAGACTCGACTCAGTCCCACAGTGCGACTCTACTGCCATCAATGCACTACACTGCCATCATTCTAACCACATCTCAGACCAAGGCAGCACCAAAGCTACGTCACCAACAAAGCCCGCCGGGGCCTGTGGTGATCGGCCAGGGCCCGGAGTTCCGGTCGTCGGGTTTGGCTCCGACAGCCACAAAACATTCCTTGTAAATGGTGTTGGTTATCAGTGTCATCTACAGCGGGGAGGGGGGGAGAGAGGGAGGGAGCTGGGGGGGGACAGTGCATGTTGAGGAGAAGGCAGGAGCAGCGTGAATGAGGTCTGTGTTTAGGTCGGATGGACGGGTGGGAGGGGGGTTCAGACCAGGTTTTGTGAAAGATAGCGCGATCCCGCTTGCGGTTGTGATTATGGGGCCTGGTCCGCTCACCCTCAGCTGGACGGCGGCAGTTACTGGACCACACCTCTCCAGTCTCTGGAGGAACGAGGCTGCTCCCTTCTTCTTCAGCATCTTAGAGGAGACAAAGGAAGAGACGGCGAGAGATCAAATGAGAGAGAGAGAGACAGCCAAAGAGAGAGAGAGGTGGAAAAACAGAGAGAACAATAAGGAATATGAGAAAAATGAAGAGGGGGGGGGTCAAATTAGGTAGGATGTAAAAAACGCTAAGCTAAGCTGTTCTTGGTTGATTGGCTTGACCCAAATCTGTTCCAATCATCCCGGATCATCTTTTAACTAGGTATAGGGATATATATTTAGTCTGCTAATATACACCCTGCTAAACGACCACCCCCCCAGCGCCACCACACCACCACCTCCGCCTCCACACCCCCCTGCCTTGCAGTCTCCTGGCAACTAGTGTTGGTACGTGTCATGTTCATCCGGGGGGGGGGGTGTTGAGGTCTTATGTAAGCCCCTGCTCCTTACTGCTCTTTTAATGAGCAGAGTCAGGGGTCTGCCATCTTAGAGGCTTAGACATCCCAAAGGACAGTGTAATACATGCACACTCATTCACATGTGTGCATACGCACACTCTGCATATGTTCACGCCAACAAAACCACAAAAAAAATAGTCAGCATGTAGTGACCTGGATTGAGAAAACAGGTCGAGTGTGTGTGTGCGCGCGCGTGTTTGCGGAGAGAGTGGTGGTGGGGAGGGGCAGAAAGGGTAGTAGTATTCGCTTATGTTTGAATGTAACTGCTCTTTTATAACATGTCATGTGAGTATGTGTGCCTGTGAGTCAGTTTGTCATGTGTGTGAGTGTGTGTGTGTTTCTATCAGTTGGCAGGTCAGGACAAACAAGCCTATTCTCAGAGGGTTATATTTAGCCTTGTGGTGGGAAGCAATCTGAATGAGCCTGTGGTTTTTCCAGATATTCTCTGTTCTGCTTTTCCATCGATCCACAGCTACAGCTGCCTGCTTTCCGACCGGAACACCTTGCTTTCGACTAACTGCGTCACACACACGCACATGGCCCAGCCCTCCCTCCCTATTGGTCAATCCTCCATGTAGGCCCCACCAATCAGAGGTGGGGATGGTTGATTCAGGCTGTGCTGAAGCTGGGGTGAAACATCCGTCATTTAAACACCTACAGATGTTTGTCGTCTCTCTACAGTCACACACACCCCCATCCACGTGCGCACGTACGTACACACACACACACGGAAAGATACACAAACAAACTTCTAGCCGACAGGTCACAATTACCCTTTCGGGTTATGGAGACAAAGTGGACCAGCTCAACATGAGTGTTAGAGACTGCTTGGGTGTACCTTGGAAAGGTCCTGGCACCTTCGGGAAGGTCGAGCAGTGATGGAGCAGGAGGAGGAGGAGGCGGAGGAGCAGAAGGAGGAGGAGGGACAGGTCATCTTGCGTAGGAGCAGTGCAGCTTTGGGCCCTCTAAGGCCTGGTCTAGACTGTGACGGGACCAGAGAACCGGTCTGGGTCAGTTTGGACCGGAACAGCTGCTGCAGAAGCACACTCTCACTGGCTGTCGAGGGCAACAGCAGAGAAGAGTGGAGCGAGAGGAGAGCGTGGAGGGAAGAAAGAGGACTTAGACCGTGTGTAAACAATCAGTGCAGGGGAGCTGGCAGTGCAGAGAACAACATGTGGATCTGCTCTCGAGCACAATGGGTTCTTTCAAACCTGCGTGTGCATGTGTGTGCGTTCGATACCTACACTTCATAACGAGCAGGAGGTTTTGAGGGAGGGAGTCTTTGTTCTTTGTCAATGACCCTGTGAGGTCATATGTCATCTACCAATCAGAAAAGAGACATGTTAAACTACCCAGTCCATAGAGAGGTGTACGCGTGTGGTTGTGTTGCTGTGTGTCTGCAGGCTGCTCGTACCTGGCCTGCGTAGTGGCTGACGGTGAAGGCGGGACCCTGGTCTTTTGGCGGAGGATTGCCGTTGCCATCCTTGGTCGTCAGGGAGATGCCGCGTGTCTGTGTGGAGTCCAGGTGTGTCTGCAGTCTCTTGTAGAGCGTTTGCTCAGCAGGTTGCAAAGCCCGGCTCTCCTCATCCAACACACACAGCAGACCCTGAGGTCTCTGAATAGACAAAAACACCAAAACACAGACTGAGTGAGGAGTATAACGTTCCTTTGTGTACAGTATCATGACGTTGCCACGGCCAAGGAGCAGCACATGTAAACATAGAAACTGCGTGAGCAGTGTTATTGTCTGAATAAGTGTGTGTGTGTGTGTGGTGGGGGTCTATCTGAGGCAGTACCTGGAAGAAAAAGTTGAGAACAGCTGGCTGGTTGCCGGGCGACCACAGCGTCTCCATGGCGATGCCCTCCTGTAGACACTCAGCCTGTTCCTGCTGGAACAGCACCTCAGAGACATACTGTCTGAGACGCTCACTGGTCATGTTCACACACAGCTGGAAAACACACATACACACAACCGCTCGTCAATGGTCATGTTCACACACGCACACACGCAGTTGATGACCAACATGTACGCGTTTGTTAAGTTAAAATACATAAAACAGCGTATTTGAGGTTTTAAAAGCCTCAGGCAAACACTAATGATTTCCAGTGTGCTGCTTTTACAGTAAGTCTCCATAAACAGATAACAGTGGTACACCAGACAATTCTTCAAACGCTGACTGGTGACATACACAGGCCCACAAATAACATTAATGTACCACAGATTGAAGACCCCCATGAACTCTGTCTCACTGCAGGCTGAACCTGAACCAGCACCTTCCAGTTCTGTTTGGACTCATGTTTCTCCAGACACCCGACCTCTTCCTGACCCAGCAGGTAAGAACACAAGCCTCGAACTGTCCTAGCTACTGTCCTGTTGAAAGGCCTGACCAACCTCCTGCTCAGCTAAGGCAGAGCAACCCAGTGATACACAGGCTGTGGGTTTCTCCGTGTGCGAGCGTGCTTCTGTGTGGGATTTTGGGCGTGCGTTTCCACGTGTTGTTTTTGCGCGTGTCCTTTAATCGGATCCTGTTGATCTAGAGACAATATAAACGAACACAGAGGCAACCTTGGGGTTGGGTTGTTTAAAGGCACATAATCTCGTCGGGAACTGGAGTATATCACCTCCTCTATCTCTATATTCTGTTGACATCATGTCAAACTCGGAGAATCTGCAGGGGTGTGATTGTGTAATGCGTGTGTGTATATACTGGGTGTGGTGGTCCAGCAGCTTTATGTACCTGACACTGGCAGGTGTTTCATTCATATATCAGCTCATTAAGGGAGCGCTGAGCAGGTTCAATACAGCATTAACAAGCCCTGTTTTTTAACGAGCGCCGCTTTAATTAACACGCCCCATATATTGACCCTGATCACTCTGTTCATGCCATATGTGTACACCCGAGATGCTACTGTTCTCAAGATCGGTACGAGCACACAGATGCGTATGTGCACACACATACATATAGACACACGCTGTGTGAATGCCACCTGTGATTGAGTCATTAGACCAGGTCTCCATGAACAGCCTCCCCGCACACACCACTAGGGGTGATGGAGGGGGGAGGAGATGAGTGGAGAGTAGGGGAGGGAGTAGAGGAGGAGGAATTATGAGGAGGGGAGTAAGGGAAGAAGGGAGTTAGGGAGGAGAGGATAAAGGGAGGAAGGGATGAGAGGATGAAGGGAGGAAGGGAGGAGAGGACAAAGGAAGGAGGGCATAAAGGGAAGAAAGGATGAGGGGAGTAAGGCCGGAGGGAAGGAAAGGAGAAGGGGGTGGATGAGAGGAAATCACTAGGAAGGTGAAATGCAATCACCAGCTAAAAACTTGTGTCTGAAGTTCATTTGTATTTCATGCAGTCTGTCGGTCGGTCGGTTGGTCGGTCGGTCAATCTTCATCTCTCACCTCTCTCTCTCTCTCTCTCTCTCTCTCTCTCTCTATCTATCTATCTATCTCTCTCTCTCTCTCTCTCTCTCTGTCTCTCTCTCTAGTGACCTTGCTGAGGTCACCACTCCTCTCTTCCGCTCTGCTCTCATTAGAGAACATAGTGAGAGGAGCAAAGAATTTGATATCTTACCACCTGACACGAGCATACACACGCACACACACACACACAGCAACTAATCTGGCAGCCAAGCTGGCACAGAGGCAGCCATTGTGTGATTGGGTTTACTTGAGGACAGACATACATCACAGACGCCGTGGACCACCTCACTACAGCACAATAGCTGACTGTGTTCCCTTGTTCCAGCCTGGATCCCCCAAATGCACCCTGTACCCCCTGCTGGCCAGTAATACACTCTGTAACCCTATAACACACCCTGTCCTCTATCAAATCCTACATCCTTACCAAAAAACCCTGTCCTCTATTAAACCCTACACCCCATAGCACAACCTGTCCTCTATTAAACCTTACACCCCCATAGCCCAACCTGTCCTCTATTAAACCCTACACCCCCACAACACAACCTGTCCTCTGTCAAACCTTGTATCCTTATAACCCTGCCCTTTTTTATAACCTGTATCCTCTCTTACATCAAGCATCCCTCTTGTTTTAGGGGTCCTCTGAATCCCCCCAAAGTCACACACACTCACGGACGGACATGGGAGGTTCTGGCATGTGCGTTTATTGGAGGCTACCTGCTCAAAGCTGTTCTTCTGGAACTCCTCAAATCCAAAGATGTCCAAGATGCCTATCTCCAGGGCAGGGTCACTGTGAGGGAGAAAGAGAGAGAGAGAGAGAGGGCGAGAGATAGAGGAAGAGAGAGAGGGTGAGCGAGAGGGAGAGGCCGAGAGAGAGTGGAATAGAGTGAGAGGACGAGAGAGAATGAGAGGGCAAGAGACAGAGGAAGAGAGAGAGAGGGAGAGAGAGAGAGGAAGAGATAGAGGGTGAGAGAGAGGGAGAGGGCAAGAGACAGAGGAAGAGAGAGGGAGAGAGAGAGAGGAAGAGAGAGCAGGGGGGGGGGGGGGGATGGGGAGAGGAGGGGGACAGGAGGCAGGAGAGAGGTCTTGGGGTGGGGGGGTGGGGAGAGAGAGGAAGAGGGTGAGGGCGAGAGAGGCCGAGAGAGAGTGGAAGAGAGAGAGAGGGTGAGAGAGAGAGGGAGAGGACAAGAGACAGAGGAAGATAGATTGGAGAGAGCGGAAGAGACAGAGGGCGAGAGGAGAGGCCAAGAGAGAGTGGAAAAGAGAAAGAGAGAGACAGGGCGAGAGAGAGAGAGAGAGAGAGAGAGAGAGAGAGAGAGAGAGAGAGTGCGAGAGGGAGCAAGGGAGAGGGGTGGAGGTGGAGAGATGAGAATAGAAACATGTGCATACATAGCATCTACAGTCAGCTCCATACACAAGGTGTCTGCTCAAATGGCAGACTGGCTGACTCATTCACAGCCCCAATTTTCGAAAACCCTTTTCTGTTTGGGTGTCCTTGTACATACTGTGCAAAAGACATTTGGAACATGCGGTACATCGTTTGAAGTCACTCCATTTGTGTGTGTGAGCGTGTTTATTTGTTTTGATGTGTTTCTCAAATCGTAAGTATTATTGGACGTCTGTTCAGGCATGTGCCATGCATACCGTGGTTTGCGAGTGTGTGGTTGTTGTGCGAGCGTTTACTGTGTGCCGGTATGTTAGTGCGTGCGTGTGTGAGTAACGTGGCTAGAAAAACACATTCCTCCAGATACCACTGCTGCTTATCAGAGTGTGATATGACTCAATAACATCAGCAACCACATAAGCGACCCAGTGGCTCTCATTACCTCTCACCAGTGATTGTGTGTGTATGCGTGAGTGCGTGTGCACTTGTACAAGAACACGCTGAAAACTATTCCAACCCTCCAAGCGCTGTTGGAGATAGCAGCGGTGCTCTCTCTGGCGGGGTAGACAGGGCTGCAGTAGTCATAAGGCTGGCCTCCTGGGTGTGCAAACCAGAACATTCCAGCCATTGATGGTTTCCTACTCGGGTTGTCGTGCTTCCACGCTACTCTTTCGCGGGAGATTTAGGCCAACGTACGCTCACACACACGCTACTACTCTTCTTGTTTTTTGCCCTGGTCCTCTCCTCTCTCTCACACACACACACACACACACACACACACCACCCCATGTTGTCATCCTGTCCTTGTAGGCATTCGTTGATGAGGTTGACCAGGTGGCTGAAGAGACGTCCGTAAAGAGACTTAGCCAGCTGGTCTCTGTACTGCTCTGACATTTCCACGGTGTGGCGCCTGGTTATGACATCACCTAGGAAAGACCCAAGCAGGAACGAAGGGGATGATACGCAGACATTATTATTTGCATCGTTTCCAATGGTAGGTGAGGCGACTGTGAAATTCGCTAGCGTTTGTGTGAGAGTGAGGCAAGGGAGAGTTTACCTTTGAAATACTGTACATCAGAGGTGAGTGCGGAGCTCAGGTCATCTGAACACACCTGCAACAGACCAGCCACTGGAAAGAGAGAAAAAAGAGAGAAATAAAGTGATACATAGATCCTCAACTAGACTGAAAACAACCAGCATTTCTTGTTCTCCTCCCCGACGATAATAATGCATCATGACGAGCAGTACTCAGCTGCAGTTCATCTCTGCCTACAGATCAATCTATGATGCTGGCAGTGATTAGTCATCCTGGGCCCAGGCCCTGGTAGTGTCAATAACATCCAGCAGAACTCAGATCCACAGGTGACATCATCATCCGTCAATGCCAGTCACATGGTACTGTCAACAGGAAGCCCTGTCTTTCCCAGATTGATGACATCACCTGTTTACCCTCTTCCTGAGGTCAGGGGTCCCGGCTCCGTGTGAGGTTGCATAATGTGGTCTCTGTTGTCGCCATGGCAACACTGCGGCCGGGAAACGAGGCTTAGTAAACATGTTACCGGCCAACATCAGGAGGGTGTACGTGTGTGTGCGCTCACATTTGTGAAAACAGTGTAGAGTATGTGGGGGAGAGCCTGTTGGTGAGGCTCCGCTGGAAGGAACGAGGGACTGTGAGAGGTAGAGAGAGGAAGAAAGAGAGAGGTGGAGGAGGGGAGGCTGTAGCAGCAGCAGAGCAGACGTCAACAAGAAGATGGAGACAGGCACCGTTTCTACAGCGCACCTCCTCCTTCTCCTCTCCCCTCTCTTTCAAATGGTTCCTCTCGCCTTTGCCTCTCTCTCTCTCTCTCTTTCTCTCTCTGTTCGCCCCCCACCTCTCTCTCTCTCTCCCTCACTCTCTCTCTCTCGCCCCTGTTTCTCCCCCTGCTGGCGATCCGGTGTGTGTGCAGACATTGCAGACCTGCACCATGTGACGGGGTTGTGCTGACCTCGCTCCAGCAAATGCAGATCGGACGGGAAGGCGGAGTCTGGGTCCGTCAGGGTGGTGAAGTGCATGTCGCCCACATGGAGCACAGACGACAGGAGCTGGAACACCGAGTCCACTTCCTGGGTGGGTGGAGCCAGGGTTGGGGGCATGGCAGAGGAGAGGGGTGGAAAATGAATGTTTGATGTTAATGATTTAGTTTGGATTATTGATATTATACATGCTTCATGTAGTGAAGAGCTACAGCACACTACCCAAAAGTGCTCACCCAATGACCCCCACTCTCACCCCTGCCTCTTACCCTCACTTACCCCTTCTGCTCACTACCCCCTTTCGTTCCCCTCCCTTCTCTCTGTTTGTCCTTGAACCGAGGACACTTAATGGAAACCCTGCTTACCCATTACACATTCCTACTGGGTCCTTGGGTAAGTGGGGGAATACGTGTGTGTGTGTGTGTGTGTTTGTAGGATTGTGTGTGTGTGTATGTATAGGATATTGGAGCTGATTTCACTGTGATAAGCACAGACACTCTATCCAGCCAACGCAGACAGAGGAGGTGAAAAAAAGGAGGGGGAGAGTTCATGTGAGTGTGGGCAGGGAGTTATCTCCCAAGGAGAGCCAGCGAGGGACCAGAGGGAATCTTGCTTTTCCACTGTTACCTATAGACCCCTACAGACATCCAGGCTTTTTTTCCTCTCTCTATATCTGGCTTTCCTTCTATCTGAATCAAAATGCCCCTGCCTAACTGGGGATCTGAATGCCTGTCTTTCTCGCTCACTTACTTTCTCCACAGATGCGCTACCGGTACTCACACTTGATCCTAATCGCACTATCTCTATACGTCTTTTGGTCTACCACGCCCCCCACCACCCCACCGGCCCTGTGACGGCAGGGCGGGAACCAGGATGAGGATTAAAAGTTGAGACAGTGGTCAATCTCCGTTAGCATATGCCGACTGGAGATTAAAAATACATACTGATAATGTGTGGAAACACACACACTCAGCACGGAACTCAACAGTCTGTGCAAACTACCCCAAGAAACGCAAGCTCCATGTGATATCGTCCCTTTGCCTACCCCCTGGCCGCGACACCGTCATGTATTACGGTGAGAAATACACCGCACACGAGCACACAAGTGCGTCATCATACCATGTGTACAGTACACACATAATCCCATGAACACACAGTAGGTTTCCACAGCAGAGAGACAATGCATACCAGCTTGTTGAGGCCCAGGGCTCGCAGGGCCTGTTTGACAGCAGCCAGACGATCTCTGCTCTGGGTAGAGGCCATGGCCACGGGGGGGCTCTCCCCTGGAGTCGAAGGGTTGAGGTACCTACACGCACAAAAGCAGGCGTACGATTCCCGCACACACGCACAAGAATAGACACGGAGGGACCAGTCAGTCAACAGCTAAGAGCACCATGAAAAATCTTGGCAGCAAGCAAAAATGCAGGCAGCCATGTTTGACTCTTAAACCTGACACACCGACCATCTTGTATACCAGTTTTTTAAACGCCAGCAACAGAACAGAACACTGGTGTGCGTTTCTGGCATGTGGTATTGCTTATGTGTGCGAGTGTGTGTGTCTGTTTGGGTTCTCAGAAGTGAAAGAAGCACGGCTTATGACCATAATGGCGGTTTGTAGCAAGAACCTTTCTCAGGACAGAGCCGAAACCCACCCTTTCCTGGGGGTCTGGAGCTGGACGAGAGGGTCATGTGTCAGGAGCAGAGTATTAGAAGAGGAGGAGAGGCAGAGAGAGATTGGATACGATGTGGCTGACATGTTGACACACTTCACTACAACCATCCTTTGCTTTGCATATTCAACTGCCTGGGAGGCCAGGAAGTGTTTATGCAATACTGACACCGTTGTAAACACACACACACACACACACTCTCAGTCCTGACCTGGTTTGTTTTGTGTGGTTGCATTCTCATGCCGAGTCTATAAAATGGATGATCCCAAACACTGGGGAAAAACTTTTGTTATGTATTGTTTACATGTATGCCTGTGTGTATGCTTGTGTGTGCATGCCTGTGTGTATGTCTGTGTGTATGCCTGTGTGTGTATGCCTGTGTGGATGCCTGTGTGTGTGTATGCCTGTGTATGTATGCCTGTGTGTATGCCTCTGTGTGTGTGAGTTGAGTTTGTGAGTACAGATGTAACATAAGGGGCAGCATATACTTTCGCTTCAGGTGGCCTACTTATAACTCATCACAGAATCAGTACACGAAAGAGACACAGCGTACATAACAGAAGACCTGGTTGAATGGGTAACGTGTGTTTGTCCGTGGATGTGGAGCAAGGTGAGGTTCGCTAACTACGATGCTGGCTATTATCCTGGTATGTGAGGTCAGAGGTCATTAAGGTAAGGCTGAGGTGGGGTGAGAAAGAGTTGAGAAAGAGCTGATTTAAGGTGCGGTGGAGTATAGGTCATTTGATTTAAAGCTGAGGTGTGTAAAATGGCGATTGAAGTTGTGGTTGAGGTGAGGAAGTTGGTCTTGGTGGGTTTGAGGTGGGGCAGCAATGAGGTAAAGGTTGGATGTAGATGAGATAGAGGTGAGGTAGAGTGGTGGTGGTGGTGATGTTTTTCGTTTGGCATTCGACTTTGTATAACTCAAGACAACTATCACATCATTATGGCTGCGCCTCATCCTTTAATTGCATATAGCGGGACAAGTTCTCCGTTACTTCTCAGCATGGGAAATGGTTTAAATGTGTGAGAAATAAAAGGTGTTGTGTGAGAGCAAGAGAAGTGGCTAAAATGCATGGGTCTCACAGCAATAGGAGAGCGCTGGATGTGGGCTAGCAGGTTGTTAAAGGTGTGTGTATACCTGTGTGCTAGCATGTTGTCGAGGTGTGTGTATACCTGTGTGCTAGCATGTGGTCGAGGTGTGTGTATACTTGTATGCTAGCATGTTGTTGAGGTGTGTGTATACCTGTGTGCTAGCATGTGGTTGAGGTGTGTGTATACCTGTTTGCTAGCATGTGGTTGAGGTGTGTGTATACCTGTGTGCTAGCATGTGGTTGAGGTGTGTGTATACCTGTGTGCTAGCAGGTTATTGAGGTACAGGCAGCTCTTTTCTTCAGCAGACAGACCTTCGGCCATCAGGTAGAAGATGTGAAAGTTTGGCTGCTGGGGCACCATGTGAAGCAGGCGACTCTTCTCCAGCATGTAGGTGGAGACCCGTGCTGGAGCCAAGTGCACACACACACGCACATACACACACAGATGCACACACACACACACACGTACACACACAGATGCACACACACACACACATACACACACAGATGCACACACACAGACACAAACACAGACACACACACAAACACAGACACACAAACACAGACGCACACACACATAAAGATACACATGGACGCAGAGGCACACACACAGACACAAACACACACACACAGATACAGACGCACATACACACACACATAAAGATACACATGCACACAGAGGCACACAGACAGACAGGCACAAACATCACGCATGTTAAAAACCCCAAAACAACAACAAAGAAACACTGTTAGGAAATGACCCATCGGGGCCTGTAAATAAACTTGTTTGTATTAAACTTGTTTTGACATAACACCATGAATTACATGGCTTTTCTTCTCTGACAACTCTGGGTTAGACTTGCTGGAAAGGGTTGTGCTGACAGTGGGTTAACAAATGTAGCTATACTGACCCCTGTTGGTTGCGTTCACAACTGCAGAAGGAAGAGCCCCTGCGTCTGGCCGATATTACGACAGACCTTTTTACAAGCCTCTTGTGTGCAGCGCATGTGTCCTTGTATGTGACTGTGCGTGTGAAAGGGTTTGTCATTACCCCTACCTCTGAGCAGCGTTCTCCTCCTCTCACAGTACTGAAGACTCAGCAGCTTGATGAAACGACTGGCGTTTCTGTTCCTGGGAGTCTGGGTGTGCCCAAACGCCTCTAGGATGCAGTTCACCTGGACAAATCCACACATACACGTACACAAACACACCCATGTTCATACAGATACCATAACTGAATGCTTCATCTCAAATGTCACAGATGGATGGTATTCATCGTTAGGGGACAGCCACAAGAACCATGAATTGAATAAGGTGTAGCTGATTGAACATTAAGAAGGGAAAGGCTGAATGTTCTGAATCTTCGATGCTTTGGCCACACCAAGGAAATCTATCCCAGTGCAATACTACTTTCCTCCAGTAGAGAGCAATATAGCTCCATTGAACTCCACATTTGTGGAGCTCATACAAATTCTGTCTCCCTCTCTCTCGCTCTCTCTTTCGCATGCAAAATGTCTTATTTTTTCTCTTTCTCTCCCTTTCCATATCGGTCTCCCCCCTTCTCCCACTCCTCATCTCTCCCTGAGACTTGACCCAGATTTGAGCACTAAACAGTGACATCCTCCCTGTCTTCCTCCACCCAGACTGCATCCGGCTCCTTCGGAAGCTCTGTAAGACACTGATACCAGCACCACCAGGACACTGCAGCCAAGGGACCAGCGAAGCAAGACAGCGAGACCATGTCCTTATTCCGGTCTGTCGAAAACGTGCTACTGCTGCTCGAACAGCGTCATCCGAACTGATTGCTCCCAGCGGGATCAGCAGCTGCTCCCACAATGGAGATGGAGGTCTTTTTCGCTGTCATTGTGCTCCTCAATGATCTACATCAATAGTCCACATTAGGCCTGAAGCTACACGGAAAGCTGCCACCTCTGGCATCGTGGCTCTGACAACCTCCGAATACAATACACAATCCAAAAATGAATTACAGAATGCATGCTGGCAGAAGACTAACAGGCCAATCATCTCCCTTGCACACAAGAGCTCACACACATGGGCATGGGTTTACCAAATGGGTCTACCAAATGGGTCTACCAAATGGGTCTACCAAATAGGTCTACCAAAATGGGCTCTCGATGGCAGTCAGCCATGTTTCTTGTCAGATTTGGTGTCTGAAGATGAGACCATGGCTGCTCAGCATCCCTGGATGTGTGTGAAGACTGGAGCTCTATCACACACATACACAGTCTGGAGATGCAGAGATCTTGGACCAGAACCAGGATCCAGGACTCAGACAGAGACAGATGTCTGGACTTACGTGCTTCATCTTGGGCTCCAGACAGAAGCCCTTGGGACCAGACCTGGCTGTCAGGTGTCGGACTATGTGTTTACACGCCTCGGTCTTACCGGAGCCACTCTCCCCGCTGTAGAGAGAGAGAGAGAGAGAGAGAGAGAGAGAGAGAGAGAGAGAGAGAGAGAGAGAGAGAGAGAGAGAGAGACAAAGAGAGAGTGATTGTGACAGTTATGTAGTTAACCATGAAGTCTTAAAGGAATGGGTGTGTTGAAAGACATCATCAGGGTGTAGTCCACGTCTGCCCATTCGGTCATGCTCCTCCACCCACCTGACATCACTTCTTCCCTCCATCCCTCCCTCCTCCTTTGCACAGCTATCCCTTAACTCCCACTAGGAGTTCTGCAGCTGTGAAGATCTAGGGCTGCCACGCACAAGCATGCATGCACACAGTCACAAAGGTCAATCAGATAGCGTGGAAGCCGTTCATACTCTGTGTGTATATATGTATCACTGTTTGCTTGTTTGCGCACGTGCCCAAGTTCGTATTTCTACATGCGTCAGTGTGTGGTGCGCGCGATGTTCTCTCGGGGTTCGTCTCTACCTAATGAGGGCGTATGCTGTGTTTAGTGTCGTGGCAGCGAGGGAAGCGTGAGCATGCCTTAGCGCAATATGTAAAAATGTGTTTTCAGTACAAGTGCTGACGTTCATCACAAGGACAGTCACCGCAGTGAGACGAGGGAACTTTAACAAGCAATGCTTCCAATGCTAATGCTTCTAACACAGGAACACCCACGCGGTGCCTGGTGTTCTCAAACTGAAGTGTCGCTACCTGAAGGTATATTTCCCACAGGCTGCTTACCTATTCCTTTGTCTCTATGTGAATGAACCAAAAAAATCAACAGGCACCACACCTAATGGGTATAGGCCAAAACAGAAAATGTCACTAAATGAGAAGATGATTTATACTTACTTATAACAACTGTTACAGATTATTATATGTTTTAAGCAAGAAAAAAAGCCTACACAGGACTGCAGCAAAAAACACAAAGATCCAAGTCGACTTGGACGTACAGCAGAAACATGGAATCAATCGACTGATGAATAGAGGACAGAAAGGGTAAGTAAGATGGACTCAAACAAATTGGTCAGACGTAGCTGGGATAATGATGATGCATGACATTGAGGAGTCAATACCAGATTTAAAAGAACAATGATAGTGAGGGGAGAAAGGAATGGGAACATGTGGACGTCATTTTTTGTACTTGTGCTTGTGTGTGTGCAGTACGTGGGCTCCGGCTTTGCACTAGAGAGTGCAAGGTCCACACATTCACTTTTCATTGAGCAGGTTTTATTCAGTTCCAAGGACACAGTGATCTGGTACACTGGCCTCATAGGACCATGTGTGCTTATTGTCGAAATGTGTGGGTGTTTGTGTGTGTGTGTGAGAATGAATGAAAGCGAGAGAGAGAGCTTGCCCTTGAGGGACCTAACATTTTGACTGCTTCCAGCCCAGTGGAACCGTGACTGTTGTGGAGTGTTTAACAGGATGTGTACATGTGTGTGTGTGTGTGTGTGTGTGTGTGTGTGTCTGTGTGTGTGTGTGATGGATAGCCTGCGGCCAGAGCGCATTAACTCCCTGCCAGATCCGTTGCGACTCAGCATGAACGTTGGTGGAGAGCCGGAATGGGATTTAATTGCAATCAGAAATCCTGCACACACACACATGCACTCACAAACAAACACACACATGCACATGCATAGACCCCTGTTCAGCCTGGGACAAACAGCAAGCTTCAACCCTCCTGGATGATCCGTCTCAGGAACGTTTAACAGGTTGGAGCACAGGTCTATTAATCCCTCTGAAAGTGTTAAACTGGCCTTGAGAGGCAAATATGGGTTGACTTCCTTGAACCCAGTTATGATTTTCCCTAATCAGAAGCATAAGAGTGTGGTACCTGAGCAGGAAGCACTGGGGCCGTCTCTCCCGCAGCATCATGTGGTAGGCCCTCTCCGAGGAGGAGAAGATGTGCGGGGGAAGAGAGGAGCAGAGGCGGCCTGTAGAGCTCAGGTACAACTGACTCACCTAGAGAGGAGAGCAAGCGAGAGACAGAGAGAGAGACAGAGACGAAGAGAGAGACAGACAGAGAGAGAGAGACGGAGAGAGAGAGACAGAGACAGAGACGAACAGAGAGAGAGACAGATAGACAGACAGACAGACGAAGAGAGAAAGAGAGACACAGAAAGAGACAAAGATGAGGAGAGAGACAGAGAGAGACGAAGAGAGAGAGACAGAGACGCATAAACAGGTGAGTGACACAGAAAGAGTTATAGTCTTACATAACATACAGAGTGTATGTTATAAAACATACTCCTGTGTACAGCATTGCAGAGTCTCCAGAGTGCTTGTTCACAGGCAGAGAAGGGGAACGCAAAGGTCAATAAAGGACGGACATGTGGAGAAATAAAAGGACACTAATATGCACTTGCCAGCTTGCAACTTGGCACAGTTTCAGGACACACACTGGAGGGCGGAACCTTGACGTAAGGCTCATCAACACCTCCCCCATACCTGCTGTAGGAGGTACCCAGGATCTGGGCCACATCTCTAACACAATGGACATACCACTCTCTGTATTCAGCCTCCTGGCCCTGACCCTCCACAAACCTGCTTCACCCATCGTGTGTCTCAGGGTCGAGGCTTGGAGAGGGTGGTGCGGAGGCGTGTGTGCGTGCATGGGAGTATGTGCGTGTGGCTGAACTTGATCCACCACGAGTTTGTCTAGTGCATAGTGCAGAGTCAGCCGAGTGCTGTATCACTAACAGGAAGAATCTGCATTATTAATCGAGCGTATCAAGAGTCAAGACCCATTTGAGCCATTCAGACTGGACACACACACACACACCACTGGAAACACACACACACCACTTAATACTGTGTGTAACTCAGAAAGGGAATGAGCTGCACCGATTTATTCAGATTAACCAGACAGTTTATATTTACTACATTTATAGATTCTGTATTTAACACACCACAGACAGAAAGTCTACAACTACATACCTTTAACCGATAACTTAACATTGGTGTGTTGTTGAATCTAGTAGTATACAACACTTTATGTGACAGTGAGTCTGGAACTAAAATCATGTCCCGTCCTAGGAGGAAACAGCCAGTCAGCAAAGTGTAGCAGAACTCACCAGGGTGGAGTATATAGGTAGCTCCTTGTTGGGATTCACAAGAAGTAGAATGTTGCCAATGTAGGTCTGCAAAAGAGGAACATTGAAATCCATTAAACTTAGCTTGATCTGAATAATGGCGATTCCTGGGTAGATTGAATTTTACCAGCCGGTCACGTACTGCAAGAGACATTGCTGTTGAAAATCTAATGACTAGCTACAGTAGCTTTGGGCTTCAGGAGTTATGCTCTACTGGCACATACGGTATGTTCTGAAAATCGTTTGTCAAAGCCAGCCCTTTTTACCGTTGATACTCTGTTCCAGTTTTCCATCTCTGAGTTTGACCATATGCAAGTCTCTCGTACCAGACCATAAGGCTAGAGAGCTCTCATCAAAGGTCCTCTCTGACCACCCTGCTGAGGAACATATGGACCATTCAATGGCTTGGTCCTTCTGCTCCTCCACACCACCTCCACCATTTTCTTTCCCCCTCTTTCCCTTCTGTCTTGCCTCCTCCTCCACCCAACCTATCCTCCTCCGCCATGTTTTTCTCCTTCTCTACCCCTCTATCTCCATCGTCCCTCGACATCTCAATCCTCTGGTAATACCCCCCCCCCTCCATTTCGTCTGCAAGCCCATTGTCTTTTAACTGCCCATTTGCTGGTGTTTATCCTTGCTCTTCATCTAAGTGATTCCTTTTCTTGTGTGCCCTCCATCCACCTCTCTCTCTCATCTGCGTCAGCCAATCCCTGGACAGGAGAACACTCTAGGCAATTACCCATTGATCAGCACCTTATCCAAACTCTGTTCCCTCATGGCAAGACAGGACAGGGACAATGACTTTATAGACTGACCACAAAACCCAGCAGTTTGATAAATAATGGAGTCATGGATTTCCTGTCCTTGATTGAGAAGACACTGGTTTTTCGAGAATTAGACACTGTTAGGAAGGAAACTGTGTGTGTCTGCACAATGCGTATTTGTATATATGGGACTGTGTGTATGTGTCTAAGGTTTTAGTACACAGTGCCATTCACAGAGTATCTAGCCAGCCCCCAGTCCAACAGTGTCTGGCTCTAGTCCATGTCCAGCAGTCAGACAGCCTTCTGGGCCAGTGGGCCGGCCTCCAGGGCTTTAGTTAGTCAGCTCTGGCCAAAGAACCAACACCAGCCTCAGGCCCGGAACAGAGAACAGACTCAGGGGGCAGCTTGACACCAGAATAAGGTTCCTCTTGTATACTAGAACCAACAGTACACAGGCTAATAGTGGGCAGTTTTGTTTGGGGGAATGAGAGAGGGGTCATGAATTAAGAGGTTACAGACACCAACTTTTTGTGTATGTATTTGGGGTGGGTAACTAGATAAAGAGATCTTCTTTTTGGCTCTGTGTGTATCTCTCTTTGGTACGTACGTAAATCTGGTTGTTGGCAAAACGTTTCTGCATTTCATAGAGCAGACTGCTGTCTGTGAGCTCGCTGAGTGATGCAAGGTCATCGTTTGGTGCCGGTGGCATCAGCTTCACCTGAAGCAGAAGAACGCAACACAAACGCCTCAGTACACACAAGCATACTCATTCACACTTCACACTGGTACTTAGGAGAGTGAAAAAGTCCAAACCTATAGAGTATTACTAAACAGTCATTAAATATACGGGATATTTTTTGTATTTAATGTTACAGCTTATTAATATGACTTGTCTGACACTAACTTGCTCCAGTTTTCCAGAACTAGTGCTGTAGGGACCGTCAAGACCATTGTCCTGGGAGGGCTGTCTGCTCAGACCGCCCTCGGCCTCCCTGAACATGGTGAGCTTCTCCAATAGGCTGTCGCGCTTGGCCAGGGGTAGGGCCAGGGGGGTCCTGTGGGGAGGAGTTAGGATTCATAATTTGACATATTGATGAAGTGACATGAATTAATATGATAAAAACTGCCTTAAAACTTTCATGAAGTAGATTTACAAAGTTCTTAGAAAAGTATCAACTTGTATAATTACTAGTTGTGCTGGTCATAAATTGTGTAACTATCACATAACAATTTTGTATTTGAATTCCATGGTCTGGTGTGGGTTTTGACATCGTGAAATACAGTAACTGGAAGGGTTGACAGACTCACAGGTTTTTGACGGGTGTGGTGACGTCATGAGCCTCTCCGTCAGAGTAGCGTTGGTCTGGGGGGAACAGGGAGGCAGTGGGGTCTTTCTGTCGCTCTACCCAGCATGCTTCTGCCCTCAGCAGCATGTCGGCGATGGGATCTGTCGCTGACACATCTGGGGACGAGGCAGTGAAGTGACAGGACTTTAAACAGGCTTACTGTCAGCCCCCCCCCCCTCTCTTATCATCTAGCCTGGATGAGGCTTCTCTGAAATCATGCACCCCTGTGAAGTTGCATTCAAGAGCTTGTTGAAACATTTATAGCAGAGCGTGTTTCTCTGCCATTCCAATATCAAATTAATGATCATATTTATAGTATGTACATATACACTCGTATAAGATATTAAATTGTAATGCATTATTAATGCCAGCCGATCAAATACACTTGGTTTGGAAGGTGAGGAGACGGTGACAGTGTGTAGGTCTTCTTTAGCTTCCTTTGAAGATTTATTTTTTGTGTTCTTCCTCAGGGTTGTGTAGGAAAACACAGACGCAGTAACATGCACAAAGCTAACATTGCAAGGCTGTTATTTGGTCACGAAATCACTGAAATTGGCATTGACACTGTTGCATGTTTTTGGAGGATCTTTCTGCCGAGGAGGTGTACAGCGATATGTGCTTGTTTGTACACAGGGGGAAACCTTTTTCAGAACATCTGAAAAACATGCAACAGTCTGACACTGGGGTCATCGACCACAACAGCTGGCAGTTCAGCCCTTAGCAGTTTCAAGTGCAGTTAATGGTTTGAACTTGTCCACAAGGAGCCAAGGATTGGCGTTCGTTCCCCATACGACTTAGACACACTGACAGCCTCCCTCCCCTGTCCCTTTTGATCTCAATCTCCATCATCTTCCTCTCCCTCTCTCTCTCTCTCTCTCTCTCTCTCTCTCTCTCGCTGTTTCAGCCTGTATTTCTCCTACATTTTCGTCCTACTGCCCTCCCTCCTCCTTCTCTCTTCCATTCGAGGGACCTCTAAGTGAAAAGAAGGGGATCCCCCTGTGTCCCAGGGCTGTCACACCCCCGCCCCAGCCTCAGCCTCAGCCCATGCCTCAGCCTTCGTGTTAAAGGGAGGTATCGATTAGTGCTCAGCTTCTCTGGCCAGGGAGACTCGGCGGACCCGAGCAGTGTAATTACCTGGCTGCGTTTGGTATTCACCCAACATGCTCACCATTGGACATGTCGGCAGTGTGACTTTCAGAGGGTTTTTAGGTGCAGAGCATCTTGCAGGATTACTACTTTATGGCTACAGGAATGTACTGGGGTATTTCTGATCTATGTACGTTTATTAGAGGCAATTCCTGAAATATCTGCAAAGTAGGCAGGACGTAGTGTGGTTGCAGTGTGGTAAAAGTGTCATACTGTGCTCTACTAGTCCCAAGTGCTCCCAGTAATGACAGGCAGATATTCATGTGATTATTCATGTGATTCATGTGGGAAATTATATAATTATATGAATCAAAAAAGCTTCAGATGATCACCCCAGCCACCTTCAATCATTCAAGTTGTGTGTGGATCGGTGTTCTTGCATGTGTGCTTCAGCATTAAGCAATGAAAATGTCCTCTTTTGTGTTATGAATGACTTTGTTCCAGCGGGCTGAAGGCACAAACTACAAAAAAATCGATTTGACTTTATTACATTTGCTGCGTGTTTGTCCCAGAAACCTTGTGTGTGTGATCGCTCTTGTACTACCATTAAACATACAATCTCATCTTGGACAATATATAAAGCAATTGATTTGTTTCATTTGCCGAAACGTCATCTAACAGCACTAACGTAAGATGGGCCACTGCGTACCTGAGGGTTTGTCCAGGGTGCAGTTCAATAGTGCGGGGTCAGCTCTGTGCTTCAGTAACTGGATCACGATGCTCGTCTGTGAGAGGAGAAAGATGGACAGATGGACACAGGCAAACATGTTATATTTGGATCCATCTCTATGAATCGGCTTCATTTTCAACTTCAATTTCAGGCACTTGGTAAACCAGGATGCTGTTCCGTCTGATTCTGTTCAGCAAATCCTTCGTGCTGTTATGTCTGCATCACTTCTTCAGATAGCTCTCGCTAGTCTCTAGTCTCCCTATGTCTTCTGTCATACATTGCTGTCCGACAATACATACAATGTAATTCTTCAAGTTTGTTTGACCGAGTGGGATTGTGTGCTTGATGTTTTCTTTAGAATCATGGAGTCTCCAGCAGACTTCCTTGACGGCGTGGCTACTGCTAGCTTGATTAGCCTGAGCTGTTGGTATGGATTCTTTCCTCTTCCAGAATTGGCTTTTTGATTTACTGGCTCTTTCCGTTGAACTACCTTTACACTTCCTACAGTCCCATTCTTGTTAAGCGCAGGTGAATATGTATGTAGTTGTTAGAATGTTGTCTGGAAGGCTCTGCAGTGCAGGAGGCTCTGCAGTGTGCTCCACCACGCAATCAGAGGCTTCTTTCATTTGGATCACCTGTCCACTACTCTTTCTTGGGTCATGATGTGGCAAGGTTCCTATTGTGGTACAAAGACCGGTAAGCCGGAGTCGGCTATCAACATATTTGCTGGCAAAATCTTATCAGCTGCACATATACGCTTAGCACACTGTTGGGAGTTAGATGAAATACCTTTGCCAGAGGGAGGGAGGGTGGGTGGGTGGGCGGGGGGGGGGGGGGGGGGGGGGGGGGGGGGGAGAGGAGGGAGAGTAATGAAAGAGAGTATGGAGCGTGACTCAGCACATTTTGATCAGTTGGATGTGGGCCAGCTGGGCAGCTGGCAGTCTCTAAGGCTGAAACCTGTTCACCGGCACACAAACACTACCTGCTACGCTCCCCAGCCTCAAGCCTGGTTGACGTTATCGCTACAGGATGGAAAGGAAAGCACTGGAATCGTGGGGGAGTGAGGTCGGTGGAGGCTGGGAAGGGCTTGGTCTCAAAACAGAGGTCGCAGAAAAGACAGCAGCCAGTC
Source organism: Plecoglossus altivelis (assembly GCA_036571765.1). Lineage (NCBI taxonomy): Eukaryota > Metazoa > Chordata > Actinopteri > Osmeriformes > Plecoglossidae > Plecoglossus > Plecoglossus altivelis. Next base: position 11,110,338 of record BROE01000022.1, read on the forward strand.
TTTTGCAGGTGGACGTGATCGCAAACACTCACTCTGACGACTGTGGCGGGGGCTTCAGTTACAAATGACACGTTACAAGTTACAAGAACTTGGCTGACAGGCTCCCTGACTAAGAGAGTTATGGGATATTATCTCCATGGTGACAAGTCTTGGAGCTCACGGTCAGAGATACAGTTTCAGCACTCAAACTGCAGAAAGGTCACCTGGCATTCGTTATTTTTCTGTCCTGTCAACCCGCCTGAGTGCAAGGGTGTGTAGAGTGCAGCACACATGTAGTACAGTCAGTTATGACTCGCTCCAGAACCTTTTACGATGATTTTCCCAGCTTGTTACATAACACCTGCTTTAGTAGCTGAGTGATACCCGTGTTCTGTCTCGGGGACATAAGTATATTATACATAATGCATGCTGTTTGATGTGGTTGTGTGGTTGTTCGTGTGAGGGAGCTTGTGTGTTTAAGTGTGCATGTGAAAGAGGGCTCCGAGTGAGTGGGGCTCTGTGATTGGGTGAGGTGGGCCGTGCCTCGAAGCATACTGGATATGCAAAGTGCCAGCCACTTCAGAGGAGGGGGGAGAGGGGGGGGCAGGGGGAGCAATCAAGAGTGTGCATGAGAGACGCAGAGCGACAGAGACGGAGAGGGAGCGACAGGGTGACGAAGAGTGCGGAGGAGACCTGCTCGGGTGATTTAGCACTGCAGGGCAAATGTGATCGATCCCAAAGGCTCCTCTTCACTCCGCCACAATGCAGTTGGATCCACTCAATGCCATGCTTGTTTCGATACTGTGGGTACTGCGACCCTCCCTTGGTCTCTCCCTCTCTCTCTCCCTCTCCCAACACTCCCCTCTCTGCATGGCTGATTTTCCTATCAGAGCCCACTGACAGCTCATTTAGGATACCCATCTATCCTGAAGCAGTATCCCCAACAGGGGAAGTACTGACATTGAGGACCAGGCGTGTGCGCTCGTAAGTAAATTTGTCTCTATGAGGAATGCAGTTGCCATATCAAAGATTTGCTGGCAGAGCAAGTTGCGGAGACGAGTGGAGACAGGCAAGAGACGGATGAGAGGGAGGGGAGCAAATGAAGTCAGGTAAGAGGCAGAGGTGAGGACGGGGGAGTCGCACGCTCACCCCAGAGCGGAGGACTGCCCTGAGCGAGTGGAGGAAGGCAGAGAGAACGGAAGCCTCCTAAAGATGAATACATTCCTCTTGTCAGCAGCCCAGAAATGTAATTACGCAAATGCAGTCGCGTCAGCAAGATTTGAACACCAACCCCTCTTTGCCCTCTCTTCGTGTGCCCCCCCCCCCTCTGCCTCCATATCAATCTCCCCCATCTGAGAATCACGTTTAATTTGACAAGGAAACGCATATGCAGCACTTAGACCAACAGACCTGAAAAGAGAGTCTTTATGTTGGGGAAAAAGGGCTGCTCTGGTCGTTACATTCATCAAAATGATCTTTTCCCAATGACTAAGTAGGTTGACTCAGTTGCAATTGTTATCGTATCGAAGATCTGTGGTTTTCTTCAAGCTCGTGTCAGGACACTCGTATCATTCTGACAGTGTTTGCCAGTTGCAACTTGTTTGGTGCTGCGTATGTCAGTGTGATAGTTTCGTACCTGTCCATATTTGGCGGCCAGGTGCAGAGGTGTCCAGTAGTTGTTGTCGTAAGGCTGGGGGTCGGCCCCGTTCTCAAGCAGCACTGAGACGACCTCTTTGTAGCCACTGGCACACGCTATGTGGAGCTGGGAAGAGGAGCGAGAGGCGTGGAGGAAGACACAAAGAGATAATAGTGACTCAAAACAGGCAAACACTAACGTTTTCCATGCCACAGAGTTTCTCTCGCGAACTCTCTCTCTCTCTCTCTCTCTTGTTCTCTCCCTCTAACTCTCTCTCTCTTGTTCGCTCTCTCTCTCGCTAACTCTTTCTCTCTAACTCTCTCTCTTGTTCTCTCGCTAACTCTCTCTCTCTCTCTCTCTAACTCTCTCTTTCACTCTCTCTCTCTCTCTCTTGTTCACTCTCTCTCTCACTGGGGGTGAAGGCGTGTCTCACCAGGGTGACCCCGTCATGGTTGGACTGGTTGAGACTGCCCCTGCTGGACACCAGCTGCCTCACGTCTGCCAGCATGGTACTGGGCCTCTGCAGACGCATGATGTGCATGGCTGATACGTCCACACCTTTGGAAACAAACAGACGCACACTACGATGATCACCCGGTTGCTTGTCATCACATTTGTAACTATACAAACATACACAAGAGTATAGTGTGTAGAGAGTACAGACAGTGAACCTGCTTGACAATGATCATAAAAATGTGCCTACGAATGTATCCTGTCACTACTGGACAATGTATATCAGAACGTCTTCTTTGAGGTGGTTTGGTGGAAACGTGTGCACAACTGGAGGGCCTGACACAGACTAAGAAGGAATGAGATGTCCAGAGGGCCAGCTTTTCCCATCATCCCAGGCTGGATGAAATCAATGGTCTGTCATCCCTCAACTCAACCAAAGGCATTGTTGAGGTTGCCTTGGCAATGCAATACTGAAATGATTACAGATCTGCTCTGTGTTTCTGTCTAAGCGAATAAGCAGATGGATCAAAACGTTACTTCTCGTGGTTAAATCGAGGCTATAAAACATCACAGGCTTGTCATGTTGGGATAAAGCTTTGTTTGATGCCATTTCCGTGAAAAGAAAAGAAATACATTATCAATAATGCAGAGTATGAATCGACCGTGGGGGATTGATCAAAGGTCGATCAAGCGAAATCGTGGGACTAAACAGATGGAAGACCAGAATTGTCTGTTAGCGTGTGAGTGCGTGGCACTTACGCCAAACCCACTAACAGGGGGATGTGGAAGATAGTAGTAAGGTTGCTATGGTTACGAAGAGTCAGTGTGTGTCATGGTGCATTTGGAGGGGGAGGAGGATGTGACGGGATGTGGCGATGCGCACATAGGAGAGAGGGAGAAAGCCCACAACGGGAAGCTTTTGAAGTGTTCTTGCATGTCCACGTGTGCGTGCGTGGGTAAGAGGTGGACTAGTGAGTCCCCCTCACTCTGTCCTCCCTCCTCCATTCCCTCCTTCTCTTTTGCCTTCTCCCTCTACCCGGTCTCTCCCTCTGCCTCTCGGTAACACATCTCTCCATGTCTTCTGTCTCTGTTGACCTTCTCTCTGCTTGGGAGGAACTCTACTGTGCTATCGGTCTGCCTGGGGCTGGACCTCACCTTCACACACACACACACACTCACACACACACACACACATGCGCGTGCACACACACGCACACACGCAGCACGCCTCTCAGAGGGAGAGAGGGCTGTAGCTCTTTTGTAAACTCTAAGTGGGTCAGGAGAGAAATGGGGAAGACAGAGCGAACAGACTGTTGGTCTTTGAACTTGACTTCTACACCTCTTATAATGACAAGCTCGCCTCAGACTGAGAGAGCAACTGTCGTTTTTCCTCAGACGGATTGGCGTAATTAGCTCAAGACAAACGACAATCGTTCTGTCACAGATTTTTCAGGAGTTTAACCCTCGTGCTCTCTTTGTATTCTGTAACTCACCCAGTCCCAAGGGTCAAAAAGGCCCCTCCTTTAACCTTGAAAAAGCAGGTTTATGTAAATGTTTACCCTGTGCCCTTTTGGCCACTGAATAGTGCAACCATGCTGCACATGAATCAGAAAGATTTGGTTTTGTCTGAGTTTAATCAAGCACATACAATCTAAATGTCTCACTATGGGTGCGTGTGTGTGTGCATTTAACATGGTTTCGGGTCATTCTGACCCCCGAACTGAGCAAGGGGGTTAAGATGGATATCGCGATGGCCTGGATATATTGAGTGTCATTAGGTTTGTTTATTTTACGTGTTGCAAGTATGAGGGTTTATAGACGTTTTTGGCCCTCTCTCACTGTAAGTCTTTACACTGGCAGAAGAGATGGAGGGCCATGCGAAGGCAGACATGGAGGAGGGGATGAAAGCAGGGAGAGATGACTGGAGACAGGGAGCGATGGAGGCGAGATTTCAGGGGACCACCATATTATAATGATAAATGACCCAAGCTTGATGTGGCCCATGTGAACGAAGGGGCGTGGATGGAGATGGAAGGGCGGGAGAAGGGGAGGGGAGGGGAGGGTCCGTCTTCCATCATCCTTCTTCCACCCTCACCTTGCTTCGCTGTCTGTGGTGACATATTGATGTAGAGACTCACCGCATTCGAGGGCTATGTCTGGTGTTAGCATGTTAGCTCCTCTGTGGGGTTGAGGATGGATGTGGGCTATATGGGTCCCCCTCTACCTTGAGCTACTTGTCTGGGATTTTGCTTCATGCTTGGGTCCACCGGTCAGACATAACAGGATGGAGCAGGGATTAAGGGGTTCATGTACCAAAACCCAGCTATCTTTTCACCATGTCTGGCATCGTTGTTCAGTATAATAAGATATTTCCCTCCATCTCCACATTCTGTGTAATTGTGTAACATGAACCACGTTAACCTATTATTTTAAATAGATAAGTCATACAAGTACATATAAATTCATTGATTTGGTTTTTCTATGTTTTGCGTCCATGTCATTTTGTATATGGTGTGAACAATGTGCTGTGTCCGAGAGCAAGTGTGTCAGTGAGCATCAATATGAACGTGTCTAAGTGATTATTAATGGAAGATTCTGTGTTTGTGTACTGCATGTGCGTGCGCTTTTCCGTACCATTCTCCTCCAGGTATTTACGGAGGATGTAATTGGTCTCGGTTCCCTCGCTGGCATAGTCCAGAGGAATGTTCCCGTTCACGTCCTGCAGGAGAACGTTCACCCCCGTCTTCGAAAACGTCGCAGAAACCATGGAACCAAAGTCAGGAATACAGCAAAAGGGAAGAAGAGGAAGGCAAACTAAGTGGCTGGCTTGTTCATTCATCAGAGAAGACGGATGATCAAGTGGAGGAGATTATCAGACCCTCCCAGCAGACAGACATTAACACAGTATAGAGTGAATTAAAGAACTCATTAGCCCAGGGTCTGTGGGGAGGGGAGGGTTTAAGGGAAACAGTCCAAGAGTGTGTGTGTGCAGGTGTGTACATGTGTGTGATGTGTTTAGAAGACATGATTAATGTGTGTTTGGTCTCTGGGTAGTTCAGCCTTCTGTTATGGTGTGAGATAACATGCCCCCCCCAACCTTCCTCCCTCCCTCACTTCCTCTCCCTCCTCCCTCCCTCCCTTCCTCTCTCTCCCCAGTCATGGCAGGACATTGCTTTCAGGTCACCATTGTCGGTCTTCATCCATAAATCTGGGCTGTAGCCCTGGACAATAAAGACCAGCGTGCTGGCAGCTTTGCCAGGCCTGATAACACTGACAGGGGCTCTCAACAACCACGCCCCCCTCTGAATATTTCTAGCCAACAGAATGCAAATGACCCCGTTAGGACGACAGAGAAAGATATATGGGCCGGTCCTTAGGCAGCTGGATAAGATGGTGGTGGGATTGGGGTGGAGCGGGGGTGGGAGAGAGGGAGAGAGAAAGAGAGATATAGGATGAATGGTGAGAAGTAGGAAGACCGCTGAAGACCTGAGTGACAACGATTGCACTAAAGCCTTTCCACTCTAACCCTCTGTCTCTCAAATCCTTGTTAAATCCTTCAAAGACAAACGGTGTTGAACCAATCGCAGGCGTGTGGTCAACGACGCATCATTTAAAAAATGTGGAAGCAAACTATATGGGACTAATACTCACAAGGCACCAATCAGTGAAGATGTTTCGATGTCCAGGTGTAAAGGATTAGGCTGTTGATGAGCCCCAAATTTCTCCCAGACGCGGAGACTCGAGAGAGAGAGTGTTTGTGTGCGCGCGCGGGGAGCGGTAATCAGTCATCCGAGACGTTACGAGGGGGTTAATGAAGTCTTTCATTCGCATGAATCAGCTGCTTCTCCCAGAGTATTCCTGAGCCACTCAGGTTGTTGTGTTTGAAAGACAGAAAGAGGAAGTGAAGAGATGTGGACAGAGGGAGAGGGGGGAAATGGAGTGAAATGCGCACAGTCAGCGTGCAGAGACAGTCAGCCCGTTTCATGTCTTCTCTCTGCCAACCTTCATCTGTCCATCATGCCAGTCCCTCCCCAGCTCTGGTGGAAGGGACGGACACAGACCCAGACTGAGGGTAGTTTGGATGACGGACCCAGACCTAGACGTGCGTGTCACTGTGTGTGTGCTGGCTGGGATAATAAAGGTCATGTCTGTCATTCAAGTTCCAGTTAAAGACTAGCTGATACACTCTCCCTCTGGGGTAGTAGGAAATACACTCACGCTTAACACACAAACATGAGATGACTAGCTGTAGAGCATCGTTTTATATAGATGTACAGAGCCATGAGCATTGTTTTTGTCTTATTGCATAATTGCATGGTCCAATGGTCTGCACTTCTCTGTACTGGAACATTGACCATGGCTGGAGGAGGGGGTCCTTCACTGAATATCTGTATAGTTTTCTGGGAGATTTAAATGTTCTTCTTTGAGGGTTTTAGGCTGGTTAATTTGCGGTTTTACGGACATGTTTGAAGCCCTCTGTGACATTGCTTGTAAAAAGGCACATTCCTTTGAATTTATATTCAATTTCATAACAATGTCCATTCTTCCATAACAATGTTTCATTAGCATTATTGAATTTAATTTATCTCACATAATAAAACCATGATTTATTTGGACTGTCGTGGGAAAAGGGGCTGGAGTTTGCTGAAGCACGTGGGAGTAAACCAGCATCCATAGCCCCCCCCCCCCCCCCCCCCGCCAGACATGCAGCGAGGGGTTAACAAGACAACCCCTGACCTTAGACACGTTTGGCTTTCGCTGCAAACCAGCGTTATGATGGATCAGCACTTCTCACCCTGGCGACAGCCGACCTTTAACGGCTTCCTGACCACGTTTCATTAGAGCCGTTACCGCAGACACCACGGCTGGATCAATAACAACAAGCAGAAGGTCCCCTGGGAGGGGGGGGTTAGGGGGCACGGTGGCCGCCAGTCAGTTAGGCCCCAGGAACAGCTGCATTTAGAGAGGACACAGATCCCCAAATCTAGATGGATTACTTTATAACAGAGAACAGTTGCTGTGAGGTGTGCGTGTGTGTGTGTATGTATGTGTGTATGTGTGTGTGTGTGAGTGTGAGAGAGAGAGCTACTATGCTGAGCCTCGACACGCCCTTATTGATGACTTTGGACAAACGCTTTACTGAGATTACAACTGTGAGACAATCCTGACCAGATAATAATAATCCAGTTTTAGTCACAAATAAAGGACACTCCTATAGGTTATTAGCACCATGTGTGCAGTTACTAGACAAGCAAGTCACAATAAAAATTGGAAACAGTTATAGGCAGTCACACACCCACGCACAGACCCGTGTAATATTCCTTCACTTTTCCACAGCAACACGGTTTTCAGTTAGCCAGAATTAGTTATGAGGAGTTGGGCCCGAGGCTAGCTGGTAACCAATCGGCGACAAGGACCCTCCAGATGAGCAGCAGCTACTTTCCTGCTGAGCCAGAAGTGGGTCAAGCCTCATCTGTTGTCTCTGTGGGGTCTGTACAGTAAGACCACGGTCTGAGTGAACCCAATCACAGACTGTACGGCATGAAAACCCTTTTCTGTGTTAATCGGTGTTTAACGGGACAGCTCGGAGGAGGCGGACGGAGAGGGAGAGAGAGGGAGAGAGAGGGAGAGAGAGGGAGAGAGCGTGGAGAGAGCGTGGAGCCTCCTCCGAGTCTACAGTCATGAAGACGAGTGCAGCGCAGGGAGTTCAGATCAAATGGTCCCGGAGTTCACACGACAAGGGCGTTGGAAAGTTCAAAACGGCGAATGGGGATCTCCAGACAGCAGGACAGAAAGACAGGCAGTCTTCACATTTTCTTGCACACAATTTTTTCTCTTCAAAGTAGCTTCGGAGGGTACGAGCACCGTCAGAGAGATAAGAGTGCAGCGGGGAGAGAGAAAACAAAAAGGAGAGAGAGAAGACAAATGGAGAGCGAGAGACAGAGCGTGGAGAGCGTGAGGAGAAACAGGAAAGAGAGAGGAGAAAGAAGACAGACAAGAGTGGAGTGTACGTCCTGAGAGACATGTTGGAACAGAATTAGGACAACGCTGTAATTAGCTCTAATCAGTGATCCCATCACTGTCTAGCAAGGGTTCGTTAGCCAAGCCAGTAATGAGACATAATTGTCATGCCGGAAAGATATAATAACCAACCAATGAAAGTGTGTCAGTATTCAACCCAGGAAGACAGCAGCAGTAAAATTACTAGTGGAGACTCGGTTTTGAGTCTGTGGTTATGGATGGTTCTTCAGGTTCTTATTGATGACTGGCGATATTAAGAACATGGCTAGAGGAGGGGCTGGGGCTAGCGCTGGGTTTGGAACTGAGGCTTGTTGGGGCTGGGCCTGAAGCTGGAACTGAGGCTGGTTGGGGCTGAGGCTGGAGCTGAGGTTGGTTGGGGCTGGAGCTGGAGCTGAGGCTGGAGCTGAGGCTTGAGCTGAGGCTGTTTGAGGCTGTAGTTGAGGCTGTAGCTGAGGCTGGGGCTTGAAATGGGAATGGGAATGGTTGTGAGAAGGAAGCTTCCTTCTACAGCAGCTGTTTGCAGCGAGGAGATAATAGCATTAGCCTTACAGCCAGGCTCTGGAAAATGGAGAGCCAAGGACAATGAAACAACTCCCTCGTCACAAAACACACACATACACACACTCAGTAACATACTGTGTCTGTCAGCTAAAATAGGTTGACCATCCTCCGTGTTAAAGTAGTACGGATGACAAGAGATGGAGGAATTGCAGTGGAGTGATGAGATGGAAAAGATGGAATGAGCATACTGTCACTTATAACAACCCACAACATGTCAATCAAATACAAGAAAGTCATTCTAGGTTGTGAGATGCCTGCTGTTGAGCCAAGCGTATAAACAAAGTCAAAATATAGAGGGAGATATCCTCCTTCTCACCCTGTGTGTGCGTATGTGTACAGTATGTGTGTCCACTGTGACTTGGCATTGGCAGCCACCGCGGAGGAGATGTGTGTCAGAAAAGAAGAAAGGAGAGAGTGAGGAGGAAGTGGAGTGTGTCGGAAATGCAGTCAGAGAAGAAGCTATTAATACTTGCTGCCTTTGCCTAAGCTCCTCTTTCAGACCCCCCCCCCCCCCCCCCCCCCCCCCCCACCCCCACCCCCGCTGATAGCTGGGCCTTTTGCTTTTTCTATCCCCAAAAGGATTCCAACAGCAATACTCACGCGGGCCTTCACACACAAACACGCACAACAGATTTCCTCCATGCAAATGGAACCACTTTGGGAATTTAGTTCAGTTCTTCAACGAGGTACTCAAAACTGCCTCCAAATCAAACATACACACATATGCACACAAACCCAAACACCAATAAATACATTTCAAGTGGTCATGCGGCAGTTGTTGAGTTTGTCCATCGTCGCAGCATTACAGATCCAAACAAAATTCTTTATTCACATCTGCCTTTCCTCTTTCCTCTCTTTTTCTCCATCCCTCCTCTGGCGGCTGTGCTGGAGCGCTTGTGACTAACTGTGACCTCATTAGCTAGAAACTGGGTCTGCCTTAGGAGTGAACACAATATCTACCAGAGAGAAAAAAGATAAAATGTTTAACCTTCCTTACTCTTCAGTACGCTTTCCCGCTCTACTACTAGTCTTTCTCCCTTTCTCTGCTGTTCACGTTTGCTGTCTCGCTCTCTCCACTCTCTCACTCCTGTCGCAGTACTTTTCTCTACGAATCTCTCTCTACAACTACTCTCTTTCTCTACTGCTATCTCTATCTTTTACATGGGACATTTGATTTATTTTCTTTATTTTGTAGACCCTTTTATCCAAAGCAAAATCCAAGTACATCCAGATAATCCGGATCACAAGTTGAATTTCAGTGATAAGGCTCAAGTAACGGTCTATATTTTGCATGCTGAATTGGCAGAAAAATGTCTTTACTCCAATATCACATGGTACAGCGCAACCAAAACAGTATAATATCTCACTAAATGTCTAAGTCTCTTCACGATGAATCTTGAGATTGATTGTTAGAGCCTCAAACTGTGATTACTGACATACTGTTGTATGTCTGTATGTTTGTACTACTGTTGTATGTCTGTACTACTGTTTTATGTCTGTACTACTGTTGTATGTCTGTACTTCTGTAGCACCGTGGCTCTGTGAGGCTTGACATTTCGTTCCACTGTATGCCCCTGCATGTAGCGGAATGACAATAAAGCACAACTTGAACTTGATATCCAGCTGAATGCAGCTTTGAATGCCCACTCTACCTGTGACTTTCCTTCTCCCTCTCTTTTTCTGCATCTCTCCCTCTTTCTCTGCATCTCTCCCTCTCTTTCTCCACATCTCTCTCTCTCTTTCTCCAGTTCTCTCCCTGCAGCGTGGCATACCATGTCTAATATCAATTGTATTCCTGGCAGAAATAGCAGAAATGGCGTCTGGCATATCTATTTGACGCGCACAGCTCCACACATTACTCTCCTCCATGGAATTCTGCTCTGGAGAAACATTATAGCCACTCCCACCACTCACTCACTCACTCACACACTCACTTGCACTATCTCTTCCCAGCTCTCTCCTGCGCCCTCCTCTCTCCTCCTCTACCCCCTCCTCCCCCCCTCGCTCTCTCTGTCTCTCCCTGGCAGCACTTCAATCACCACCTCCTCCCAGCTGGAGGACAACCCCACCGAGGTGGTCTGCAATCACACTGGACCTAATCAGGAGAACCGACCCCAGAACCCAACCCAGCCCCCATGGAGCTAATCATCTGAACCAGATCAGGGCCTGGGCTCGGCCCAGCCCAAGCCCAGCCTGCATCCCTAGTGCCTGGGCTGGTCCCAGCCTCTCCTCCCCTCCATCTGGCGTGGCTCCTACCCCGGGTCTAATCAGCAGAACCACAGACCGGGCCCAGAGCCCCTCCGACAGAACCACCACAGGACAGACCCAGGCTCCACAGGGCCTCATGCCTTTGAAGCTCCATGTCCCTATTTTTACCATCAAGATGGCTAGGAAGGGGTTATAGTGTGTATATGTGTGTATGTAAATACATGTGTGTGTGAGCACAAGTGCGTGTGTGTGTGCGCGTATGCGCGGGCACTGAGTGTGTGCATCTCACCAGCAACAGCAGCACCACCATGTCGGCGTGGTCACACACACATGCCACGTGTAGAGCCGTCCACAGGTCCTCGTCCTGCAGGTTGACATTCAGCCCTCGCTCCACCAGCAGCTCGGCCGCAAACACGTTGTCGTGGCGTGCACACTATGGGATGGGGAATACAAATCAATACGTCAATACATCGCTCGAGTGGAAATGGCCGTTCAGTTGGTCAGTCCATTCAAGTTGTCCTTGCTCAAGCCTGGTTTTGTCAAGCTAGTTCGTTGGATGCGTGCATGAGTGACCGCTACTGAGTGCTGAAGATATTTATGTAACCATGCAATATTTTGCCGGAGCTTCAAACTATTAGTGGGATGCTTGTGGAAGTCAGCTGATAGCAGCAGTTGTAAAATTACAGCAGGCAACATGTAATGTCTGTACAATGGAAGAAAATGAATGAGGCTTGATCAGTGTCCGTTCATTTGTGTGTGTTGGAGTGTGTATGTGTGTGTAAGAGAAAGAGAAAGAACGAGAGAAAGAGAGAAAGGGAGAGGGAAAGAGAGAGAGAGAATGAGAGAGAGAATGAGAGAGAATGAGAGAGAGAATGAGAGAGAGAGAATGAGAGAGAGAAAGAGAGAGAGAATGAGAGAGAGAGAATGAGAGAGAATGAGAGGGAATGAGAGAAAGAGAGAGAGAGAAAGAGAGAGAATGAGAGGGAATGAGAGAGAGAGAGAATGAGAGAGATAATGAGAGAGGGGAATGAGAGAGAGAGAGAGAGAGAGAGAGAGAGAGAAAGAGAGCGTGATTGTGACAGTTATGTAGTTAACCATGAGAATGAGAGAGAGAAAGTCCTACCAGGTGAAGGAGGGTCCCTCCTGAGGAGGCAGGTGTGTTCAGATCTGCTCCCTCCTTTAAGAGATGCAACACTATGGAACACAGAGTGAGAGAATTATGCATACACTGTGTACACACACACACACACACACACACACACACAGTTGCCTCTGCTTCCTATTGTACATCTACTGAGCCTGCTGTGTGTGGCTCGTCCTTGGAATGCCCTTGAGGACTCATTGTGTTCACACACACACACACACATGTCCACCCTGGCACCAGCCCACTCACATCACACCACATCAGGTGCAGTCAGCTGGAACAGACTCTTACATTGACACAGATCAGCTGTCTAAAACCCTCTCTACACCCATCAACACACTCACACACACACACACACACACAATTCACACAAACGGACACTGTGTTCAGCAAAACAGATCATCCTGATGTTCACACCTTTATTCCTTAGCTTTACAACACTGGTGAGTGAGCAGATCGCTGAGTGATCGAAACAAATACACAGTGTTCCTGGCAAGGAGAGAGGAACTGGAGGGAGAGGAGGAGGAAGAGAGAGAGGGAGAGCAGTTGCTTGAAATGGAGTCAGAGGGTGAAGACAGAGAGAGACAAGGGAGAGAGCGAGAGTGGTTTCATTCTGTTCCTGTGTCAATAACATGGCTGGCCAGGTGGGGGGAAAACACTGGAATGTCTTACAGGAGCAGTGTACCCATTATCAACAGACATGTACAGTACAGTATAGTACAGTATTGCACAGTCTATTAGACATAAACATACATACACTCCTCATGACTCCCAGCACAGTTATCTGTGAGGTTAGTAACCATGACAATCACTGCTGTGATAAGCCCATCTCATGAACACCATGACTGACCCCTGTGGGGTAATTGAACTAAAGGGGTCATTATCTAAATAGATGTGTGTTTAATAAACACAGTTCTCTGGGCAGCTGGAATGGGTGGGTACAGTCAGGCAGGACCAGATCCACCCCAGTTCCATCATCTCTGAGTTTGCCTACCCCCCAGCCTGCCATCCCACCTGCCTGCCTGCATGCCTACCTGCATGCCTACCAACCTGTCTGTCTGTCTGTCGGTCTGTCTATCTGTCCGGCACTGCCCTCAATTAACCAGCATGCCACATGAGAGAAGTCCCTCAATAACAAGAACCTCTCAGTGCTGCTTATCTAGTAGAATTAGTATGGTCACACAGACACACACATACACACATACAATGTCTACTCCCCTCACATGCACACCCATATTAATCCTTAGTGTTTAATGGAGGTTAAATGGTTGATGGGGAAACATCAAAGTCCATCTAGATAATGATCACCCTCTCTCTTTTCTCAGTCCCTTACCTCTCCTGACATTCCTGGAATCCCTGGGGTAAGATTAAACATAGAGATTGATTTAGATTAAATGAAGAAGCAGATTTAGTTGAAAACAGTCATTTCAGTTTTTTCCTTAAAGCAGTAGTCATGGGAGCCCAGTGTGTCTGACCACCCATCAGTCAGTGTCTAAAGGGTGGGAGGGGGGCTGACAGACTGGAGCTAAGAACAGGTCAGAGGTCAGGAGCTCTGACCCCAGAGTGGGTGGACGAGACAAACTTGACCATGTGACCAGGACACAGGGTCAAGATTGGTTGATGTGTCGATACGCCTCACTATTGCCTCTACTGTTGGACCATTTGTCTTGTCCATCTGTCTTCATTTGCCTGTATGCTGCTTAACAAGGCAAGGCTAAGCGTGTTTGGAGAGGGTGAATCAGTGCAACAGTGGTGTGAGTAAAGAGTTCGTGCAATGCAAGTCCAGTGTATGTGTGTGCCTGCAACTGATGACTGTTTGGGGAGAGCGAGAGCAGGAAGGAAGGAAGGAAGGAAGGAAGGAAGGAAGGAAGGAAGGAAGGAAGGAAGTGAGGCAGAAAGGCCGTGCGGAAGAGAGGGGAGTGGGCGAGCAGAAGAGAGAAGCAGGCTATCATTCCGGGGCAAAAACGGCAAAACAGCTGTCAGCACATACTATGTGGAGTTTCTATGGCAACCAGATTGGAGCTAAAGGAGAGGGAGGGAATTAGAGAGATAGGCAAAAGAAAAAAAGAGAGACGGAGAAGCAAAGTGCATGAGTGATATAGAGAGGGACAGGGAGAGAATTTAGAAAGAGTGAGAGTGAAAGAACGAGAGAGAGAGAGGGAGAGACGGAGAAACAGAGAAACAGACAGAGAGAGAGACAGACAGAGAGAGAGACAGACAGAGAGAAAGACAAAGAGAGACACAGAAAGAGACAGACAGACAGACAGACAGACAGACAGAGAGAGACAGAGAGAGACAATTGAAGACAGAGGGTCGTAGGACCACAGTATTAGGAGAGGCACCACCCCTCTGACCAGCAACAAGACCTTTTGGAACACCACCATTCCACCGCCCAATCAAAGAATGACGTCGTCTTCCCCATCAGCACATTCCAAGTTAAACCGCATCTTAGAAACAAGCCTCCTGCCTCACAACCACGGACCAACTGCTACCAGATGTAATGCGTGTGTGCATGAGTGAGAGAGAGAAATACAGTGAGAGCGAACCTTTATTAGACCTAATAAGCCGTACTTATCTCTCTTGCATAACATGCTAATTGCATAATGGGGTATCAGGTAGCCACTCCAGCCCAGTAGAATCTGTAGCTGCCTGTGCGAAGCGTGTGGCTGAGTGTGTAGCCAGCGTTTGTAGATGGCTGTCTGTGGCTGCGTGCAAGCTGCAGTAGGCACTGTGTACTGGTACTGCATTTCCAGATACTAGATGCACCATCTGGACAGTTGATTCTCTGCCTTTCTCCTTCTGTATCTCCTTCCATCTCCATGTCTCTGCTTCATTACCCTCCTCTCTCAGCGTCAAGATGGTCCCATCCTGGAAACGGCATTTCCCCAAAACATGTCAGCCTCCTCCGCTAAACTGTTTCCACGTTCTATCGCTCCCTAACCCCCAGACAACACCGGCACAAACCTCGTACACGTTTCCAATCTGTCGCAAACGATTCTGTCTCTCCTCCCCTGCTAAGACATCCGTAGCCACCAAAGACCCACGCGCTACCCTTGTTTCTGAACTGAACTGCTGATTCCTCTACCCTCTGTTCCTCAGCCTTGTGGAACGATAACCCCTCTGTGTCATCACATTACTGAGACCAGGAGGGTTTCTGTCACGGCTTTGGTCCGATAGAAAGGCTCTCTGCCTTTTCTCTATCTCCAGAGGACAGGGTCCAGATGCTGTGCTCTCTGGTGAACCTCCCTCAGCGAAGCCTCAGAAGGCGACCTACTGATGGAACGCCGTCAAAAGATTCTATTCATTAAACCAGGTAGTGCTGCTGCGGCAGTACTCTCTTGCTGTGCCTGTCTCGCTCAGTCTCTGCCTCTGTCTGCCTGTCTCTTTCTGTCTCTGCATCTGTCTCTCTCTGTAAAGAGGCTTTAGCCTGGTGTGACAGCAGGACATGACCACGGCAGAGCATCCAGGGAGGTAGATCGATATGTGGTTGTAACAGCCGTGTCCCTGAAAAACAGACACGGACAGTCAGACACACTCACTATCACACACGTACACACACGCAGGAAAGTGTGTGCATCTGTACTTGCTGATCCAAGTAGATGGGGCCAGAGGGGAGGTGATCCATCCTGCAGACAGACTTTTTCTATTTCCACATGGAATGATGTTTCCACAGAGTGACTGCATGCTTCTGAACACACATGCATGTGCAAATGCACACACACACATATCTAGAGGACAATCCTGTGCAATGGTCTTTCTCCGGAAGAACAGAAATCATTTATACGGACCATCATCTCTATCTCATCATAAAAATCAATATGTTTCTGTCTGATGGCAACCTATTTTAACATCGAATGCCACCTGTGACACATACACACACACATCACACACACACACCTTTTCCATGTAATATTCAAGGGGATCGTTGTGGGATAGCCCAGGATGATGACGTGAATGAATCACCAGCTGTGTTTCTGTGAAGGGAGCCGATGCTCATCTCACACCCGTGCACACACAAACACACACACACACACACACACACACACACACATGCATCTCAGATGGAGTTTAGAGATGAGTTAAGAAAAGCAATTTCACCAAATGTCACCAGGCATGCAAGCCTCCAGTTTACATATGGCAGTGAGGGATGGAGGAAACGCAAGCAGGCGACCGTTTTCTTTTTTTTACCTCCTTGTTCCTCTCGTCCTCAATTAGCTCTCTTCCATCCTCTCCTCAACTAACCGATCCTTCATGTTTTCTCTCTTTTCATCTGGTCCTTTCGACTCCGCCCCCCCCCCTTTCTATCCAACCCCGGCATCCTTCTCTTTCTACTTCCTCCCAGTCTTCTTAATCCACTCCATCCAATTTGCTTCAAGTCCTGGTTGATAACAGATCATTTGAGTGTGTGTGTGCGCCCGCGTGTGCGTGATGTGGCCCTATGAGTTATCTCTGATTACTCAGCTCCTCATCAGCAGTGTGGCTATCTGGAAATCTAAGCCCCAAGCTGTTCCAGGAACCAACTTTAATTACAACAGGTCCATAGAGACAAAGAGGCCACGATGCACACACACACACACACAAACGCACACACAGATCCACCCTCAGACACACACACACACACACATACAAACACACACACACACACACACACAGATCCACCCTCAGACACACACACACACAACAGCTAATAGGGTGAGAATCTAACACGCTCCTCTCTTATCTCTGATTGTTTTTTTCTCAATTGAAAAAACAAAACCATGATGGACATTGAAAAAGAAAACACTGAACACAAATAATGGGATGAGACTGAAAGAGGAGCTCAGCTCTCTGGCTGCCTCTGCCGTCATGGGAGACTGTTTGGAATCGTTCCTTTGCTCTTCCTCCACGATCAGGAAGATGGAGCAGATAAGGAACATCCGAGGAGTTATCGGCCTGTCGTCTCCATACACCTCCCTCCGTCAGAAAAAAAAGAGGGCCGCCTTTATCAACACCCTGGTGGGCAACCCCAGGGAGAAACAATTGATTTCCTTTTTGCACATGCCCCGTCTCCCCTCATCCCTCTCTCCTTTCATGTACCTCACCCCTCTTCCCCCGTTTTCCTCTAGTCCGTCTTTCCCTCTCCCCTCACGCTTCCAGTCGAAACTCGTTTTCCAGGGATGTGGTCAGGCAAGCTTGGTCAGGCCGCGAACACAAACCCTCATTTACAGTCTCGACCCGCTAAATGATCCCATCGTGTTTCTCTCTCCTCCTTGTCTCCGGTCACTGCCTTTCCGCTTCCTTCGTCTAACCTCACCCCCACCCTCCCCTCGTACTTGTGAAAACTCTCTGTTGGCAGACAGAGAGTTTATGAAACATCTGAGACGTTCCGAGGTTGACGTTCCTGTTTTGTTACCTCCTTGTGAGGAGAGGGAGCCTGAGAAAGACACAGGACCCTGTACTGTACCGCTGCGACACTGTGTTCTCTATTCATGTACACGCTTTGCTTGTTTGTCAACTACAAAGGCAAACAACATATGCTTGCATGCAAGCATGTCTGCAGAGGCACACACGTGTTTTGCTGTAACTGGAACGATAAAAAATCAAATTAAAAACGGTTCATTAATGTCTGTACACACGCAGTTACAACATAGCGACTGTGGCAGAAGACAGTTGCGAGGAACTTTCCAGTAGCGGCACAGACTGGCCTTGGATCGTCTGTTATCTGGTATTGTCTGTCTGGTCTGCAACCTGGGCCCTCATGAAACACCCCCCCCCCAGTGTTTGGAATGAGGACCCTAGACCCAGCAGCCCAAGCCAGGGTTGAGGGCGGTCACCTTGTGACCACCCTCACCCTGTTCTTCGCAAACAGTTCTCCGCTCCCCGCTCCGATAATGAGCCACACGGCTCCTTTGCTAATCAGCACCTCACTGCATTAAAGCTTAGCTGAGGGAGCGAGGGAGGCACACAAAGAAGAGACAAGGTGAGAGTCAGCCAAGCGCACAAGTGTTTCAGTACAATACTTGTCTTTTGTACCCACATGCAGGCGTGAGAGACCAACGCAGGGGGAGCGATGTCCCCAGAAAAACCTGCTTTTCGTTTTAGAAAAAAAAAGGATTACCAAAAAATAAACAATACACTGTAATGCTGATTTGCCATTCTGTACTGTATTATAATGGTCACTCTTGGATCTCTCTGTCCCCATCACAGCATGCACATGCAATATCAACAATGTGCTTGGACAGGAACGCACCAATTTGAGCACACAGCAACTGTTCTCTGCAGATCTGTCTGGACAGATAGCCCATTATCACAACATCTCGGGTAAAAAATACTGAGATTTTGGGTGGCTGAATACCATCATCTCATAGCTGATAGTAGAGGAAATCACAGCACTTAGTGACCACCTGCTCATCTTGGATGGCCTGGTCTTCGTTAGGCAACTTGTCGGTCATACAGAATATTGAGGGTTCAGTCTCTCACCTGAGTTTGTTTGAGTGTAGCTGAACCAGGATGGGTTCACTGTGTGTGAGCACAGTGAGGACAGAGCAGACACTGCACCAGCTAGCACAGCTGCACACACGCGCACGGATACACACACACGAGCATAAAAAGAAGTACAGACAGACAAGGGTGAAAGTCAAAGGAAAGTGAATTTAAAAGAAGTCTGGGTGAGAGACTGGAAAGGCTCTCAAAAATGAAAAAAAATGCCCACACAAGGACACACACACACCTTCTTTGTCATCGTGGCGTATGATGGCGTCCTGGATGACATCACCGAGACTGAAGCGAATCCGGAGCTTTTTCCTGGGGCCGGGGGGAGGGGCTCGGGACTTGACTCCGCCCTGCTGGCGGTGCAGGCTCTTCTCCCGCTCATAGTACGCCCTAATTTGGTCACAGCGCATCCTCCTGACCAGTCGCTGGCGCTGGCCAATAGGAAGAGACTCCAGAAGACACTGGTCTATCTCCATGTTCTGACGAAAGACGTTACATAACTGGAAACAACCTGTTGGGAGGAAGGGAGGGGTAGTTACATATCAAGACCAGCAAGACACCAACATTAAGAACAGCAAACCACTGTGTTTCAGGGAGCGACAGAGAGACCTTTACACACACATAAACACTGTCACAAGAATTATCCAAGACTCCAGACCGGTAGGGCGTACTAGGATGATGAAGCACACTAGCACTGACTGTTTCACCTCCAGGCTAATGTGTGTGTGTGTGTGTGTGTGTGTGTGTGTGTGTATTTATAATGAAGTACACTGGCACCATCTGTATAACCTCAAGGCTTCACAATGAAGAAAAGGCTCTGCTTTGTGTCTCGCCTCTCCTCTCTCCCCACGGACTGAAGCAGATCTCATGACTGAGCATATTCACTATAGCTCTTTCTCTCTCTCTCTCTCTCTCTCTCTCTCTCTCCCTCCCTCTCTGTCTATCTGTCTCTCTTTCTCTCTGCTGTCTCACTTTCCCTCTATTTCTTTCCGCTCGATCTCTCCTTCTCTCACGCTCCGTCTCGTTGCAACATGACCAGGCCAGAGGCTCTTATTTACACTCTGCAGTCTTATTATGGTCTGTCTGTCTGATTGGAGTCTGCTGCTGTAGCTGACCTACTGTAGGACTCGCTGACTGTAGAAAGTTGGTTACACCACTCAGACCTAGAGAGAACTGGTAGAAAAGGTCTGCATGTGTTTGTGTGCGTACGTGTGTGTGTGTGTTGGGGGGGGGGGTTGTAAAAGCAATGATAACTTCAATAATTCAGGTCAGCAATGGCCTACAGTAGCGAAGAGGAGGTTCAGGAAGGCTGGCTCTGTAGATAAATTAGAAACGCTGCCTTTTCGCTCTCTGACTCACTCCTCTCCTTGCCTCTTCTCTCCTCGCATCTCCTCCCCACTCCTCTCGCTTCCCATCTCCGATCGGTGCAGGACCCACACACACCAGCAAGAGACACCAAATTCCATATCTTTCTCTTTTGTTCTCTATCGGTGTTGCGTTTCATTCATTGTTGTTTACCTTTGCTGCAGATTCCCTTCTGACATTAGCTATTGGAAGCAGGTTGACAACTTGTGTTAATGTATTTCTGTCATTACCTGTTCAGAACTAGTTGGCAGAGTACATCCTCACACACACAGGTTTGTTTTACCATCCTAGTGTGGACCAAATCAGTCCAATTCAATATATTTGTGTCCCCAACCCCCCTAATGTAATTCTTACCCTTACAGCCTAAATCTAGCACTAAACCACTTCAACCCCCTATAAATGACAAGTTACTGGAGACTTCTGGTCCCCACATGGGTAGTTAAACAAGACCACACTCACACACAACAACACACATTGTTCTTGGACTGTGACCACCTGACTTTGTAGATAACTGCAGTATGTTGATATTATGGTTTCAAACACAAAGGTTCATTGAACATGAGTTCATTAGCATATCTGCAGTGCAGGTGTCTGTGTGCCAGGGGCAGAGCAGAGCAGAGCTAGTGGTCAGAGCTTGTGAGCTGTGCAGCTGGGGTTGGTGGTTGGGGGGATGGGGAGGGGG